>REGM01000135.1:520434-588359 GCA_004194415.1 Aurelia aurita | reverse complement strand
CAAGTTGACGCAGGGAACCAGGCTGAATACTCCGTGTTGATAATCTGTAAACTCTCTTTTTCGACATTCAACTTCTTATCCGCGAAAGTTCTGATCGGCTACCGTTGCCACTTGCCACGCTAAATTGTTTGTTATTTAGCTATTGCTTCTTACAACTGACCGGGTGTGCCGCTCAATAGGGGATAAAAGTTATGGGACATGGTATTATAAGTTCGACATTTATGTATTGTTGCACAGCACCTTCACATGCAGCAGGCAACAAGAAACAAGTTATATAACTTACGTATAGATTATATATATCTATAAATATATACCAACATACAGTTTTGATTTTCTTCCAACGAATTTCTGCTTACTCTCGATAAACCCTAAAAAGCAAAAATATTGGTATTTGAAGATGAATCTTGATACTAATTTTTAATGTTAGGAAATTGACATGAAGGTGAAGGATAATATGAAATGCCAGCATTAGTACTTACAGTTCGCTGAGTGTCATAGAATCCTGTGCCCGCTCTGGCCGTCAGGCCTGTTTTCTGAGCTACACAAAGTTGAGCCCTCTATTTATACGATTTACTCAAAATCTAATTGTCCACATTAAAGGTCGATAAACACTACAATATTTGCTACACATCCTATAAGTCTACAACATGTGCTTTAAAGTATACCCTACATCCTAGCAATGGGGAAATTTTCCCTATAATGTGACCTCTAACTACGAGTGGGTGCATTAGTGACCTTAGGAAAATGTGCTTGCAAGAAATTACTTGAAAGCAAGCTGACCATTAGCTATAATAGTGCCTGGGAAATGTAACGAAGGAAAACTTCTACTCCGTTAATTACCTCATAAGGTTTTTAGTTTATGAATGAATGAATAGCAAAGTAAGATTCGAAATTCTACTACAATCTTACGCTCATCTTGTAAAGTACTTCATGTATGCGAATTCTCGGTCATACATCGAATAGGTATTGTTCAGTCATTGTCCGGTTACAATGAGATATTGTTATTTTACAAAAGAAGATTGGATAATTGGATAATTGGCTTCGTGCCTTATATATATAGATTTTGCTTCATACCGAAAAGGTCGTACAGTTTACGTAACTGCACGATATGGCTTGGACTAGTTTCTTTATGACAGAAATCACAACTTGTCCCGGGTGTCCTAAAAAATGTATACAGATTTGGTCGACACTAGCGGTAAGAATTTTGTGCAAATCAATCCGAAAACAATTTTGAAAAGATACCTCGATAGTCAACTTGAACATAGATGCCTTTTTTGTTGATATTTATGCTTTGAGAGTTGAAACACTAATCTTCAAAGGACAAATTTGCCTCGACCTCCAAACCAGAGCTTTGGCGTTTTGGCCTGAGCAAATTCTTGAAGCCCAGCGAATAAGTCAACAATAGACTTGAAAAAAATTGAAACAGGATGAAAAAAATTGAAAATTGCACAACAGATAAGTTTTAAAAAGTATTATTTACGTGAAACTGATCATCAAGGAAGATCCGAAGAAGTAAATAAGTAAATTATATTTGCTAAAACGTATCTGTTGTGCAGTTTTGAATTTGTCTCCTCTCGCTTCAAATGTTTTCAAGGCTATTGTTGACTTATTTTCTGTGCTTTGAGATTCAAATTTAAGTGACCATCCTTGCCATTGACGTATCGCCCAGAAAGTCTGGGTGGCCTCTCATAAATTTGTTTGCAATTGATAGTCGTATGATAGGGGAAAATGGCCAAACTATGTCATCTTTTACCCCCAAGCAAGAAGATGGGCTGGCACACAAGGCCACTACCATGGGACTTGCATGAACTTAGACTTTTATTCTAACTTTCTCTTCTGAGAGAACTCAAGATATGAACATTTAGATATGAGACATTTAGAGCAGGAATTCCGAGATATGCACAGCAATCTATTCCCATCGAATTGTATGAACCTCCTTCCAATTCGACCTAGGAATGGGGTGCTGCACCTGTGGGGTGAGTGGCCGAGCGGCTTATACAGTTTTCATCAGGTGACTGAAGTTAAGCTTGGTCGAGTGGGGTCAAACTCCGGATGGGTGACCTCAGAGGCCTGACCCGGGGACTGACCTCGCAACTCACTTCGCCGTCCTTCGGAAGGGACGCTAAACTAGGGGTCCCATGCCTGGATGCGGCATGCATAGTGGGCCTAAATTAGCTGTAAGTAGCTAGAAAATCCTGACAGCCCACTTAAAACAAATAACTGACTGACTGACTGACTGACTAAGTCCACCCTCTTTTTAAGGCAGTTGACACCCCGGAGTACGACGGGAGATTTTTTTTCAGTTTTTATCAAAATTTATACACGAAACTCCTTTCAGCTTGGAAAATTAATAAGTTAGAAACCTATTAATAATATCTTTTTAAGAAAAACATGCTATGAATCGCTGCTCTACCAAGGGGTCGTGTTTGGGTCCTGTACGTTCAAAGGTTCAAAAGATACTCTCTGCAACCTGTTTTAAAACAAGCGATTGATTCTTTCTTTCGAATGTTGTCAGCGATATCATTCCAGTTTTTGACACAAAAGAAGTAGAAACTTCGGTTTGCACATTCTAACCTAACTTTGGGAATTTGCAGATCTCCACGATTTCTGGTTTTTTTTTTAATCTGGAAACTTTCAGTGAATTTATGGCGAAGATTTTCGAGAAAGAAGTCATACATAATTTTACATGTCATGACTCCTTGGTCAAAGGAGAACAAAGACTTTACGGTGAGCCATTTACAAGTCCATTCCATCTGTCCATATACTTGGCATCCTCTATTAGCTTATTTGCCAGTGTTTGCAATCGTTGCAGCTGGGCTAGTTTGTTGTTGGAAAGAGTACTCCAAACAATGTTGCCATAGCGAAGATGGCGCTAAAAAAGATCTTTTTGACTTGGTCAAATTGACAAATCAGCGGTGCGGAGAGCGATGATAGTTCATCGCGCACCCGAGGGAGGTCCTTGGTCTGCGAAATACGGGGAGGTGCCACTGGAAAATCTGAAAAAGCAGCCTGTGCTGGAATAAAATTCCTGAAAATGAGTCCCTGTCCTGGAGTAGAATTTCAACACAATACACTGTCCTTTTGTGTACTGCCCTGGAAATCTGTGTGCTGCAGTGAGAAAATATGAGAAACATCCTAGTATCGCTAGAATTAAGGATAACGTTAGGATTGAAGAAATATTTGAATTTCAATCCGTTAATTTTTTAGAAGTCTGGAATGAAATCGATCAGCTAAATCGTTCGAAAAATAGTAGTGGGGACCTATCAACAGATATAGTTAAATCTATTTCTGGTAGTTGCCTCGATTATTTTACATTTTGTGTAAACAAGATGTTTGCGAACAGCACCTTCCCGATAAACTTAAACTGGCTGACGTGTCGCCAATCTTCAAGTTGGGCGATTCTTTCTTCAAAAAGAACTTTAGGTCTATCAGTGTGCTATCAGCGATATCCAAGATATTCGAACGCTTAATGTCCACACAAATCTGCCCATTTGCCTATGGTATTCTTTCAAATTTGCTGTGCGGCTTTCGGAACGGACACAGCGCAGAACACGCCCTATTCAGGCTCACGGAAATGTGTCGCAGGGCCTTAGCTGATAAGAAGATTGTGGGGATGGTACTCATGGAACTTTCGAAGGCCTATGACTGCCTAACACACGATCTTCTAATAGCTAAACTTGCAGCTTATGGATTAAGTTAATATAGCTTACTATTAATTCATAGCTACCTTTCGAACAGAAAACAGCGCGTGAAAGTCGGATCTTACTTTAGCGGATGGTTAGGGATCAAACCTGGTGTTCCACAAGGCTCAGTCCTTGGCCCACTCTTCTCAATATCTTCATTAATGAGCTAACTCTTGCAGTTGAAGAATCTGAAGTTTGTAACTTCGCAGATGACACAACAATTTACACGTTTGGAAAATATATTGAAAGTGTGGCTTTGAACCTCAAGGAAGACCTGTCTAACACCCTTAACTGGTTCAAAGACAACCGTATGGCAGCCAACCCTGAACAATTTCAGGTTATGTTTTTAGGGATGAAAGAGGAACCAAACTTCTTCCTCGAGATCAACGACAAAATCATCCCCATTACGGACAAAGTTAAATTGCTAGGAGTCACTATCGACTCCAAGCTTAAATTTGATGATCATGTAAAATTCAAACAGGAAAGTGAGTGCTTTCTCACACGTTGCCCCATATCTGAACCAGGAAAAGGGTAAGATCCTCTAAAGCATATTTGTTATGTTTAATTTCAATTCTTGCCCCTTGATGACGATGCCTTTAAAATAACTGAATGGTTTCCAAACAATCTTATGAAACTAAATGAAGACAAATGCCACTTAATGATTTTTGGTGCAAAAGGAAATAACGAAATATCAATCAAAATAGGCGAGGCCTGTGTGAAAGAGAGCACAGAGGAGAATCTTCTCGGTATAACTGTATAACTTTCGATCAATCACTTTCTTNCTTTCAAACAACATGTCAAGGCTCTCTGTAAAAAGGCCGGCCAAAAACTCCATGCTCTTGCTCGCATATCACGATACATGGACACCGAAAAACTACAGCAGTTGATGAGGGCGTTTGTCTTATCTCACTTTAGTTACTGTCCGCTTGTTTGGATGTTTTATGATAGAACTTTGGATCATAGAATAAATCGTGTTCACGAAAGGGCATTACGCATAGCATTTAAAGATGACCGGAATGATTTTGGTTTTCTGTTGGAACAGACTAATTCGGTGCCAATCCATATAAGAAACCTACAGTTGCTAATGACTGAAATTTATAAAACAAAATGCAGTTTAAATCCACCATTCATGAAGGATATTTTCATGCAGCGAAATATCAGCTACAATCTGAGGCATGGTAATGACGCTCAACTCCCAAAGGTACGAACCACTTCCTTCGGAGTTGAGTCCATAACTTACCTTGGAATTAAACTGTGGCAGTTTTTACCGCAGGAAATAAAACACGCAAACACCCTTCCCATTTTTAAAAAACAAATTAGATGTTGGAATGGAAATAAATGCAACTGTAGACTCTGCAAAACATACATCCCGCAAGTTGGGTTTCTAACAGGATAGACAATTAGTATGTATCTTTCCTGTAATATATATTGCCCATTTTAATATTCTTTTTTCTTTTTCTAGATTGTAAATTGTAAATATGTATTAAAGTAGGCCTTAATTAGCTGTAAATTAGCTATTCTATTTCTTGCCTACTGTAAATAAATTATTGATGATGATGATGATGATTGATCTGGATGTACCATGGGAAGACATCAAATAATAAGGTAGACCGTGTTCAGAAAAGAGCACTCATGTGGACATGCTTTGAAAGAAAGGACGTGAAATATGAGCTACGAACTAAGCATCTCCTGCAATTATCAAAAAGAAATGCAAGCACATTCGGAAATAATTCACTTGTATTCAAAGGAGCTCTACTCTGGAACACTTTACCTGATACTACAAAAAATGCAAACTCAGCAGCAATAGTTAAAAGGATGACCAAAGAATGGAATGGGCAAAATTGCATATGCAAGATCTGCAGTTAAAAAGTAGTTGATAGTGAGGATCACAAATGAACTTTTTTTGTAATTTTTCTTTGTATGTAAATAGTTGGTTTGAAATTGTTTTATTACTATATATTATACCAACTGTAAATAATTTGATAATAATAATATATCTATAAGGAATCTATCAGAAAATGCGGCAATGTTGCCATCGAAACGATTTCAATCACACTTGTGAAGTGCCAATGGCCTACAACCCACATTACGGAGTACTCACGAAAAGAATGGATCCTGTCTTGGAGCCGGCTGGAGAAAAATGATGATACCCTATTCATTGGCATGTGTTCGTCGGGAGTCCCACCCCCCACCCCCCCGGGATCTCGGGCAGTGGGAACGTGTGGGTGTCGAAGCAAAAGTGACGAGAAAAGCGACGAGCATTTGTGCGACGAAGCCTGATCTCATAAAATCAGTGTTCATCGCGCAGTGGGAACAGCATCCAAATCAAATCTTTCAATAGGACACAGAGAAACCCGGAAATCATCCAATTTCACACTTATTAGTCAATGACATCGTCGTATTCCGATTACATGACCGATAATAAGCTTTTTGAGGCAACTTTTCGAGTACCTTTACAAAAATAAAAATGGAGAATAAACTAATAAAGATACAGAGCTGGTTTTACCACGAATCGTTTCTACAAGCCCCACTCCATATCTGTTCTTCTGCATTTGGTTAAAATCTCATCAACGATTGGCGGTACATCGAATTTCATCCCTTCGAATATTGGCCTATGCTCAAATATTTTTCGTGAATGCTACAAATAAGATCTAGCTTCCAGAACTTCACATGTTACGTGAATTATACCACGAAATAACCTAAAAACGTTTGTTATAGTAAGATTTCAAAATCCTTGACGAGTCATTGCTATGTGCTACCAACGAGAGTAAAGGGCCTACCTTCATCTGCAGCAGAATCCCAATAATTCATCAAGTGGCCAACAATCTTTTTCTTACAGAGGAGCAAGGTTATGGAATAGCCTCTCATCTGAGTCTGAGCAGCCATCCTCCCTGAGTTGTTTTAAAAAGACAATTTAGTGCATTTTTCTTTTGTAAATATTAAAACATTGTAAATAGGATTTTTGATTGCAATTAGGTTTTATATTATAGTTTTAGTCTTACTTTGTAAATCAATTTTAGTTTTATTTTATGGGAGAGCCCCTTGAAAATCAGCACTTGTACTGAAGGGCAACCCTCCATGTAGTTAAATATATGAAATGAAAATGAAAATGAAAATGAAAATGAAAATGAAAATGAAAATGAAAATGAAAATGAAAATGAAAAATGAAATGAAAATGAAATAATCGGCATTCAATCTATTTTTTTCGCTGTACTAAGGCATCGGATCTATTTACCAATATGATCAAGACAAATCCCACTTCTTTCCATCGTTTTAACATTGTTAATTTTGACAAAATGTAGTCAAATCCCACAGTCTCTGCAGCGAACTCTCCAGTCCAAGTTTTGTTGTTGCAAATACCTAGGAAGAATTGCGTAAAACAAAAGTTTGTGCAAAGCTCAGGCCCGGTGGGGGTACACGACTTGTAGATGGAAGGGGGTCTGCCGCCCGGTCTTCAGAAAGCTACCCACTTCTAATTGCCAAAATTTGCTTTCCTACCCACTTTTATGATGAATTTTGACGGAAAACTACCCATTTTAAGCAATTTTTTGCCGATTTCAGCCCAACCGACCCATTTTTATGGAAAATCTGCCGAAAAATGACCCTTGCTTAGAGAATTTTGGGCCAAAACCCCACCCATATTTGCGGCACATACCCGTACCCTCAACATGTTATGTACCCCCCGGGGGCTCAGGTCCCCCATATGATCCCATATTCGTAAAGGCATTCGTAAAGATGTCTCAAAAAGCTTATTTTCGATTATGTGATCGGAATACGACGATGTAATTGGCTAATAAGCCCTGGGGGTACTTGACTTTCATTAGTACGGGGGTATGCATTCAAAGAAATAATTGTTTGACCCGGCTCTAGAATTTTCCACTCCAAATGATGCCCGGCTTTAGAAAGAAACGGCGAAAATCATACTCCAAAACGTAAACAATACACAAAATACGCCTTTTGACAACCGGCTTTAGAAAAATTGCCTTCTTTCGATACCCGGCTTTAGACACAAGAGGCGAAAACGATACCCGGAAAAGAGTGCACATCTCGTCAGCAAAATATACAAAGTACCCCCCCGGCTAATAAGTGTGAAATTGGATGATTTGGGGGTTTCCCTGTACCCTATTGAAAGATTTGATTTGTATGCTAGTGGGAACCAGGTTTTTTGGGGGCCATATATAAAGGATAGGCTTCTAGGGACCAAATCTTGCACTTAGTTACATTTTCACTTGCAATTTACTGTTTCTTTTGAAATTCCGTGAATACAATCCGATGAGCATAATGAAAATAATGCAGTATGACTATAAATAATCAAGCCTGGCAGTGAAATAATTAAGGAATCAGTAAAATCATGAAATCGGTCCCTGAGGATCCTGTATTACCTCAAAGGATTCAAAATATTGTTAAATCAAAATTATTTTGCAAAACAAAAAATCCCAAATGGTAGAGGACATACAATTTCAGGAACACGAGAAATGGTTGTGTATTCAGTTAATGATAAACCACTTTTCCAGTTAAATTTCAATCGTTTAGGTGCCCGGGGACCCGTGTCATGCAAATGAACGAGACAGCTAAAATGTGGTTAGGCCAATTAAACCCAAGATACACACAAAGACAAAGGAGACCTGCTGTTGAGAAGTCTACACACGAGTAAAAATGGTGTCTGTTATCGACCAAAAACAACAAGCTAAAGGCTACGGAGATCTCTCAAAATACTCCCAAACGATTTATGGAAAGAATTTGCTGGAACACCTACAAATAAAATCAAGTGATAAGATTGCTGCTGTCGGCTGTGGGACTGGTGAGCTGGCGGCCTATGTTGCAGGACAAAAGGTGAAAGGAGGGAAAGTTATTGCTTTGGATCCCGATTTGGAAAGAATAGCGATTGCAAAAGAGCAGTTTCGTGGTCTCGACAATCTTTCGTTTCATGAAGGAACTGCAGTCGACGTTTTGAAATCAAGAAATGAAGAATTCGATGCTATATATAGCAATGCTGTCCTTCATTGGATACCAGTGGTCGACCGTCTCGATACATTCAAAGCTATGCATGCAGCCCTGAAACCAGGGGGTATTGTTGGCCATCATGTAGGGACTAGCGAGAGATTGAAAATTGGAAGAAGGCTTGCGGTTCTTGCCACTCCCGATGAGATTCGCAAATTAATGCAGACAATTTCTCCACTCACACAAGAAGATATGGGGGAGTTTGCTCAAAAGTGTGGATTTGAAATTGTTAGCATGGAAGTCGTCGAGGAAGAGAGTAAATTTCCGACAGTTGAAGAGTATCTAACCTGGATTGAAGCATCTTTTCAAGGCTTGTTAAAAGTTAAAGAAAAATACTACAAACATGAGCCAAAGATATGTTTAAATGAGAGCGAGGATGGATCTGTGACCGAGGTTACAACATTATTGCGTGTAGTAATGAAAAAGCCTTGTTAAAAAGCTCATTTAAGTAATTATCAGGAACTCTTTTGCTGTTAACATTTATCTTAATTCAGATGAATTTTTCTAGCTCCTTGTTGTAATATGCATACAATAAGAAACAATAATCGAATTCCAATACAAAAATTGAATCAATGAATTATTCTTTTACGTTTTACATACAGGTGATTTATATTACAATTCTAAATGTTAGAGAAAAGAACATTTTTAACTGGCTCATTNCGCTACGCTCTTGAACACAACATAATTTGGAAGTTCAACGTTCCAAGAGCAAGTTTTTGGGGTGGCTTTTTCGAAGTAATGGTCAAGCTGGTTAAGAGATGTTTGAAGAAGATCGTTGCCAATGCACATTTAACTTTTGAAGAGCTCGACACGATTTTGATTGAAATTGAAGGAGTTATAAATTCGCGTCCTTTGACATACGTTGATTCTGATTCGTTAGAAGAGCCGTTGACACCATCGTCTTTGGTATCTGGTCGTAGATTGTTGACTAAAACTCCGTTTGATCCTAATTTGTCATTGGATTCGTCGAAGACTTCGTTATCGACACGTGAAAGTTATTTAAAGTTACTGCTGAAGCACTTTTGGAGCAGATTTCTTCGCGAATATTTACCTGGACTTCGCGAATTTCATCGAAATACTTCGACACCGAACACTCGTTTAATTGGTTTAGGAGACATTGTTATTATTCAGAGTGATAGAGTTCCACGTCAGAAATGGAGAATGGGGAGAGTTGTTACTTTGTATCCTGGAAAGGACGGTATTGTACGTGCCGCCGATGTGAAGACTTTAGATGCAGGTGGAAAAGACATCGTATTAAAGAGATCGGTTGTACATTTGTATCCTCTCGAAATTAGAGATGAAGGAGACAGTACAGTTGAAGAGAAGAATATGCAGCGAAAGAACTCGGAAGGTTCAGACATTGAGATTCGTTGTGTAACCGATAGTGACGTTCCTAATATAATTGTAGATACATGTAAATAGTTTTTTTGTTGCTTGTGATGAACATTGGACATTGGTGATTGAGTCCCCTCAATCAGGGGGGAGGATGATGTGAATTTGAATGAACTTTGAGCAATTTATTTTTCTCCTCGGGAGTCACGTGACCGAGGTGCACTGAAGCGAGTTAACTTTGAGAACGACGTGAGCTGAAGTCAGTTGTGTGATTATGAATTGAAGGATCCGTTGAATTTATGAGAAGAGATGTGACTGAGTGAAACTTTGAATGAATCTGATGCATCATGACAGATGTGAACTTGTTGAACTGGACTTATGATTTTCGATTGAGATGTAATACTGATTTTGTGTACGATTTGATTTGTCATGGATTTGGCTGAGACTATCATTACTTCTTGCGTTTTATTTGACGTTCGGAATCTCTGGGTAGGAAACGTTCGCGCGTTCATGCTGCGCTCTTTAGAATAATCCTGGCTAGAATTTATTGCAGCATGGTTTTGCTCAGAGTTTTCTTGAATTTATATCATGGTGCCGTGACCCGGGAACGTTGCTGGATTTATATTTTATATGGACATGGATAGTTTGAATTATGGCTGAGTTGAAGAAGAAAGTGAAAAGTCGCAATGGGTATCGATTATTCATTAGAAACATTTTGAGAAACTATGAAGCGGACTTGCCTCCCAGTGGCACAGAATTGACGGATGATGGACGACATAAACTTGAGAAACATTGTAGAAACTTGAAGAGACAAGCTGCTGAACTTCAGAATTTAGATAAAGACATTATTGGATTGCTAGACGAGAATGTTATCGAAAAGGAAGTTACCGAGAAGCTTGACTTTGAATCAGAAATTGATGAAGCGATAAGTGTTTTGGATTCCGTACTTGCATTTAAACAGCCTGATAATGTGTCGACTTCGAGTCAGTCAAGCAGAAGTTCAAGTCCATCTAATTTTCAGCGACATTCTAAGCTGCAGAAGCTTACTTTGCCGACGTTTAATGGCAAAGTGGAAGATTGGGTATCTTTTTGGGATATTTTTGAGTCTGCCGTGCATAATGATCCAAGTTTGACTGACGTTACGAAGTTTCAATACTTGCAATCCTTGCTGAAAGGAGCAGCTCTGAGTTCAATTGCTGGTTTGAAGGTTACCAATGCAAATTATCAAAATGCTGTTGAAGTATTGCACGAAAGGTTTGGCCAACAACAACCTGTTATATCGAAACATGTTCAGTCGTTGGTGAAATTATCTGCTGTTGAATCTTGTTCTGATCTCGCGAATTTGCGTGCAATTTATGATAAAACAGAATTGATCGTACGTAGTCTGGACAGCATCGGAATAAAGAAAGACAACTATGGTATATTTTTGACTACAGTTTTGATGGAGAAGTTGCCTGAGGAGTTGAGAATAATGTTGAGTCGGAAATTGGGTGTTAAATCATGGGATTTAAGCCAAATGTTGGAGATTTTCAAGGAAGAATTATTGGTTAGAGAAAGCTGCAATTTGATGCCGAATAACGATTCTAAGAAGAGATTTACGAAGAGTACGGGATGGGTTGGAAGAAGAGAACAGCCTTCTACAACTTCAGCGTTATACTCCTCAGAGAGTACAGCTAATAGTGGCCCTATGTGTGTATTTTGCAAGGGAAGACACCCGTCCAGTCGTTGTCAAACTGTGACCAACAATGCAGCCCGAAGAAGAATTTTGATGGACACTGGAAAATGTTTTGCATGTTTTAAAGGTGGACATGTTGCTGCAACGTGTGGATCAAATGTGAAATGTTATAGTTGTGGTGCTAAACATCATGTTGCTGTGTGTGGAAGATCGAGAAATGCTGGTGCGGATAACCAGGCTGCAGGAAGGTCATCTGTAGAGAGTAGAGAGGCTCCTGCGAATACGCAGCCCTCAGTTAGCACTACGGCAAGTCATTTTGTTGAACAAGGGGTTAGGTGCATTCTGTTGCAGACAGCAAAGGCTAAAATTTCTACGCCTGGAAAAGCAGATCAGTCTGCAAACGTGAGAGTTTTGCTTGATAGTGGCTCTCAGAAAACGTACATCAGTCAAAGAGTCTGCGACGGATTGCACCTCCCTGTTGTCGGAAAAGAAAAGATCCAAATCAAAACATTTGGCAATACTGAATCTACCCTTCAGGAATGTGACATTGTGCAAGTTTGTTTAGAGTGTCCTGNGGAGAAGTTGCCTGAGGAGTTGAGAATAATGTTGAGTCGGAAATTGGGTGTTAAATCATGGGATTTAAGCCAAATGTTGGAGATTTTCAAGGAAGAATTATTGGTTAGAGAAAGCTGCAATTTGATGCCGAATAACGATTCTAAGAAGAGATTTACGAAGAGTACGGGATGGGTTGGAAGAAGAGAACAGCCTTCTACAACTTCAGCGTTATACTCCTCAGAGAGTACAGCTAATAGTGGCCCTATGTGTGTATTTTGCAAGGGAAGACACCCGTCCAGTCGTTGTCAAACTGTGACCAACAATGCAGCCCGAAGAAGAATTTTGATGGACACTGGAAAATGTTTTGCATGTTTTAAAGGTGGACATGTTGCTGCAACGTGTGGATCAAATGTGAAATGTTATAGTTGTGGTGCTAAACATCATGTTGCTGTGTGTGGAAGATCGAGAAATGCTGGTGCGGATAACCAGGCTGCAGGAAGGTCATCTGTAGAGAGTAGAGAGGCTCCTGCGAATACGCAGCCCTCAGTTAGCACTACGGCAAGTCATTTTGTTGAACAAGGGGTTAGGTGCATTCTGTTGCAGACAGCAAAGGCTAAAATTTCTACGCCTGGAAAAGCAGATCAGTCTGCAAACGTGAGAGTTTTGCTTGATAGTGGCTCTCAGAAAACGTACATCAGTCAAAGAGTCTGCGACGGATTGCACCTCCCTGTTGTCGGAAAAGAAAAGATCCAAATCAAAACATTTGGCAATACTGAATCTACCCTTCAGGAATGTGACATTGTGCAAGTTTGTTTAGAGTGTCCTGATGGCCTGAAAATGTATTTGAATGGGTACTCTGTCCCAATTATTTGTAGCCCCCTAACAAGCCAACATATTGGGTTTGCCCAAAGTTATTACCCACATTTGCGTAAATTACCCTTAGCAGATTGTGCAAATGGGGATGAGCCCTTAGAGGTGGACATTCTTCTTGGGTCTGATTATTACTGGTCCGTTGTTATAGGCCAGCCTGTAAGGGGGGAGTCCAACAGAGGCCCAACAGCTGTGAAAACCCGACTCGGTTTTGTTTTAAACGGACCCGTGGACGTTCCGAACCGAGGTAGGGCAACTAATTCTAGTGTAAACACTACTCATTTGATGAAAGTGGAAACCATAACACCCGTTGAAGAATCTTTAAAGGATGACGTCAAAAAACTTTGGGATTATGAAACATTAGGAATAAAAGAAAATGAGCCATCAGTGTATGATACTTTTATCGATCAGGTTGAGTTGAATGAGGGACGGTATGAAGTTAACCTGCCTTTTAAAGATGATGAAGCATCAGTTCCGGATAATTATTCCCTCAGTGAGAAACGCCTATCTTCTCTCTTGAAAAAATTGAAAAATCAACCAGAGGTTTTTAGGGAATACGACAATATTATTTCACAACAACTTGAAGCAGGAATTATTGAAAGAGTCGAGAGTGCTGAGGAATATCAAGTAGGTAAAGTCCATTATCTACCCCACAGGCCGGTTATTAGGCTTGATAAAGCTACAACGAAACTTCGAGTAGTCTATGATGCTAGTGCCCATGCTCCTGGGGAACGCAGTTTGAATGACAATTTGTATGCAGGCCCACCATTGACACCGTTAATCTTCGATATTTTGCTTCGGTTTAGGGCTGAAAAAGTCGTTTTGATTGCTGATATCGAAAAGGCCTTTTTGAATGTAGGTGTCAAAGAAACGGAACGGGACTATTTGAGATTTTTATGGTTTGATGACATTAAAAAGGAGCATCCTGAAATTGTCGTGTATAAATTCCGCACGTTGGTATTCGGCCTTGTCTGTTCGCCGTTCCTGTTAAATGGGACAATAAGATCTCATCTTGCAAAATTTGCCGATCAAGATGAATCTTTCGTGAAAAACGTGCTTGAATCTCTCTATGTTGATGATTACGTTTCGTCATTTGAATCCTACGAGGAGGCACTTGAATTTTACCGAAAACTAAAATCAGTTTTTCTTGCTGGTGGTTTTAACATGAGAAAATGGGACTCAAATTCGGAAAGTTTGTTGAATGAAATTGAAAAGGAAGAATCGGCTCGTACTGAGCATACATCGAAATCTGAATGCGAAATTTCGAATGAAAAATCAGTTTTGGAAGGAAGAAAGTGCGAAATTGATTGCGACGCAACTGCGGAGGAGGACGAAAGTTTCACTAAATCTACTCTCAAAAACGCTTCTTCAACCAAAGGAGCGAAAATTTTGGGTTTAGAATGGGACAAACGATCTGATTCATTGAGATATGACTTTAGTGGAATTTTTGGCAATGAGGAGAGGAAATCGATTTCAAAACGAGATATATTGAGTTTGACAGCGCAAATGTACGATCCAATTGGATTAGTTTCGCCTGTTTCATTACCTTTTAAAGCGTTGTTTCAAGATTTGTGTAGGGAAAAAGTTGAGTGGGACGAGCCTTTGTCTGAAGATATTTTGGGAAGCTGGAATGCTTTAGCGTCCAGTATTAAAGAAAAAGGTCCAATTACGGTCGAAAGGTGTGTTAATAACCTTGATTGCGATGACATAGAAACTTTTGAAATCCATGGTTTTGGTGATGCAAGTAAATTTGCTTATGGAGCGACGGTCTATTTACGGACCGTGAGAAAATCTGGCGAGTCCTCCGTCCAATTAGTGACAGCCAAAACGAGGCTTGCTCCTCTCAAAGGAGAAACCATTCCGAGGCTTGAGTTAATGGCCGCACTTCTTTTGTCACGTTTGGTGAATTCGACCGTTGAAGCACTGAAAAGCATTCTTAAAATTGATCGAATCTTTTGCTGGCTCGATTCGCAAATCGTTCTATGGTGGCTTTTTGGTGTGAACAAGGAATTTCAACAATTTGTCCAAAACCGTGTAATCGAAATTCGAAAACTTGTTAGTCCCGATAAATGGAATTATTGTCCGACTGATCTAAATCCTGCGGACATTGCGTCTCGAGGCTCGAAAGCTACCGAATTAGCGGACAATCGAGTTTGGTGGACAGGTCCTGACTTTTTGAAGAAATCGCCTGAATTTTGGCCTAACATTTTGAATTTCAAGTCGGGTCAAACTCCGTCTGAAGAAATAGCAGCGGAGGTAAACAAAGCAGTTAAATCGAATCCGAGGAAAGACTTTTCGGATGTGTTTGTAAATACAGTTACTAGCTCGGACGTGAATATCGAAAACATTATTTCGTGTGAAAACTATAGTAATGCTAAACATTTATTTCGCGTTACATCATATGTTTTACGCTTTGTACAAAATTTGAAGAGACGAGTGAGAGGACGCGATTGCGTAGGTGGAGAGTTGACTGTGGAGGAGTTTCTTAACGCGAAAAATTTGTGGTTTCGTCAGATGCAAGTTTCCTTGAAATCGGAAAAGGATTATCAGAAAAACTCCGTTCTTTTGAAAGCTTTTGATGATGAAAATGGCCTAACTCGTTGCGGGGGTCGAATTGAAAATGCTAACTTGCCGTTTGTAACAAAGTTTCCTATTTGGTTGCCAAGAGACCATCACGTGACCAAATTGTTAGTTTACGAAGCCCACGCAAAAGTCGGTCATAACGGTTTGCGAGAAACATTGACAGAATTGCGCTCTACATTTTGGATTGTTCGCGGACGTCAAATCGTTAGATCTTTGATTTCGAAATGCGTCATTTGCAAGCGTTTAGAGGGACTAACGTACAATCCCCCGTCAAATGCACCTTTGCCTAGTTTTCGAGTGAATGCGGATTTTGCGTTTTCTAATATTGGAGTTGATTTTGCGGGACCAATTTACGTCAGGAATATATTTGGCGCGGATAGAACAATGTATAAATCGTATATTGCATTGTACACTTGTGCAACTACCCGTGCAATTCATTTGGAGCTTTGCCCTGATTTATCAGCTCCCGCGTTTGTTCGTAGTTTGAAAAGATTTCAAGGCAGACGGGGAATACCTTCGCTAACGGTTTCAGATAATGGGAAAACATTCAAAGACAAGAAAGTTCAGCGCTACGCTCTTGAACACAACATAATTTGGAAGTTCAACGTTCCAAGAGCAAGTTTTTGGGGTGGCTTTTTCGAAGTAATGGTCAAGCTGGTTAAGAGATGTTTGAAGAAGATCGTTGCCAATGCACATTTAACTTTTGAAGAGCTCGACACGATTTTGATTGAAATTGAAGGAGTTATAAATTCGCGTCCTTTGACATACGTTGATTCTGATTCGTTAGAAGAGCCGTTGACACCATCGTCTTTGGTATCTGGTCGTAGATTGTTGACTAAAACTCCGTTTGATCCTAATTTGTCATTGGATTCGTCGAAGACTTCGTTATCGACACGTGAAAGTTATTTAAAGTTACTGCTGAAGCACTTTTGGAGCAGATTTCTTCGCGAATATTTACCTGGACTTCGCGAATTTCATCGAAATACTTCGACACAGAACACTCGTTTAATTGGTTTAGGAGACATTGTTATTATTCAGAGTGATAGAGTTCCACGTCAGAAATGGAGAATGGGGAGAGTTGTTACTTTGTATCCTGGAAAGGACGGTATTGTACGTGCCGCCGATGTGAAGACTTTAGATGCAGGTGGAAAAGACATCGTATTAAAGAGATCGGTTGTACATTTGTATCCTCTCGAAATTAGAGATGAAGGAGACAGTACAGTTGAAGAGAAGAATATGCAGCGAAAGAACTCGGAAGGTTCAGACATTGAGATTCGTTGTGTAACCGATAGTGACGTTCCTAATATAATTGTAGATACATGTAAATAGTTTTTTTTGTTGCTTGTGATGAACATTGGACATTGGTGATTGAGTCCCCTCAATCAGGGGGGAGGATGATGTGAATTTGAATGAACTTTGAGCAATTTATTTTTCTCCTCGGGAGTCACGTGACCGAGGTGCACTGAAGCGAGTTAACTTTGAGAACGACGTGAGCTGAAGTCAGTTGTGTGATTATGAATTGAAGGATCCGTTGAATTTATGAGAAGAGATGTGACTGAGTGAAACTTTGAATGAATCTGATGCATCATGACAGATGTGAACTTGTTGAACTGGACTTATGATTTTCGATTGAGATGTAATACTGATTTTGTGTACGATTTGATTTGTCATGGATTTGGCTGAGACTATCATCACTTCTTGCGTTTTATTTGACGTTCGGAATCTCTGGGTAGGAAACGTTCGCGCGTTCATGCTGCGCTCTTTAGAATAATCCTGGCTAGAATTTATTGCAGCATGGTTTTGCTCAGAGTTTTCTTGAATTTATATCATGTCAACTTCTCTGTCATCGGCCCCTGGCCGCGAGCCTACTTGGAAGCACAACAAGACTGAAATCATGGCAAAATTGTGCAAGAACGAACAAAGACCGAGCTGTGGAATTTTCAGAGGATCATGACGGATTAATAAAGATTCTTCGTTTTGGATTAGGAGTTGCTAGCTAACACCGGAAAGAATCTATGGCCTAAAAGGTTTGTGGCAGTCGTTGGGCCTAAGTCGCCATTTTGTGGATGGAGCAAAGAGTCATGGATGTTTGCGAAGGTTCCTTATCATGTCTGAGAAAGTTTAGAAAGAATGGAATTAAAAGTTAGTACCTTTTGATGCTCAGGTAGGTCCAGTTATGTTTTTGTCTTGTTCCAATATGCTTATGCAGAGAAATCGTGCAAAGCATAAGGATGACCAAAAAAATTTGAAATCGAAAATTGCTTGCCGCATGCGTCCGAAAACACGATTTGAATCCCCTGTGCGATTTACTGTGAATGGGTCTATTGCCTATTTACTTAAATTCCATTTTATTCTCCGATCCTGCAACTGCAGTTTCATTTCCTGGAAGTTTTAGCTCTTCGATGCTAATACTGTTTGACCCAAATAACACATGTTCAGCATTTCAACAGAAAATATGTGTTGCTTATATAAAAGAACAACAACAATAACATAAATTGATAAATAGATCATCATCATCATCATCAATCGTTGAGAACAAAGACCAGTTTTTCATTTGCCAAGCCGTTGAATCCCATCCTGATCACAAAACAGATCCTTTCCATGTTAAATTTTCATTATTTTTGCAAAGAATACTCACAACTCATTGAAATTTTTGTAATATTACTAAAATAATGACAAGTTTCCCAATATTGCGAAAGTTGCCAAAATTCCTAAAATTTGCCCAAAAGATTAAAAGTTGCCGATTAACTTGTGGACAGGGCTACCTCAAAATCCTTTAAAATAGGTATGAAAATCGACCGAAAATCCGGATGGGTCTTTCCCTAAAAGGTGGGTGGCACATCCCCGTCATCCCAAGACTCAAGTTACCACCTTCCCCCACGCCTATAAATGATACCTCTGTCAGAGTCGCTAATATGATCTACTGTAAATCTATATTAGGTTTTTTTCTATGCCATATTACTGTGTGAAGTTCATCTTAACCCTATCTGACCTGGGTGTTTTGAAACACTCAGTGCATGGGGGAGGGGCGGATTCCGTCCCCCCTCTTTATTTCAGTTGTTATATCAGATATGACCACCTAACTTGGCACAAATGTTATTCATGATATAAACAATGACTATTTAAAATCGTAATTCAATTAGCGTTGTTTCTGTTGTTGCTAGAGCATAATAATCATTATGATGTTGAATGACGTCATAAAAATGAAATCATGTTAAAAGTTCATCAAACTTACATTTTCTAACAGAAACGAAAAATATAGATCAAAATACATGTAAATCAAAGATTTGAGCTTAATTGGACCAATTAAAAAAGAATAACAGAGATATAAAGTTAATTTTCACAGAATGTCAGATGACAACTTGGTAACCATGGAGACAGTGCTAAATATAGAATGTCAAAATTATTACAATTTCATTGCTCTATGATACAAAGTTAAACTTACTAAATCTCAGCGGCCTTCTACATATATCGAACTTAGCGGAAACAAAAATATACTAGGGGAATGCGCAATTTAACGCGATGTGCAATTTAACGGTTCCTTCCTTTTGCAAAAAAATCAAAACATGGGGTGGGGAAGGATGCAATTGTAAATTATGCTGTTGNAACTTTAGTCACTTTGTAATTCTACCGTTGGACTTTTCAGAAATCTTCAATACCTTCAGAATTAGAGTGCTTTTCTTCTTTTTCAAGAATTCAAGAAACATTTTGAAAAAATCTTAAAACTATCATAATTTATAAACTTTTTGAGGAAACATCGAATAATTTTCCAGAAAAACATAGTTTATGAACGTCTATAATATGGTATCAAGCAAAAGTCTTTCACTCTTCAAGTTTGTGATTTAGAAATTTGATGACGTCACATCCTCAAATGAGTTGAAATATGAAATACGCTGTAATTTCGAAAATATTCAAGATTTCTGAAAAGTCCAACGGTAGAGTTATAGCAAAGTAGCTAAAGTTTCTTTCAAGCCATTCGATTCAAAGAAGTATGTCAATGAATTTTACACCGACCTTTTTTACGCAAATTTAAATATTTTGAACCTATACTGAAGAAGGCAGGATGAAAATGGCAGAAAAACCTTTTTCGTAAGGATCTGAGACTCTCTTGTAAGTAAATCACTCACCAGCTATTTCATAGACATAGCGAAAACCCTGATACGGATATCAAGCTAAAATCTCCTTTACGAGACCTTAACGAGAACAGTGATATCCATACTTTGTCCCCGAATTTAAATTAGGCTTTTATTGATAGGTTAAAGCAAGAATCTTTTAGATCGGTTTATTAGATAGCCTGCGTGCAGATTTTACTATTGTGGAGCACAATAGTAAAGACTGCACGCAGGCTATTTATTAGATTGACTTCTAAAATTTTCCAAAATTTCCAAGTTTTTTTCAATCAACCGGTAGATTACAGCCCTTCACTTATGTGGAACAGCAAATATACCATGTGCCACTTCAACGGAGTGATTTTCAGAGAATTAAGACTTTTTAAGATGGTAAAGTTTCTGGAAACTTCGTTTGTCTCAGAATGTTACTATCCCCAAAATTGTGGCTTTTGATGTAGGAGATTTTTCTTTTTCTTTTAATGTCTATTTAAATTCTTCCTTTACCTATGTCAGGCCAATGGGAGTCTTTGAAATGGCTAGCTTTGAGTCAGGTACACGAGAGTTAATGAATACTGTTGCAGAAGCTACGAAGAACGGTGCAACAACAATCGTAGGTATGCTGTTTACATTATGTTTATGTTGTGTACTTTCTTCTGTTCACGTGGATTCATCTCATCAGTCGTTCCCAAGCAATTACTATCAACTTCTACAGGGTGTTTCAATTGATGATTGAAAATTTTAGAAAAATGATAAGATTTATAAAACTATACTGTATACCGTCTGAAAGCACAATTTATCTTCTTTCCAATGATATGCATTTTGGATACTTCAGTGGAATCATTCATCACTTAATTGATATTATGGTCAGTTTTAAATGCAGCATGCTGTAAGGGCGAAATCAACACCTTTTTTTAGCATAAAAGTTAAAACAGATTTTATGAACACATTTCAGGCCTAGGAGCACTTGAGGTGATGCCCTTAGGTAAGAAGCATACAAAATTATTCCCATGACATGCATTTATTAAAAATGAGAAAATGAGCTCTTACAAAGGTGTGCCTATGTAAATGTCTTAACAATTCCCTGCATCTGACATAGGCCATACTTGCTAAAACATCAATTAAGTGATAGTTGATTCAATTACTACGCCCAAGCTGGATATCATAGGAAAGAAGATAGATTGTGCTTTCAGATGGTATGCGTCAAATTAATTCAAATATCATCATTTACTGAATAATCTCAAATAAAAGTGGGTTGCGTTTTTTTTAACACCCTGTATATCGTTAGTATACCCACATATATCGGGTGAAAAAAAGAAAATAATCCCCGTTTGAAAAGCTACTGTTCTCTGGATGTCAAAGCAATGATATCGCCAAATATCTTGTTTAATAGCGGAAATGTTCAATTAGATGTTCAAGTTTACATGACTGAAATCAACTTCTACGTTTAAATTCATGAGGGACTTTCACGAGAAGGTAGACTTGCTCCAAGTCTATTCTGTGGTCCATCAGCGCTGAGCGCTGATGGACCACAGAATAGACTTGGAGCAAGTCTACGAGAAGGCGGCCTGAAATCACGATTCCCTTTACACGACTTGGACACTCTTTAGCAAGTGTTATCACTTTGGGAGGATGAAAATGTCATCCTTATTAGGAGCATAGCAAAATTATTGCATCCCCCTATGAGGATACCAATTGCGCATATATGTAATTGCCATTGATGTAGGACAACCAAGGAAATTTGATCACCGTTTTCAGCCGTTTATGAAGTTTTCCAAAAAAATCCCTCATAATTTGAGACCGGAGTTGCCGATTTAAGTCATGTAAATTTCAAATTTAATTGAACATGTCCTCTATCAAACAGGGCATTTGCCAATATTATTGCTGTAATATTCAAGGAATAGCAACCTTTCGAACGGGGATGCACATGATATTCCGGTAGTTGCATTTGATAGTCTGTGCCAAATTATGTTTGTGTCTGACCATGAGTGATAGGACACCAAGTGTGAATCAGTGTAGAAGTTTTATCAGTAGTGAGCCACCTTAGCCTATTGTTTATGTCTTTGAAAATTAATTTTGATTAGTAGTGAGCCACCTTATCGCTGGTCCACAAATTTAATTTTTTAGTAGTGAGACACCTTAAGCCCATATCCACCTTTTACGCCTAAGACGGATCTGCACGGTGACTCACTACTAAAAAAATTAAATTCATGGACCAGCGATAAGTTGCCTCGCTACTAACTAAAAACAAATTCAAGGCACATAAACAAAGCACATAAGGTTAAGGTGGCTCACTACTGATAACATTTTACACTGATACAAACTTGGTGTCACTCATAGTCTGACAAATTGCAGGAACTGAGGAACTGCACTTTCATAACTGCTAAATTAGATAAATGATCCTCAGCTCATTACTTTTAGGTGGAGGAGACACAGCTACTGTTTGTAAAAAGTTTGGGAAGATTGATGAAGTAAGCTACGTCAGTACTGGAGGAGGAGCGAGTATCGTTTTGCTTGAAGGTGAAATCTTGTAATCTGTCGACTGTAACAATAGAATCAGTTGCTTTTGATTGACACGCAATTTCAAAGCGATTAGTGATCGCAGACAAAGTGATCCTCTCGATCAGCAAATAAAACAAAATAAGCCGCAAAAGATGCCCTACAACCTGTATGGCTATCGGTCTCGGTGTAAATGCGAAAAGGAGTTAAGCGAAGTCATGAGTCTATATCGAAAGAAGAAGGAATGACACGGGAATTCTATTTATCTAATTCAGAAAGCGTTTAATTTACACCCTAAATGTACCAGAGTTGTGATCTGCGATCGCAACTCATTTTGAAATGGTGTGCCAATCAATAGCAACTGATGCTGTTGCTACAAAATCTGCCCTTGTGTTCTCTCGAAGATCAATAATTGCATCAGCTTGCATGACCACTGCCTTGTTCCACACGCCTTCAAAACTTCACCAGAAATACAAGAAGGTCGTAAACTATTTTAGGTATGATTTTTGTGTGAATTTTTTGTAGAAATATGCTTAGAACGTGGCTGTTAATTTCATAATTCCTTGGAGACATATTTGACAATTTGTTGTTTTTAGTGTTCAGACCGTACAGTGGACTCTTCACTTCTTTAGAGTTCTAGTCACCAACATGAAATTGCTCGAAGAAGACCAGAAATACGAAAATTTGGTGGGTGAAAATTTCCAAGAGATATGAAACCATCAGGAGCGTCGAGAGGGGGGTAGGAGGGGTAAAAGGTCCGGGGCCCGGGCCCCGAAGGGGCCCGTAAAGATCTCGATCATAAAAATTTATTATTGTTGTAAAATCTCTTTATAGCGCATTTTTATGACAATCTATCTGGTCTATCTGCCTTAAAAGTGTCGCGACAATGCTCTCTTTTGAAAGTTATCACCTAAAAGTGAGGGTCAAATACTCAGAATCAAATAAAAAAGTTTAGCTTTTAAATGTTTGCACTGCTCTCAGAACATTTTGTACCTTTTGACAGTGATAGCTATATCGGAAGAGCGTTCCTTCAGCAAGCTCAAGCTCATCAAAAATTTTATGCGAAGTACAATGACCCCACAATGACTCAGGACAGGCTTACAGATCTCGCAGTGTTGAGCATCGACAGTGAACTTGCAAGAACCGTCGACTTTAAGGACATTATACATGACTTTGCAAACATGAAAGCCCGTAAAAAAGTATTGTTTGAGTGTTAGAAACCGTTGTATTGATATTGTTATTTAACTAACACAAAACGACATAAGCATACGGGAAGATAAAATCTGGTGGGGGTGGGCTGTGCAATAAAACATCCATTCTTCATGAAAATTTTGCCCGCCAGGCGGATTTTTGCCAGAATATGGCCGAGTTTTATAAATTTTTCAAACGTTGGGGGCTGTCGCCACCCAGACTCTTGCCTCCTGCGCCTATGCAAAACCAAAACGATGTTCTTGATTCATCAATACCATTTTTGACTCACGAGTACAAAGTACAAGTAGAGTCTATCGGGTTGGGGTGAAATTCGTGTCCACCGTTGTCATTATTGTCATGGCACTAGGGTTGTGTGATGAAAAGTGCTAGAATCGGCTCGAGTCGATATGAAGCCTTTGGACAATGCAAGGCTACAATGCTCTTCGCAATGTCATACATCAGAAGAGGGCCTTACCTAGCATGGCATTTAGTCTTATTCGCCATTGCGCTAGGGTTGCATTGGGAAGTGATAGTGCCAATATCAAGCCTAGAGAGCGTATGACATCTAGCGGCTAAAGGCCATGCTGGCTTGTTTTGCTGCGTGGTTGCTGCGTGGTGCGATCGCTGGGAATAACAGCCAATCAGATCATTGGTAGTAGCTACTTCGTGCCTTCCCTAGACGCAGGAAGAATTCATGAGTAACGAAAGTGTTGGATCGAAGCAGGTGAGTTTCTTGTCGAGGACATCAAAAAGTTTTGATCATTAGTTCATTAACTTATTGATCTCCAAACAAAAGTCTTATGTGTGGTGTTTCAATCCATAAACAAAGCTCTCCAGACAGCCCTTATCCCAGCAGTGATTCAACTTTTATCACTTAAATTTGAGAACTATTTTAGAATCTCTTATATCTCAAACCAAATGGTGCTAGAAGAAAACTTTCAAGAAATAAAAGGTCAAGAAATGATTGAATTTTCAGAATATCAAAATTTTTAGCATCCAGATTATGAACAGGACCAGATCAAGTATTCTTCTGGAATATCAAGAACTTTTGAGAGCTCCGTAGTCCAGTCGTAGTCCTCCGGCCTAACTTCCCTTCTCGCCCTTCGGCCTAACGCGCTTCTCTTCTCCTGCACTGTCATCCCCGAACAATTATTTGTCAGCCTGAATGTCCGAATTAACTTCTCCATTAGCTCTCAAGACCCCGAAAACTCTCCTTCATCCTCTGAAGTTTCTCTGAAAATGCCGTGTAACTGCTTCTAATACTGTAAGTTTGCCTCCATGTTAAAGCAAACAAAATTTACCGCGATCGTAAAAATGTAAACACAGATATTCGACACGCACTTTCTCTAAAAACTTTGACCTGACCCCTGTTGACCTTTTGTAACCAAAAGAATGCTCAGCCTTTCCTGTATCCAATGGTACTAATCCCGTTGACAAAGCTCCTTTTGTTTAGGCACTGTTGTGCAATTTCTAAGCCATGTTTTTGAAACGCCACATGGCGTCTTCGGGGAAGAGAAGCTGAACTGCGGAGGACGAAGGAGGACATATGGCGTCTTCGGGGAATAAGGGCCTGATTACATGGGGCGGGCTGGCCCGGTTAAACGGGCTCGCTCGCCTAACAGGGCTGAAATGATCTGAACGATTACATGGAGAATTACATGGAGAATTCCAGCCCGGGCTGTGAAATACTTGGCGCCATAATCGTATAATCTGTTCATAAAGCGCATGCGTTGCAGATTTCTCAGCCCGCTTTGCCGGGCTAGCCCGGCCTTGAATCGATTACACGAGAAGAATGTGTAACTTCCAGCCCGTTTTGCCGGGCTAGCCCGGTAGGCAGCAGGCGAGATCTCGGCTAACCGGGCTAGCCCGCTTGCCATGTAATCGAAAGTCTCTCAAACACTGTAACTGCTATTGACCCCGGGATCCCGGGTGAAAACCTTCACCTCGGTTAACCGGGCTAGCCCGCTCCATGTAATCGGCCCCTAAATCTGTTCGATGCCTCAATATAAATATCTCGTGAGTCACCCCAAGGGTCCTTTGATTTTGCATAACCTTGACATAGAAATGTTTATGCAATTTTTCTGAACTATTATTCATAAAAAGGGCGTTTCCTTCTTTTTCCGAGAGTCTAAAGGGCGTGGTCGCCGAACATTTTCTTGGGGGCTTCGCCCCCAAACCCCCTCTTAGGGCCCGACTCCATAAATCACTCCAGGGCTCGAGCTGGCTCTCGACGGCCCTGGAAACCATACCCATAGTTAATGATGAAACTGAACTTAAAAGGTTAAAGTCGTATTGAGATGACAAATTTCTTAACTTTTCCAAACGGAAAATGGGGTATGTTAAGAAAGACCAACTAACTAGTGCGATTCCGTAAATAGTAATGCAAACAAGCATCAAAATTAGACCAAACTTCATCAATCTTTATCTCAGATGTCTGTTGACTGATTTTAAAAAAGTTTGTTGTACCTTAACCTCCAGGGTGTGGCTAACAAACAATGAATGACATGAATTTGGTTTTCGAAACTTCCTCTTGGTCATTTCTTCCTTGCCCTTGACTACTGTGCATTCGTTGCGATTCGTTTTAACAATAATGAAAAACGATTTGAAGACTAGAGCAGCTAGCTTCGTCAAGACAGAGACTCATTCCTAATTAGGTACATCTTCTGTCATATTCAATACCTCATAATCCAGAAGTTTCGGACGTTAAGAGTTTTGGACAAAATTTTGACTGAAACTTTTTTGTCCTAATTATCTTAAAAGCGTTCAAAATTTCTTTTGGCTAAATTTCTTGTTGACGATGCTTTTTCTGAAGCATTCAGTGCGGACATTTAGTTACAATTATGTTAATTCTATGCAAATATAACCCATCTCAAGCGAAACATTTTATCAATAAGCGGCTAAAAAGGAAATTGTTTCCGATGTTTTGAAAACCTGTCCACAACTCCGCAAATTTTTGTTCGAACTTTTTGTTCTAAATTTTTTGTTCGAAACTTTTCCGTTAGACACATTTGGATGCTAATCTATATCAAGTATCACAGCATATTTTTGCTTTCTAGGACGTGAATTACCTGGCGTTGCCTCCCTGTCCGACAAAGATTAACCTTCAAGACGCCTTTGCTTCAATTGAGAAATGCTGCAACTGATTTAGACTACATTTTTTATTTTGCCTGAAAAAATTTCGTATACCTGTAAGTAGATCACTTTCTTTTTCTTAAATTTACATTGTAATTAATTTGATGGCAAAATTATACATATATATTATACATTGCTTTAGAAAACACCGTTTTCATGGTATATGTGTCTGCTGATTAATAGATAGAATTCGTGGCCCTCATGACGACTTGAAGTCAATACTAGCATGCACACCCTGGCACAAATGAAAATAAGCAACTGTGAACATCGAGGGGCAAATCACTCCAAAAATAGCGTACGGAGATTTTGGGATTGTAAAAATCTCTCAGATTTCTCAAAGATTTTTGAGATTTTTTCTGAGATTTTGAAAGATTTTTTAGGATTTCTTATTTTGAGATTTTGAAATTTGTCGAGATTTTCAATGATTTTCGAGATTTTTGCAAGATTTTTCAAGATTTTGCACGATTTTTGAGGATTTAAACGATTTTTGAGATTTTCAAAGAATTGTAGAAAGATTTTTTTGAGAATTTGTATCATTTGGTGGGGCAGATTTCTGAGATTTGTTAGATTTAGGAAGATTTTAGGATTTTCTTTGAGATTTTTAGGATTTTGCGAAAAATTTTGAGATTTTCAAGATTTTCTAGATTTTTGGGATTTTTGAAGATTGTTTAGGATTTTTAGGAAAGTGTACGAGATTTTTGGAATGACTGCCCCTCGGTGTCTTGCTAACTACCGTATTTTCTCAAATGCACTCACTTGGCCTCGTTTAATCGTTTAATTTGGCTGATCAGATGGAGCTCTTTCAAGCTCTACTATTCTGAAGTTGTTTTCGGTTCATTTCTGAATGAAAGCTTTGAGGTTTGCAACGAAAGAAAGCTAAGAAATGCCTGTGACGTTTAAAAGATAGGCCCGTTGTTTTGTTCATCCATAAGAAGGACCATGCAATTAAGGGTATTCTCTACTTTAATGCTTTTACTGAGCATCGCTTAATAGGCATTCTCATTCGAGGAAATACTGCTATTTAGGTTGGTACGGTATACTTTAAGATATAAGAACGCGTGTATATGTACCGTTTCTGCCCTCTCTTTTTTCTAATCAAATGTATCAGGTCCGCATGTTGCGTTATTGTTGCCAAGCTACCATTTTGATGTAGGTTTATAGTTAGGCTCCTAAATTATTGCAAAGGTTGTTTCCAAAGCGAAACGTTAAACAAAGTGCGCTATGTTTTTGAAAATCTGCATAAAATGTATCTAGTTATCGAAGGGAGCTTATGATTATTGGTTCCATTATGCTACAGCAGGACAACTCATACAGTAATCAAAATTTGATTAAAAACCCTTATTCTTATCTATGTAGTTTTTTGGACGTTTTATGTGCCTTGCTGGGTCACTCCTGGGCAGTCTTTGTCTTTTACGCGCTACCTAGACTCATGACCTGATTCGCGACCTGATTAGTAGTTTTCGCTCCAGACTTCATTGAACTGAATTTACCCATTTGCTCAAACTACCACCTTGCTACAAGAACCGTGACAAACGGCCCAACCTTTTGGGGCAGCGATAATTCTCGATGAATTTGGACAAAAGCTGTAAACAAGCTCGAGGTTTATGGATCGCCGTTTGCACAAAAATGACATAAACTAGGTTTATGTTACATAAACCTAGTTTATGTGCACATAAACCTACAATCCTGGACAAAAGGTTAGGAGACTAGTATCGTTTTTAACTGTTGAAGTGTATTGTGAATAATAATTCTGATAATAATTTTGCAAACCCCCTCCCCCCGTATCAATGTTGTTCGACAATGATTCCCGAATGCATGTTGGTGACAATCGACGTGTTCCAACCTCGAACAACATTGATTAGGGGGGAGGGGGGACTTTGAACTTGGGAAAGGGTCATATCGATCTGCAGTCTCATAACTTTTGTCCAGGATTGTAGTTTATGTCATTTTTGTACAAACGGCGTTCCATAGAGGTTATCCTCAAGTATTTTTGCTTTGATGGGGGCATTGTCAATGCAATCAAAGATACATTTGTCTTGAAGCTGAAAGATTTTCAGAGAGTTTTTTGTTGCGCTCCAACTGATGCTTCGAAAACATTTTCTTCCCATTGTTTACAACGCTTTCAAAATTCACAACATGTTTTGTCCTTGATTTTGAGCAGTTTGTGTACGAGTCTTCGTTGAGCGAGCGGTGGTGTATGGTTGTTGTTGTAGTTGTTTAGCGAAGCAAAGGGCTCTTTTCAAAAGACTACGGGCAACCTCGTTGCCAGGTCCGACATTGTCTTCCTAGGTCGTCGATGTATTGACGTTGATTGTCGTAGGAAACTGGCCCTCGGAAGCAGTTTGGTCTACATACGGGCTTTCCTCTCAGGCCTAGGGCCTACTGGGTAATAATGCAATTATTATCGTTTGATTGTAAAATCAAGAAACTCCCCATGTTTATCTATAGCCACAATAGTATTCCTGAAACAAAGGGACACTAGGTCACAATTCTCATACGGGCTCTCCTCGCTGTCTTTCTTACAATGATATTGACGGGATAATCTTGGAAGCCATGATATGAAAGACAAAGGAGTTTGCACGACAGCAAACTTTTCGAAGGTTATGGAAATTTTGGGTTTTATATCGTAATCTCTCAGTCTTTGTTTCAACCTAAAACTTGTCGCGTGNTTTTTTGTTTGGCCATGGTGCCATCATGGCTTATATGATGAGTTGTGTGTTTCGTGTTTGCCTCGGTGGCATATTTTATCCTGAATTCTCCTCTACTTTTCTAGCCACTGTCTTTAGTGTGCCTTAAAGCTTCTCTGTGAATTTTCCCTTTTTCTACTCTTGCACTCTTTTCTTCGTTTCGGAAGTGGGAGGGCCGTGTAAGGTGTAGGTTTTAGGTTAAGTTTTTAGGTAAGTTTATTGCAGCTTCAGTGGTCGGCGCTTGGTGGGTACACATTCGTGTCCTTTGGCCGGAAATTGTATTTTCCCTGTCTCAATCACCGCCCTTAGAGGTTTGCATTGTTCAGGCAGTTAAGGGCTGATGCACTTTCGCCCACTTCCTGATAGGCTCCTTTTCCTGGTAAGTATTAAATACCGGTTAAACAATGGTTTAACCGCAGTTAATACGACCAGAGGAAATAGGTTTTGCCCTCTGCGAATTTCCGAGGGCAGTTTGCCCTCTGCGCGGGTCAAGTTTTTATTTATCACGTGGGGATCAGGTTAGGCCCATCATAAAGTTGTGCTGATATTGTGCAAGGATTTCGAGTTCATATAGTTTACATCGTTTTCCCCACCCTTTACCCTCCCTCTTCTATCTAACCTTTCTTTGCTTTCTTTTCCCTTTTCTCGCGGTTTCCTCCACCGTGGGACAGGTGTGTTAGCCGGAAATTGTATTTTCCCTGTCTCAATCACCGCCCTTAGAGGTTTGCATTGTTCAGGCAGTTAAGGGCTGATGCACTTTCGCCCACTTCCTGATAGGCTCCTTTTCCTGGTAAGTATTAACGGACATTAGTTGCGAAAATTGGACGCAAGGAAATCTCAGATTCCATGTAAACTACCTACGGTTACTTTACCGGCGTCACTGCAGCATTCTATAGAGAAATCAGCTCATGAGAACGGACAATAACATTCAGGCTGCAACACAATTTTCTAACAGTTTGTTTACAATCGATAGCCCTCAAGAGCCTCTTCCAATATAATCTCTCGCAACTGCTTTTCAATTAGTAAATAATAATTTTGGATTTTCCATATATACTACAGTTAACCATGACGCTGATATCGATAGCTTTATCACAGGTATAACAAAGTGCAATCATACGTATGATATATTAGGAAGAGTTTAGATAAAATATCCTCGAAAATTTCTGCGATAGAAAGTGAGCAAGGACCATATTAAGCAAAGGGTGCAGCCATGGCAAACGAGCGACCCACGAGTCCTTGGAAAAGGTGGAGTGCCTCGGCATTTCTTTCTGACGATAATGGCAATTATTTGTCACCCAACGATAAGGAATTTCAAAGATCGAACGACAGCACAGCAACTGAGGTAAAGACACTTTTTCATGTTTTGACGCAGATTTTGTTGTAGTTTGTTGCAGTATCCACTCACAAAATGTAAGTTAAGTTTTTCTTGCATGTCCTTTATATTGGAAGTCAGTTTTTGATGGATCTGGATGTTTACATTTTCAGCATGGTAGTTTTCTTTTCGTAAAATTATAAGGAAGTCTTTTATTTACTGGATAATGCACAATTTGTTGTTGGGAACCGATCATCCTTAAAATCTGGAATTGTTAAAGATTTGTGATTTGGAGATGAGTTGCTTCCCTTCCTCATGTACGATTGTGCAGTTGACAGTGGGATTACATTGAAAATGCAAATTTCCCTACTGCTGAAACTAGTATTGCCAGTATTGCCAAAAACTGTAAATGAGCGTAAATTTTCGTTTGTTATTGAAAATTTACGACATTTCATTGACCTCATAATTCGTGGGGCAAATCATAATTCATATTTCATTGACCTCATAATTCGTCCATTGGTCAGCAAATCATGATCCAATCCCGTATTTTGAACGTTATTAATTTTTTCTAAATTTTTTTTTTATTCATATAAAAGAATTTACAATAAATCTTACATTCTACTATACTTATCTAATTACTATACAACACCACAGGAACGATACCAAGGGGAGCGAAAGTCAATGACTACCCCATGGCCAAAACATAAAAACATACAACTACTGTACACTACTAACGATTAAAAAACTAATGGATACTATACTATGTTCTGTCTGACATCAGATGTCGGGTCAGGATTGAGATGAAATTAGAAAGTCACGAGAGCAGCTCGTTCAAGGATTTAAGATGGATAAAATGCCCGACATCTAATGTGAAACAGAATTTAAAAAGAAAAAGAAAAAAAAGAACGTAAAGGGACTTGGTGGCTGCTTTGTACATAGGTGCAGTTCCAAAAAAATTCAATCAAAGCGACCAGTTTCGTGGATGAAACGTAAAGTCAATTTGAGTATATTTTTGTTCAATTCATCAGAAAGGTCTTGATCACCATATAATAAAAGCTGCATCAAAGCATCATTTGAAAGGTTAGCGATTTGTACAGATTGTCGTAATAATTCTACAATTCCAGCGAGAAGATCTCTTCGTTGAACATCAAACGAAGGGCAAAGCAACAAAAAGTGCTCCGTATCCTCAATGCCATCGCTTGTTGGGCACATTGGGTTTATGGTATCCCTGAAATTATGCTTGAATTTGTGGAAATTTAGCTTGCTGAGACCAACCCTAAGTTGGGTAAGATAGGAAAATCCTATTGGACAATCCTATTTTTAATTTTCTGTTCATAGAGAGGCTTGCTCCTGGTAAATCCAGATTCCAGCAACCTTATTGTTTCAAATCTTTTAGAAAACCAATTTTACTAATACCAGTAAATCTTTATCCTCCTAGTCTTTCTGAATTCAAAGTCCATTCCTCGCCAATCTTTAACTGATTTCAGTTTTAAGAGAATTCTCCCTATTTTGGCCTGCCTCTAATGGTTTTTTATTTGCGCTTGATTTCTTTCTGTTTTATCTTTTCCTGTTTATTTTTCCGAACTGATTTTTTGCGTCGAGTGAGTACCACTACATTCATTTTTGTTGTTGTTGTAAAATGCTGGCAACTGCTTGTCGAAAAATGAGTTTTGTTCAATGGTTTTCCAGCACAATAATAATAACATTGCTCCTAAAAACATTGCTTTTTACATCATAGGCAAATTCTCAATCCTTAGCAACGCCATGGCAACGGGATCTGTATACATCAATCATTCTGAAAAATGTTTGTTGGTCTTGCCCTTCACAAAAACATTTGGAAACAGTTAAGAGCTAGCTTCATCGTGTTTCCCATACCTTGTTTTGAAACCATTGCATAGGAGTGGTGTAGGGTCATTAGTTATGTTCACTTCAGCATTTGAAGAACAAAAATGCCAAGATCATGCATTCGCGAAAGATTTTGAAAGAGATTAGAATTCCTCTTTTAAAATAAAAACTATTGAAATAAACGTTACAGAGTTACAGATTTCGATAGAAGTTTGTGTTTTTCCTGTTTCTGCCATAAATGAAAGAAACAATTTTTTTATTGTTTGGGCTTTGATCCCTTGATATATGGTAGTGTTATTTTTGGGGGCTTTGAGGGATCGCTGTTATTTTTGGGATGTTAAGGGAACTGACTTGTTCAATTTTCATATCATATTTTTTTAGAGTGGAAGTAAAATTAGCTCAAATGTATATCCCTATCCGAAATTTTACCGAGCAGTTCTTCCACCTCGGCCGCGACCATCCCGACCAGGCNTTGTTCTGAGTCCTTTGCACACTGTCAGAGATGCTTTAGAACTGAAAAAGAAGTTTGGCTTTTCTGGGTTTCCTGTCACAGGTATGATACCGAACTGTAATATTTAGCAAGTGTATACAATAAAATGGAGAAGATTATTGGTGCTTCCATTTTCGATCATGTGTCTACATTAACCTGCGGTCAAAATGGAATGTTTGAATTAGCACTTTTGAAAACAGAGCCAAAGGGAAACTCATTTTTTTGAAAAGGCATTGTGTCTTTTGTGAACACCAAAACGGAGATATTTGAAAGCAATTGTTTTCACTTTTTTTTGTCTATGACTTGTGCAATCATCATAGATATTGTTTTGAAAATGTTGACATTCGTTAAAGGAAAATAAAGCAGTGTGAAAATACAACATGTTCAATTGTTTTCACACAGTATATGCATATATATGCAAAAATAGAAATGTAAACCAGGCAAACGTTTTCAGCAATATAAACAGATCAAAATGAGAATAGGATAATTTACATACAGAAAAAGTTATCATATGCAATGCTTCAAAATTGAAGGAAAAGTTCTTGAATTGTTGGCTGAAACATCTCAACGAGGTTGGCCAAATTAGCCAGAGAAATGACCATTTGGCTGAAATGGAGGTTGGCCGAAGCAAGCAAGCAAGCAAGCAAAATATATTTGTTAACATGAGCTAGGTATCTGGCAGCTATAAGCCTGCAGTAGTACAGCTTTTCCTCAGAGTTACATCTGAGTACTTATTTACCAACCTCCGAAGGATGGACAGCTGAGTTGGCTTCTGGTTTATAGTTCCAATGACAGGATTCGAACGCATACTGGTAGACCCCACAAGATTCAAAACACTGCACCTTAACCACTTGGCCAAGAAATGCCTAGGAAACTGAACTACTGCAACATTTGTTTGCAAATCAAAAAGTTAGTGCCTGCGGTGTCTTTTTAGATTCATAAATAAACATTGCCAAGACAAGATCAATTCATATGTTCTTAATAAGATCAGGAATCGTTAGGTATCTAAGAGGAAGTAAAGTTGACCTCAAAATTCAAAACTTAAATCTTTCCATTGTCTTTAATAGAAAATGGGAAAGTTGGGGCAAAACTCATGGGTATGGTAACTCACAGAGACACAGACTTTGCAAGTGACGAGGAGGCTAATAATTCGGTAACTGAGGTAAGATTGTGACTTGAAAAATCGTTCTTTGTGTACTGGATGATTTTGAGCCGTTTTCAAATTTATACGTTTTCATTAGCGTTTTCGAACAGCTCCGTTTTCAGAGCAGTGTGGAGCAGTGTGGAGCAGTGTTTTCAGAGCAGAGCAGAGCAGTGTGAACGCAAGGCTAAAACAGATAAGTTTTGCTCCATTTTCATATGAATACGAAGCAGTGTGAATGGGGCCTAAGCTTTCAAATACTGATAAAAGAAATTTGTGGAAAGTTCTTTGTTGTCAAAGACCTTTTGTGAGCTAAACAGTGACTGCAAGAGCAGCTCCATTGAAATTATTGAAAATACTACAATAGCCTAGTGCTAAGCTACAGTCATAAACCAATCAAAGAGCCGGAAAGTACACACATACTCAATGGCACAAAAGGACGCACATAGAAACCTCAACGTTTGATCTACCACTCCGAGTTTATTATAATAGATATCTTTTGTAGACACCAGGCACAGCAAATCATCAGATGCACCATATCCTTCTCCTTATGATCCTACCTGAGGGGCAGAAGTCAACTTGTAGAAATTAGGGAACAAATAAATGCCGAAAAAAACGGTTGATACATTGATTTGACCTTCAGGGTGCGTTTTATAAAGAGGGGATAACGTTAGTTTTGTTTACGAAACTTGATGTCTTGGCATTTTCCCCCGCCTGAATCACTGTGTAGGTCTTTCTGGAACCAGCGTTGGAAATGATATGTGAGCTAATTTTCAGCTATTTAGCACAGCTTTTCAAGTTTTGAGCCTTCAGAAAAATCCTTCTGCTAAATCATCATCAGCATTTTAGCTATTCCTGTGTCCCTCTTTGTTAGGTAATGACTCCACTGGAAGACCTCGTTGTCGGAAAAGCTGGCATATACTTAAGAGAGGCTAATAGTATTTTGCAGAAGAGCAAGAAAGGTATGTATCAAATAAAGCAAATTTTTTATTTACGTGTTTTGAGGTATTCACGCAGTCGACATGTCATGCGACTTTAACAATTCATGTTCGAAAACCTATGTCTTGAGTTGAGGGAGCCATTATTTCGCATGTTTTCAAAGTATCGTTAACTTCAACAGCTTGAAAGGTAATCAGTATTTTTACAACTTTCAAGGATAGTACAGCAAAGGTCTAATAGGAGGTTGACTATGAAAAGGAGCGACAGGCAAATTGCAATGGTTAAAGTTTACAATTTGCTTCTTACAGCTGCATCGTGCAACGGAGAATTTATTGTAGTTTTCTTGGCCTAAGTTGCTGCTGTGCTTTTGAAATCAGCATGTGGGTGCAATTATTTTGTTTAAATAGGTGTGGTTACCATAGTACTACCTATCCTAATTCAGCATATCCTCCAAATCTTAAAAAAATACATTGCATGGATGGTTAATGCATCTTTCGTTTGATTTTATGGCTTGAAAGGAACTTCGCGTACGTTTCTATAATCCTATATGTAGCATTTCTAATATCTTGATAATTTTTCAGAATAACAGCCGTTTTCTTTTAATTGAAAGAACTCGTGAAAAGTTTTGAAAAAAATTGAAATAATCGTATAGATCCTAAATTAAGATATGAAAAACGGTACAATCTTCAAGAAGACCATGGTTTATGACGGTCTATAATATGGCAGTAAGCAGAAATCTGTAGCTTTTCTAGTTTACGATTTAGCAATTTGATGACGTCACATTCTCAAAACTGGCACAAGCAAAGAAGACGCTATAATTCTGAAAATAATCAAGATATCAGAAATGCTACATATAGGATTATAGCAAAGTACTCGAAGTTCCTTTCAAGCCATTAATCAAACAGAAGATGCATTAACCATCCATGCCAATGTTTTTTTAAAGATGCCAAAGATTTGGAGGCTATGCTTCCTCTCTCTTCACTGTCGGAAGAGAAATAGAGTACTCGATCGTTTTATGAAAGCTGTTGAAGTTTCTTAACACAAAAACAACATCATGGTTTTATGTTCTCATTGATTTTGCCGCATCATGCCGTATGGATGAATGTCGTAAATTTGCGTTCAAGAATAATTGCAGTATCTGTTTATGAATTTGATGCAAAAGGTCGTAACTAAAAATTCTTTCTTTTGCAGGAAAATTGCCAATAGTCAACAGTGACGGTCAACTGGTATCATTGATTTCAAGAACTGATTTAAAGAAAAACAGAGAATTCCCTCTTGCTTCTAAAGATGAACACAAGCAACTTAGAGGTATGTGAGTTGTTTGTTTTTATGTAATTTAGGAAATTAACTTTAGGAATCTCTCCGAAATGATATCTAAACTTTAAGCAACTGGAGTTCTTGCCATTAGCTGAGATGGACTATATGTGATTATGTATCTTCTCCGTTGTTGCATTTATTTCTTCATCTCCATGTATCTGATAAATGGATGGTTAGGTTTTCCCAGTTGAGAGAGTGATGAGATATAGGGTAGGTTGGGAGCAAAATAGGCGAGAGTGGGGCAAAATAGGTGTCATGGATTTCATTGTTATTGTGCTTTAGTTGAAGAAAATGAGTTTCTTACATGAACGACGACAATTTTATTCATTGACAAGCTGCAAGTTTACAACCAAGGACACTCTGCATCCATTTTAGAAGCAAAAAAATCACACATTTTATCCCTTTCTGACCTATTTTGTCCCACTCTGCCCATTTTGCTCTTCTCCACCCTATCAAAGACACATTTGAACAAATCCCAAATTTGTTGCTTTGTTTGTGTAGTTGGTGCAGCTATAAGCACACATCCAGAAGACCGTCCAAGATTAGATGCACTGGTTCAAGCTGGCGTTGATGTGATCGTATTGGATTCATCACAAGGAAATTCCTATTATCAAATTGAATGCATTAAAGAAATAAAAAAGGTGGGTATAACATTAAAGCGTAATGTTAAAGATGAATATCATCTTTAATTTTTTTAATGGTTACCGCAAGTGCAACACACTTAACTTCAACATTGTTCAAGTACCATTTTCTTTGAGACAAACCTGTTTTTTCTCAGTTTATTTGAAAAATCTGTGTTTTATTCTTCAAATTAATCATTAAAAAAGGGCTTAAAGGTGACCTGAAACGAAAATTTTTATTTGCGAAAGCTAATAGCCTGGTTGAACAATGAAGAACGCCGTTTTCAATTTTTCCGTATCATGTTTTGTTTTGGAATTATTCGCCGTTTTATGGTTGGAGCTGATGACGTCATTTCGTTTGCAAAAAGGCAAGAAAACAATTGATATTGACAACGTTTCTTATAAAAAAGCCCGAAACCCCAAAGCTTTGGCACTGGACTTTCTTTTCATGGGATATATGACATTTCTGGGCATTTTTTGTCGCACTATCATAATTCAGCAGCATTTTTACTCGCAAACATAGTCATTATCACCAATTTTTCTACTCTCCGCCTATAATTTTCTTATAAATATGCAAACAAATGAGGTCATCACTTCAAGACACAAAACAGCGAATATCTCCGAAGCGAAATAAAATATCAGAAAACTTTAAACGGTACCACTAATCAAACCAGTTTGTCATCTCCTTTTGCGAATAAAAATTTTCGCCTCAGGTCCCCTTTAAAGCCGCATGTATCTATAAGCAAAAAACTTCATGAAGCCTTCATACCTCAATTCTGGATCGATTTTCTGCCTTTCTTTTCTGTTTTACACGAGAATACAACCAGTTGAAGTTATTATATATCGATTCATCATATGTCTTGTGCTGCTGTATTTAACGATATAGAATTAATTAAAAGATCTTTAAAAATTGGCAAAGCGAATGCAAAGCTTTCAAGGAGCTAACCAGTTTTTTAACTTCGCAAGAAATTTGTACGTGACGTATTTCCTGGATAAGATTATAATGCTTCTGTTTTCTTTTGTAGAAATATCCCAATATAGATGTTATTGGAGGCAATGGTGAGTGTTTCCATCTTGCTTTATGTTCTGAAGTGAAATTTGTATAGATGAAGCAAATTTGTCTAGAAATGTAGCTTTTTATATGAGATAACGACTTTGTAGCAATTAAGACGCCTTGTTTAACGCTTTTGAAACACTTCGTAATTTCATCAGCCTGGGGTATATACAAAATTCGATAGTTAAGCACTAAATCAAATTATCCGAGTTCGAAAAGTATCAACAAACTCCCTGTTACTATAAAGAGGCCTGATAAGCATAGCCTCCAAATCTTTGGCATCTTTAAAAAACATTGCACGGATGGTTAATGCATCTTCTGTTTGATTTAATGGCTTGAAAGGAGCTTCAATTACTTTGCTATAATCCTATATGTAGCATTTCTGATATTTTGATTATTTTCAGAATTACAGCTTCTTCTTTGCCTGGGCCAGTTTTGAGAATGTGACGTCATCAAATTGCTAATTGAGAATGTGACGTCATCAAAAAACACAAGCTCATACCATTTCAAGTTGCTCGTTGCTTCTGCAAAGTCAACCTTCTTTTTCGACATTCGTCTATCTCTCTGCAAAAGTTATTAAATGAAGTTATTAAATGATTTGAACAGCCTCCAAGCTTTTAACATCGATTTTTTCGATAAAAAATTCTCATCGATGTCTCGTTTCTTCACTTGCACACGATATTATTTTTTCAGTAGTTCCAGCCTTATTCGTATTTTATATATTTCTTTCATACGATTTATGATTGTTTTAGTCGTTACTGTATCGCAAGCAAAGAACTTGATTGATGCTGGAGTGGACGCTTTGAGGATTGGTATGGGAAGTGGATCCATCTGCATCACACAAGAAATTATGGCTGTTGGTAGGCCACAAGCAACTGCAGTTTATAAAGTCACTGAATATGCTGCAAAGCGAGGTAGATACTTTATTCTTATTATTTCATCTACTTATCTGCTATCTTTGAAGGGGGGACGCAAAGCTCAAAACCTGTAGTACTACGGTATCGCCAAAGGCTCTTTAGCAGATAGTTGACTACAGTAAAAAAGTTTAAACCTTTGCATGTCTGTAGTTTGTTTGCAATTTATCAGTTTCCTTCTATTCTTCTATTATTTTGCAGCTAACATATCGACTTAGATAGTAGAATTCGAATGGTTAAAATCGGTCATATTGTTCTGAAGTTGCAATTGATCTTATAAATGTTTCATCTTGGAATCCTTCAAAACAGGTCTAAACTTCTGGATCAAATTTGCTAACATTTAAGCTCAACAGCGATAAACATTAAACGTAATCGGGCTATCTTATTGCCTGGATAACCTGTTGTGTAGATACAACGTTGGTCGTAGTATTATTTACACGTAGGGGAGTTGTTTCGTTTCAGCTAGTTTTCTGCATCGTTCAGCTGAACTGTTAGCAAATTTGATCAAAAATTTTAGGCCTGTTTTTAAGGATTTTGAAATGAGACACTTTTAGAAAGAACAACATTTGTGCCTTTCGTGATGGAACTCCGATGACCTATCCCCGCTATTCCCGCCATGATAGGCACAGTAGATGTACTTTTTGAGTTTGCTTATTTTAGCCGATTATGAAAAAACAATATAACTGATTTTTACGAAGTAAATCTTAATATCTAAGTTAGCTACACAAGAAGAATCAGCTTGAAGAAATCTGATGGCTAGCTAGCAAACTACAGACTTGTGAACTTTGTAAGTTTTTTTACTCACCCGGTACATGAATTGGTAAAACGTTTCAAAATTCACGATAATTATTACAAATTCGCCAAAAATTCGGTAAGACTGCTTATAAAACAGTCGCGACAGTCCTGTAGACAATAAGAAAGGTAATACAAATATTGAATTGAATTAGTCTTAAATACATTTCCATGTACTTTATTTTTCTGCAGGAGTTCCTTGCATTGCAGATGGTGGAATTCAGAACGTCGGCCATATAATCAAAGGGTTGTCTCTTGGTGCTTCGACTGGTAAGATCTGGTTAATTGCAGTATTGCTAAGATGCAGTTTTGATTGTTTTGTGGCTAAAAAAGTCATTTCCAGAAACACAACTTGTTTACAACTTCATTGTCAATTAGAATCAACTCACCAAACGGTGTTTCTAAAATAGGCGGAATATTTGAACTGATTTTAAGACTTTTGATAAGAACGGATTTATCGAAGAGTGACAAAGTACCCAGAATCAGATCTTTGCTTTTTTCTGCTTATTTCTAAGGGGAATATTTCTTTCTTCAGTCATGATGGGTTCATTACTCGCTGGAACTCAAGAGGCACCTGGGGAATATTTTTATGCAGATGGAGTCAGGCTGAAGAAATACCGAGGTAGGTTTTTACTATGTTAGCTCGCTATCTTTTCTATTTCTAACTTTCCCATTTATGTTTGGTAGCTAGAGTGTAGGCTTACTCCACAAAGGCCCTCAACTTTCGCTCATCTCGTTGAATTGAACTGATTTTGCTGTTGTCGCTTCAGTGAGGACCTTGTTTCCCTGGAGCTGTAGAACCGGACGAAATCTCAATCGGCATGCGATTCTTATGTACCAATCAGAAGGCAGGATTTGAATAACCGTACTCTGATTGGCTAGTCCTTCTTTTAATTTTGCTCCCCTGCCAAAAGCAAAGAAAGACCGTCGATTGATCTGCTGGAACGGCTGAAACGAACAAAATCTCGAAAGATGCAAGCGTATTTACGAGATCTTTTGCATTTCCAAACAAACAGAAAATGGCTTAGAAGAAGAAAGTGTTTGTAATTATGGCTTGAAGAACATTTATCAAAGTACTGATAGCTACTTTTATCGTGCGGCAGTTCAGAAAAACTGCTTTTTGTGGCGTTTTAGGCTCGGTGGTTTTGAGAAAAAAATAGCAGGTGATTTAGGCAGTGTTGAATCAGTACGAGGCTAATCCGTTTCTGGAAGCGTTTGGAAATGAGTCGTAGTTGTAGCGGTATCAGTTCAGTTAAGAGCGAAACTACGACTAAGTATTGAATCTAGCTAGAGCGTTTAGGCTGCCGTTTTTTCCACTAGCCTAGATTAAAATAAAAGTGGATAAAAACGACAAAATGACTAGTTGAAACGATTAAAAGGGTTTACTGTAACATGGTGTTCCCATTGAATCGCTCTAAAAACGGAATAATTTTAATCCTTTTCTATTTAAACCCATTTTCATTTGAACTCATTTTCATCTTAACCCATTTTTATTTAATCCGGGCTAGTGGCAAACCATGTAACGGAAATTTCAAGGAGCAGAAACGAACATTTTTTTTGTATTCCATTAAAATTTTTACTGGACATATTACGAATTACACTGCTTACAATGTACATTGCAATACTACAAGGACGATACCACGGGGAGCAGAAGACTATTGCTACCCCATGGCCATTTTATGAGAAAAAACGTAAAACAGAAATGAAACAAAAAAAATCCTTAATACAATTACACGTAATTACTACAAACGATTAGATACCTAAGTCTGTTCCACATTAGATGTCGGGTCAAATAGGTGATGACAGCCGACTGTTAACAGGCGACCTCCCTGTGTACCTTTAAACAGCGTATTTAGGGATTTTTACTTTTATTTCGAATTTAGATTTTGCTTTGTCAGACATTTTAACATTTATTTAATTCTTATTGTAATTAGGCTTTTATAAGATTAATTTGTATTATGTTTTAGATGTTATTTAAAAGTATTATTGTAATTTTAATGGAGGGCCCCTCGAAAACCAGCTTTTATGCTGAAGGGCTACCCTCCCTATAGAAGTTGAAAATCGAGGAGAAAAAATCGAGAAGAAAAAATCGAAAAATCGAAATCGAAAATGAAAAGTCGCTCATGGAAAAAACTCTCTTACAGAAATGAACATTTAACAGAACATTTAACAATATTGTTCTTTGAAACGAGGCTTGCTGTATTTCCCAACTCTCATTATGCGTTTTGTTATTTCTAAAGGTATGGGATCACTCAGCGCAATGGAAAGTAAAGGTAGCCAAACGAGATACTTCAGGTAAGTCGCAAACATTTAAGCTTGAGGTTGTTACGGAACTGGTTGACCCAAAAAACATTACACATTCGAAATTTCGCTGGAATTTGATTATAATTCCAGCCTTTTTAAATTTCGGTTTTGCTCAAGACAAAAGGAAAAATCAGTTCTTGTGGCAAAAAGTCAGAACTACTCTAGGTAACTAACAAAACAAGTAACCCACTACTGTGGCGTGAGATTAAATGCTTGTAGGTATTTCATAGTTCGATGGCATTTTAACATTATTTGGTCAAGCTACAATTCTTGCCAAAGCATCTTAAAAAACACTTCATTTTGCTGCTGTTTCATCTGACTAACCATCTAGAATACACTGCAGGAAACTTCACTTCATTCTTTTCATCCGACCCCCTGCCCCCCCCCCTAAACAATGTTGGCTCGCACATCTGATCACCAGATATGAAGAAAAGAACTTCAGCTGCTTTGACGTGCCAGTAAGCACAGTATGATCACAAAGGGGGCAAACATTGTCAGGGGGGAGGGGGAGAGCTGAGCAAAAATATGTGCTTTTTTCCAAAGTTTTGGTAGAGATTGTAGAAGTGGTAGTTATTCTTTTCTGTTTCATTTGCAGCGAAAGTGACAAAATCAAAGTAGCACAAGGCGTATCTGGCAGTGTACAAGACAGAGGAAGTCTGCATAAATTTATTCCATATCTGATTGCGGGAATTCAACATGGCTGCCAAGATATTGGAGCAAGATCATTAGCAATTCTACGGTGGGTTTTTTTGGAAGTTGTGTCATCAGACAGTATAGGGAGTTAAAATATAACCTTTGTCTATTCAGACTACGTTCACACGATACCGGCACAATTTGAAAATGGTAGAAACTTCGACTTAACCAAACTCTTTGTAATCTCTGCGACAAAGAGGCTGGATTTTGACGATGACAGAAATTTATCTAGGCCTAAAAAATCAATCAGCTTCATTTGAAAAATTTTCGGTTTCCATCATTTCGAGTGTTTACAAGACGCCGTATTCGAACTGTGCTGGTTAAAGCTTCATTTTCAATTTCTGCCATCTTCAAATTTTGCCATCTTCAAATTTTGCCAGCACAACAACAACGACAACAAAGGTCTGTAGAGGGCAAGTAGGATATTGCATATAATTTTTTTCTTCGATTGTTTCAAAACAAACCCTGTTACAAAACTACCCGGTGAGTCAAAAAATGTATAGACGTTTGAAAACCTATAGCTCTCAAACCATTTATCAAATTCTTATAAACGGATAAGACCTGTGTAGGCAACATATCAACTTAGATGAGAAAATTTAGTCTGTCAAAATCGGTTGTATCATTCTCAAATTACAAGCGAAATTATAAAAATACTGTATCTCAAAATCCTTCAAAACAGGCCTAATATCCTTGATCAAATTTGCTAGCAATCTATCCTCATGATGATAGAAAATAGACATAAAAGGCTGAATGACAGTCCCGAGTGGATACGATTATGTAGCAGCCTCTTTATATACCTAGGGCCTGTTCATATGGGGGCGAGCCAGCCCGCTTACCGGGCTGGCTCGGTAGGCGAGACGCTTTTCACCTTCTGTTCATATGGAGAAATTCCAGCCCGCTTGCCGAGACAGAAATTCGACACGTGTCAAAATTGGACACGTGCCCATTGTCTACCCATTGTCTAAAATAGGAGCGCATGAGCAATAAAGACCTTTTCGTCTCGGTAGGCGGGCTGGCTCGCCTCCGTGTGTTCATATGGGAAAATTTCCATCCCGCTAGGCGGGATCCCGGCAGTACTCTAGTGAGATCTCGCCTAGCGGGCCAGCCCGCCTGCTCATATGAACAGAAGACAAACTTTTAGTGGGAAATAGGGATAAGGTGAGATCTCGGCAAAAAGCTCCAGCCCGGTAAGCGGGCTGGCTCGCCTCCATATGAACAGGCCCCTAGTAAAAGTTTGAGTGACAAGTAAGATCGATAAAATTTTATTATGATAGTTGAGAGGCTTAATTACTAGCAGATTTGATCAAGGATTTTAGGTCTGTTTTGAAGGATTTTGAAATGAAACATTTTTGTAGAATTGCTTGTAATTTGAGCACGATACAACCGATTTTGACAAACTAAGTTTTCTTATCTAAGTTGACATGTTTGCTACACAGGTAAGATCATTTTATAGGAATCTGATAACTTGTTTGAGAGCTATATGCTTTCTAACGTCTATACATTTTTTAACTCACCCCGTNTAAGCGGGCTGGCTCGCCTCCATATGAACAGGCCCCTAGTAAAAGTTTGAGTGACAAGTAAGATCGATAAAATTTTATTATGATAGTTGAGAGGCTTAATTACTAGCAGATTTGATCAAGGATTTTAGGTCTGTTTTGAAGGATTTTGAAATGAAACATTTTTGTAGAATTGCTTGTAATTTGAGCACGATACAACCGATTTTGACAAACTAAGTTTTCTTATCTAAGTTGACATGTTTGCTACACAGGTAAGATCATTTTATAGGAATCTGATAACTTGTTTGAGAGCTATATGCTTTCTAACGTCTATACATTTTTTAACTCACCCCGTAGATAATTTTGTTGCAACAGGAATAGAAAGTCACTGTTTCCTTAAATCATCAAGTGGAATAAAAGGAAATGTTTTTCGTAATTGAGATTAAGCTGCTTTCTTGAACTATTTCTTTTCATCTTGAAGCAACTCGACGTTTCTCCTTCTAGGAAGTCTACATATAATGACAAACTACGGTTTGAACGACGGACGTCTTCTGCCCAAGGCGAAGGAGCAGTTCATGGTCTTCATTCGTAAGTGGAACTTTTATGTTAGACGCTTAGCTCCGCGTACATATTTGTGATCCTTTGGTTTTTAACTCTTGCGAAATAACTCACTCTGTATGCATTTCCCTTCTCTTTTTTCTTCTTCAAGAGAGAATACCGGGAGAGTCAGAGAAAACGCACGCTTTTTGTAAGGCTACTGCTTCCTGAATATCACAGCAGTAACAGATTTTAATAACTTTTAATAACTGACATGTTCAATTAACTTCAGAATTTTTCCTGGCTGAAATAGGTCACTTCGTTCCGATTTTGTAAGGGACTTTCTCAAGAAAGTCTCTTCGAGAAACCTTGAAAAACGCCCTAAATTCACTATTAAATTTCCCTAAATCTCAGATATCCCTTTGTTTAAGAAAATTTGCATTTTTGAAACGGTGATTTGCCTTCGGTTAAAGAAAGCTCTGCTGATAGCACACTAGATCGTTTGTAGCAAGTTTCTGAAAAGGAATGTCACACGTTTCTTTATTCGATTGGAGTATGCTGTTTGCTTTTAATAAAGCAGTAGATTAGCTATGCTTTTATAGTTTAAAGTTTAAAAAGCGCTTTCAAATCGAGAATTTCAATATCAAATAACATCAGAATAAAGAAACATTGTAACAACTTGCTGAATGCATTTTTTATTTTCAACTGAATTATGCTATTTGTCCTTGAATAAAGTAGTGGATCATCTATGCTTTTATATTTTAAAAAGCGATTTCAGATCGAGAATTGCAATATCTAATAACGCCAGAATAATGAAACATTGTAACCACTTGCAGAATTCATTTTTTATTCAAAGCTTATCTCGATAAATTATGAATCCAAACTGTTTCTGTTTCTAGAATTAGTAACGTCAGAATTATAAAACATTGTAGCAACTTGTTACATTCAAAGCTTATCCCTGCGAATTATGAATAGAAATTGTTTAAACCATGGCTCAGAAAAATAAGCTTTTTACACTTTGATGTTTACAAAATATTGAAACTATTAACGTTGCCGACGAAATCTTTTAAGAACTATGTTGTTTCTTTTTAGCCAAAAGTTGACATTTCTTGTATTCAATTCAAATTCTTGATCATGTTTGGTTCGAGTAGAGCCATCAAAATTGTAAATAGAGGCTTAATCTAAACGAATACATCTTTCCTGTACTTAAAAATTAATTAGCCAAAATGGAATTCAAAATCTTTGAGTTAACTGATAAAATCTTACAAGAATTTGTTGATTCCTTTGAGCTGAAAAGGATAACCTTTGCGAGATGATTTTAATTCGCGATGAAGTCTTTTTAAAGCTGTAAATACTATTGCGTTTGCATTCTTTCAGAATGGATACATCATAGCATTGAATCTTTCCTTAGTCAACGTCATGAATTGTGAATTATTCAAGTGTAGGCTCTTTTATTTGTCCATTTATTTGCAATATGCTATTAAGCACAAGTTTTTCACTCTTTCTGGTTTACGATTTAGAAATTTGATCCTCAAATGAGTTGAAATATAAATTACGCTGTAATTTCGAATAATATTTACGATTTCTGAAAAGTCCAACGGTAGAATTATAGCAAAGTAGCTAAAGTTTCTTTCAAGCAATTCAATAAAAAAAGATATATTAGTCATTTACACTGGCCTTTTTAAAGCTTGACGCCTATGCTCTTTAACGTAAGAACTCAATGTTGTAATGAGATCCCAAAATCAGTTGTTGAAATTTTCAAAAATTGCTGATACCTCCGAAAAGCTTGTTTTTATGGGAACACGTGCGATGTTTCCATGCATGGGTTTGTAGTCAAAGTTTAGGCATTTTTTTAGGTGAACCGATACATCTTAAAGACCCTCTGCTAACCATGAGGCTTTGCGTGCTGCGCATGAGAAAACAGCACAACACCGGCATAGCATCAGAGACTTTCAGATAATCTGAAAGTCCATTTGCAGGGCATTCTGGGACAGCAATGGCGTGCAAAGCCACATCGTTAGCAGAGGGTCTTTAAGAAGAACGTTTCTTCTCTGTATAAGATTTTAGCTTGCCTTTCCAATTTCCAAAATTCCTGATATTCTTTTCTTCTTCCTCCCAGGTATGAGAAAAGGCTGTTTTGATCATTCCAGACTTATCACATGACGCGAGAGTAAGAATTTATGATGCAAAGTAGAATTCAAAAACGAATCAACGAACAGGACAGAAACGGGTATTTATAAACTTTTAGAATCGGGTTATTCAGTAAAAGTAGAATATAAGATCTACATTGACCTGCACACTTCTAGTATAGTAAACACCCACGTATAAGAAGCTAGTGGATTAAAACCCTACAGGCTAAAATTGTAAAATTAGATCTCCATTATATGAGAACCCACTATATAATTCGTTATATAAGAACCCACTATATAATTCATTATATAAGAACCCACTATATAATTCGTTATATAAGAACCCACTATATAATTCATTATATAAGAATCCCAGACTGACTTACGAAATTGTAGGTACTTNGTATTTACTACTTACACGCGGGTGTTTACTGTAGTTGTTGCTGGGTTATCAATGATAAAACAGAAGTATGCACTGTATCGTTTTCATAGTTCAAAGAGTTTAAGTTACTGTATTGTAAGTTCAGTTTATTAGTTTTATAGATTCTTTCGCTAGGTAATTACATTCGTTTATCACAGGCGAAGGTGCGTTTTATAGATAGGATATACTATAAGTTTAGGCAGCGGGACTTTCGTATCGTTTTTCCGTACCTATTAATTTATGACCGCAAACAAACTCTAATTCAGGATACCTACTGAAATAGAGTCACTTTTAACTTTCACGTACGTCTTTGCTCTGAATACAGTCAGTTTTTTATAAGAAGCAGCCTATAAGAAACGGTAGGCTCAATTTTGAAAACTTAAGAAACTACCCTACCTGAATTAAAAGCTAAGAAACTTTTGTTAATTTGTAGTTTTGATTTTCCCAGGCCACTCAAAAATGTGTTGACACTGTACAATAGTAGTGGATGTTTTGGCATTGTTTTGAGTCCGAATTATGTTATAACATGTTTTGAAATCTTATTAAGTAATTTGGGTGAAGCCCTTCTGACAAAAATATATTGGCTCTAATCTTAGGGCATTAACAATATAAGAAACACATAAGAAACTTTAGGTAGCAAAATGGCCCTAAAATTTAAGAAACTGCCTACCAACCCCGGACCCAAGTTTCTTATATAAAAATGAGCGTATAGAAGAAGTCATTAGATGATTCACTGCGTCCCAAAGTTACAGTGCAATGACGGTTTGCAGCACTAAACTGGCAGTGCGTTTGCAAAATCTTAGGAAAATTCGAACTTCATACTGTCATCTCTACCTAGTGTTAGACTTGCTCCAAGTCTATTCCGTGGTCTATCAGCGCTCAACAAAACATAATAACTTCTGCGGGGGCGTAAATCGTGACGGGGACGCTCCGCAGAAGTTATTATGTTTTGTTGAGCGCTGATAGACCACGGAATAGACTTAGAGCAAGTCTACCTAGTGTTGATTAAAGATCCCCTTGTTTCTCCATGATGATACAGTTTTAACCTACGAGTCTCGATTTTTGTGCTGTCTTTTGCATATTTTCAAGGAGAAACTTTCGATTTTCTGAGCCCTCCTCCTCTCTTCAGTTAATTGCTACTTCGGATCTAGGCACATATCTGAATCATGTCAGTTGGAAACAGATTAAGGATTTTTGTTAAACTTACTATTTGTACTTTTTTGAAAATTTTTGATAGGAGCTTTGTAGTTTGATCAAAACGATTATTGTTAAGGTAGTGGCTTACCAAAAGGTATGCTTGGTAACAGAATTTCTTGAAGAAAAAATCGATGGAAAGTTTCGCCAGTGAAAGGTTTTTCGCATCAATTATACTTTTAAAGGTTTAACACAGTATTAATGTTGATTGTGTTATTTTATTTTAAAAATCATATTCTATTTTTATTTGTAAATGAAAGAACCGAAGCTTTCAGTTAACTAGCGGGAGTTGGGTGTGTTTCAACTTTAGAGTATATATAGTAATGACTTTAGTTCAAGTTTTTCGCTGGGAGCTTCGGAAGAGTAAGAAAGAATTATTGGATCTGACAATTTGAAAAAGGATTTAAGTCCCAAGAAAGAGATGGCAGGAGTTTATTATTATTTAACAAAATCTAATTATTCCTTAAAGTTATGTGTCTCATTGAAGTTGTAGACCATAAATAAATCCGTATTTTTTTGCTGTACTTCCTTCCATGCTTTTTAATGTTAAAGTTGCCAGAAAGTTGCCAACAGAAGCCAGTTATGCCAACTGAGAATTTCAGAGAGTTGTTCCTTATTTTAGCCATTCTGGATCACTGTGCGTAAGCTGAATTCACATTTGAAAGCGACTTTTTGGTGCAATGCGGCGTGCCCGCTGAAGTTGAATTAACCCAATTTTGTCGCATTGCCGCGCTTCATTGTTATCTGGAATGCGTCAAGGACGACGCTTCAAGTGTGAATTCAGCTTTAGACCAAAGAAATCCCTGATATTCTAAAATTTTTGCAAATGATTCCAATTTTGTACGTTGGAGAACCGTTGAGATACCATGAAATATTGAAGTTATTTAAAGACTGGCCAAGGTCTTTAACTCCTTCTAGAAGAAATCAAGACTGAAGCTAATAGGGGGGCTAGGGGGCAGAGCACCCTCGCAGGAGGCTATTTGTCGCCATTTTGCTCAAAGTGTCGGATTTTCTGTGAGAAACAGATCAACTTTATAAGATTTTAAGCGAGAATTGATGCATTGAATATAAATTTAAGAACTTTCCCAGGATAGATTCTGGCAGGAACTATAAAGAAGTCTACACCATATTTTGGGTTCATATTTAACAATTCGCGCGTTGCAAGGTTGGATTGCAAAATAAGGCTAAATGTTGGTTACTGAAGAATTATCTTGGTCATATAATGCATGGCTATAACGTATATTTTCCCACAATTATTGGTGCTGTTGATGATTTTACCGTCGGAAAATTGTTTCTTTGGCCCCCTTTGCAGTCATGGCTGGAATCGGCCGTGGAAGGAATATTGGAACAGACAGAGGCAAATTACGATACACTTTCAAACATGATAACTGTGTTAATATAAATCATCATCAAATGCGTTTTATTTACACTGCACATCTACAAATACTCAACTACTTAACGTGAGCTATAAGTAGTTTTATTTTCACCTTTTATTAGCAAAATGAGGCCGAGTTAAAATACATAACCCTCACAATTTGACGTACATCAAAATTCTAGGTAATTTTTCCAAACATTCAGGTAAAGCTACGGGGGGGGGGGGCACTATGTATATTTTGGTTTCTGGGGACGTGCCATCGGGAAGGGTATCGTTTTCACGTTTTGGTATAAAGAACGGTATTGATTCTCGCGACTTTGGTATAAAGAACAAATAAATAGGCCATTTTTTGAAAAATTACTATAAAGTCGGGTACAGTAAAAACCCGCACATAAGAACCTTCATTTATTAAGAACCTACAGCCTGAAATTTGAAATTTCTAACCCTAGATATAAGAACCTTTTCACCCTGATTTTCTGTTCAGGTTCTTATTAAAAGATTTTTGTTTACACAAAAAATAAAGAAAAGCAAAATCGGCCATGAATTTAATCAATGTAGTGAAAGTATATTCCNTTAAGAACTTTCCCAGGATAGATTCTGGCAGGAACTATAAAGAAGTCTACACCATATTTTGGGTTCATATTTAACAATTCGCGCGTTGCAAGGTTGGATTGCAAAATAAGGCTAAATGTTGGTTACTGAAGAATTATCTTGGTCATATAATGCATGGCTATAACGTATATTTTCCCACAATTATTGGTGCTGTTGATGATTTTACCGTCGGAAAATTGTTTCTTTGGCCCCCTTTGCAGTCATGGCTGGAATCGGCCGTGGAAGGAATATTGGAACAGACAGAGGCAAATTACGATACACTTTCAAACATGATAACTGTGTTAATATAAATCATCATCAAATGCGTTTTATTTACACTGCACATCTACAAATACTCAACTACTTAACGTGAGCTATAAGTAGTTTTATTTTCACCTTTTATTAGCAAAATGAGGCCGAGTTAAAATACATAACCCTCGCAATTTGACGTACACCAAAATTCTAGGTAATTTTTCCAAACATTCAGGTAAAGCTACGGGGGGGGGGGCACTATGTATATTTCGTTTCTGGGGACGTGCCATTGGGAAGGGTATCGTTCTCACGATTTTGGTATAAGGAACGGTATTGATTTCCACGATTTTGGTATAAAAAACGGTATCGATTTTCATGATTTTGGTATAAAGAACAAATAAATAGGCCATTTTTTGAAAAATTGCTATAAAGTCGGGTATACATCTTCAAGAAATTGGTATAAGTTTTTGAAGCTCGAGTCCCCCCCCCCTCCCCCCTCAGGGTAAAGCTACGTGAACCTCGAGTCCCCAACCAACATCTGGTCAAGTCCCCCCCTCCCCCCTCGGGGTAAAGCTACGGAGAGAAACATTTTGCATCCTATATTTAGCACCTGCATTTAGCTGTGCGGAGGCGAAAAAAAGTGTTCTTTTCATTGAAGTCGAGCGGTAAAAAAATGTGATCGAGATTTTCAGATTGTTGGAAGGATTTGAAGGCGATAATTTCTAAAAAATTCTAAAAATTTCGGATAAATGCATAGCGGGAAGGGAAGAGAGGTGCAACGAGTGATGGAAACTCAACTGAATGAAATGTTATGGAAGATTTAATGAGGGACAGGTTCATCCTGCAATACGGGTCTTTAACATCGATTCCAGAGCTAGTGGTGCTTTTGGCTCACTTCAAATTGCAGTTCTCAATGCATATACATTTTCATTTTATTTTATAAAAATCACGATACAATATTACATCGTATAAGGCCTAAACAGAACAAAATACAAGTCCACATTTCTAAGGAACTAAGATAGAATGTTAAAGCGAAAAAAACCGTACTATAGACTACATAAATTTTTTCTTTTGAGGGTTATGAGTACATATTTGGTATGAATTTCCCTTTCCACCTTGCCAGACTTGCACATTTCGTAGGTTCGTTTTGATAATTCTAACTAGATCCAATTGCTACCTCGAGGCTCGGTATATAACAACAAACAATTGAAATTACTCACAATACATACATCAACGTAATTACTCTTCCTATCGCAACTGAAACCTGACCAAAACTGCCATAAAAACGTAAACTGCAACATTCAGATATGATATATGATAGTGAAATATATTAACAAATTATGTGAGGATTTCCACAGTCTATATAAAATAATTTAAAAGGTCATAGCGTGGTATATTTTTCCCACTACGCCTCACATGCGAAGCCCTTCACAATCGCATGTTATCGTCTAGTTTCCTTGAGATACGTAATTTAAGCTAACCCCAGACTATCGTGTTGGGCTTGATAAAACATCTGTAAATCTTAAAGGAAATAGTGGTAACCATTAAGTGATTGATTTATTACTTGGTTTGCTGAATCAGTTTGATATTGCTTAATATTACAATGCAACATTATCGTGGAGTAAACACTGCTACAAGGCTAGAACAAGTGCGTGCAAGTGGAAGCTGACAATTGGATTTGCAAAACGCCCTTTAACGAAATCCTATTTTTAAATGACGTTTTGCCGGAAAATGCTGTTTTTCCTTGCTAACTGTAAAATCAGNACATCTATTCTTTGGACACCTTGTAGTCTGATCTTCCGACGGTCTTTATCCTATCTTTGCCCTAGAACTTCTTTATTTAATAACTCAAGTTTAATCGAAAATACAGTTTATTTTGGGACTTATCGTTGAATGTTATCATTTGACACTGCAGTTATTGATTCTGTTTGGACATCAAGCTGAATTCAGACTTCAAGCGTTTAAAATCTTACAGACAGATCCCTCAAACTCTCCTTCATATAGGCTGTATTACTGAAGGAATCATCCGTCCTATCCGTCCTCCGGTAATACATAGCCTCTGCGAAAGAGAGTGGATTCCTCCGAATCCGCTGCAGAACGAAGCCCAAATTATACTTACCTTTCATGACGCATCGGCCTCAAACAGAGGCGAGTGCTACTTGGGTAAACTTGCTCCAAGTCTATTTCGTGGCTCATCAGCGCACCAGGACATTATGACTACTGCGGGGGAGAAAACTGCGCGGGAGCACGCTGTGGAGGAGAACGCTGCAAGAAAGAGATGTCCTCCTCCGCAGCTTTCTCCCGATCAAGTTGTTCTTTCCAACTCGGTCCATCCTAAAAAGTGACGCGAAGTTGCAACAATGGGATTTTTATGGTCCAATGAATGAACTTTAAGTTTCAAAGCAGTGCTGTAGAGACTTACCTATTGCCATAGAGGGTGTGAAGCCTCTCATATGATTCAGTGGAAATGTGCAGTTCCATCTTCTATCTTTAAATTGACTTTGACATTCATCCAACGCCATTTTACTTCCATCAACGATGAATTCCATATGATTTCTGTATTTGTTGCAAAGGACTTGTTGTCGACTTGAAAGTCCTCTTCGCGATGAGCATATTGATAATGGTTTGATAATAAAGCAGTTGATTGCAACACAAAATGAAATAACCCTGCAAGAAGAATATAACCAATCATCAAAAGCAATGTCGTTGTTTTCATTTTAAAACTGACTTGCTGACCCACCCAGGTTCATTAGAAATACCATGCGGTATAATACAATGGCAAGGGCCTCGCTATACAAGGGAGACGGAATGTTGTCATGGAGGCTGGAATAACAGCTCAAAGTTGTGGAATAGGGGGTTGCGGAGTCAGAAAAAGAGAGCGAGAGGAGCACTCTTTAGCCCCAGGTCTTCGATAATTTCCTCAGATTCCTGGGATTGACAGAAAAGGAGTAGACTTGGTAGAAAATCCCTCTCACAAATTAGTGACCTTTGCGATGGAGTATGGCTAGCCCTTATAATTGTGCTATCTTCAAAGGGAATCTTGTACATCAAACTTTGTCCGCATCCCTACTTTTGAGATAAACCCAGACAGCACTTTAACAATTGATACGCTCTACGGTTTCAATGTAAATGTTACCGTCTTCAACATATCCTTTTGTTAAAGAGCAAAGAGAGAACCAGTCAAATAAGCTGAAGGATATCTTTGGATTTGCAGTTATAACGTGTGGTCCTGGGCACGAGGTTAAGTCTCGTAATGAGTTTAATCGACCACCAAATTGTCGATGACATAAGGACGAACCTCAGGTCATATCCTTCGTTTCTAAATATCGTATTCTCAGACAACGTGGTTCCGACTACTTTCATACAGACCAATGATTTATGAGTTTTTCTTTGATTTCACGAGAGATAATTTCATTGTGTATCAGTTTCATTATGTTCAGAACATTTAATCCTTATTCATCCTGTAGCCTGTGAAAACCCAGGTATTTTTCGAGGACAGTCACCAGGAAATTTGTTATTCAATCATATTCAACTTGTTTGATATCGTGTCTCCGCTAAATTGAGGGTCAATATTGGTCGTTAATGATAATGAAGGGCAATCAAGCAGCCTCGCACCCAGATACAATGCGAATACGAGGTCAATCCGAAAATTCTTGTCTTCTCCCCTGTTTCTATTGATTTCTATCCATATGGTTCCAGCATGGGCAATTATGCACCGGAGTTTACAAAATTGTGTACCAATTTTTTCGACAGTGTGTTCCAAAATCCTTGGTTGCTGCCTGCCCTCCACTTGGCCTCAACGAAAAATATGGCGTCGAGCGGAATTTGACCAAGATGCATTGTGTTCTCTAATGTTATCAACATTGATTCCATAGAAAGGGGTGAAACTTTGCTGCGTAGGATCTGACTGTGTTGCTGCCGTTGTCACTTGGCCGCTAAAGGCAAGTTTAGTTTCTTGATGAAGTTTAGTAAAGCTTAAAAAACTAATTTTGAAAGTAATTCTCAGGCTTTCGAAGAAGATTTGCTGATTTCCCGCTTCAAATAGCTGTGCAGATACAGCTGGATACAGACACAGGCATATACTACTTACTGTTTCAAATTTGATATCTGTGTTACGACACTATCTCGATATCTTCTTGGGGCTTGGTTTGGTTTGGAATCTTAACTATGTGAAAACCCTCAGTAGGCCATCTCAAAATTGAAAGATTGTAGTGATAAAAATGGCAGAACACTTCAATCTGCTGAGTCCAGTCAATGGCAATTATGACGTAACTACACAGTGGCACCTTTCAGCATTCACGGCACTTTAGCTCAGTAAAAGTACACCTGGTTCGATTCGATCAGGATAGATCGCAAGCACATCTACAAGAGATCTACATCAAAGTAGATGATAAGGGATTATCTTAAGTGTAAAGTGCAAACATCTATAACTAGCTTTAACATTTTATAAGTCACTCCCCCATTGTATTTTTCTATTTGTCAATATCCTTGATGAGTGGCAGTTATGTATGCATACGTACCCCTGTCAAAATTCATAATATTGTTATGAAACATTTGACATTTGCTTCAAGATATACATTATGAATTGCCACTAAACTCCTGATTGATTGCTTTTTACTAAGGTTTTTTATTAGCTAATAAATTAAACTTCCTCATCTTTACGTTTGAAAATCATTCTTGAACGCAAATGAAATAGCACAAGCAGGATTCGAACAGTGACTCTTTGACCTTCTAGGTTAATCCTAGACTTGCCCCAAGTCTATTTCAGGAAGTCCTTCTGACCGATCCCTTTCCCATAGTTCCCGGATCCGCCATTCCGTTACGTAACAGATTGGCGGATCCGGGAACTATGGGAAAGGGATCGGTCAGAAGGACTTCATGAAATAGACTTGGGGCAAGTCTAGATTAATCCCGGTTCAATCCTCCGCCAGCTATAGCTAATTGGCAAATTATTTCTCTTCAAATTTCTTTTCGAGGAATTTTTTCCATAAATTTAAGACTCTAAAGTCTAAAACATAGAAGAAATTGCAAAGTGAGAGTCGGGCTCTTTCGATCGAGAAAGTACCAAGCTATCTCACTAAATCCCCCCTATTAAAACCATAGAAATAGGATTAAGCGTTCAATTCAACAATTGTGAGGATGGGGTGCCCTGGGGTGCCGACAGCCAAGAAATAAAAACATTTCGTGATATTTACAGGAAACGTTGCCGGCTAAAAGGTAAACCAGACTCCCTGATGCGGAAGACCTACCCAGACATACATCTTCACACTTTTAAATGCTTGTTTGAAAAATGGAGGAGAGAGCAGAAATAAACCCAGCAATCAATAAAAATTCTTTTACATCCAACTCAAGCTCTTTAAGTTCCCTTCAAATAACACTTAGAACACAAAAAAGTTCTGTCTCCATTTAGTGAACAGCTGTTAAGTGCTCACCAAACTTGAAAGGGCCTACACGATTAGCTGAGAGGAGGTCAAGTCGTAGGAAACATAATCATCTGCGAAAAAAGTTTGTTTACTAAAGTCTCACTAGAAAGAACGACCACTTTCTCTTGAGTTTCATGTAACAGCATCCGATTCCTGTCAACAGAATTCCTTTCTGAAGCATCATTCCTGAGAGGTTGGAGGAGGCGTCAAAAATCAAAACAGGATGGGCCTAGCCTGGTGTACTAGTCGTCAAAATATACAGGTCCTCCCGTTACTCAGGTAACACTCGCAGTGAGAAGAATCGCTTTCCATCATATCGGACAGCATCTGTTCTTCGCAATGCTGCTTTGGACATAGGTGGTAGGAGACGTTTGGATTGCTTTTTGAAAGTTATTGTGGTCATAGCTTGCGGTTATCAAGATTAAATTAGCCTCGATGTTTTCAGAGCAGCTTCCTGTTATTTTGTCGCAACTTGACGATTGACTAGCGTCTGCCGGGTCAACCGTCAAGTGGCAACAAAATAATAGGAAGCCGCTCTGAAAACATCGCGGCTATTTTAATCTTAATAACCGCAACCTACGACCACAGTATTTTTCAAAAAGCAATCCAAACGTCTCCTACGGCCCATGCTTTTGACAGAAAGAGAGTTTCTACGCAAAAATCCTACCGGGAGCCTTTTTCCAAAACAGAACGAAATTATATCATCTGTCTGACTCATCTCGGACCACCTTGCAAATTTCCAAGAATTGTGCTTTGCATGAGCTCTCTGGTATCCGAGCTGGTATCAAAATGGAGCTAAATCAACTTCCAAATAAAAACAGATATGATTTTTATGAGATGCAAAACCCATTATTATCGACAACATTCTTCGACGTTCTTTCGTAAATCATCTCGAATAGAGACAAAATCATTAGCGAACAAAACGAACTCAGAGTCAATTCATGCTGTCAACAAATTGAAGATTTATCTTCGATGTGCGGTCCAAAAGAAATCCTAAAATTTTCTAAATCTTATCGACCCTTATCAGGCCTAATAAATTCCCATAAATTTTGCGGTGATTGAAAAACAAGGTAAATCATTTGACTTTCGTCTCGGTGGTCCTCGGTGACTATTCCCTCTGGAATTCTTATAAAAAACATTCCCAAAGTCCCCAAATAAGGGAACCAAATACAAGGGTGGGTATGCTATGCCTTACATTACCATTTCGAAAATACCAGCATAGCACTTGTCAAAAATTAATGTCGACGTTTCAATCACGTCTCAAATTTGAAGACATTGCCGTCTTAGTAAAACAGATGGAGTAAATACCCTATCCAAGCAATTTTGGCAGGGAGGTGCGTTGGTTACCTTGTTTGTCTTCATTAAAGGCTCTTTTTCGACCAGCAGCCTTTGCGCGCATATTTCTATTGCGGCAGCCATTTTCATAAAACAAAATGTTCATTTTCATAAAACAGAGCACGCAAAGTACCATGGTTGGATAAGAGTCTTTAAAGTTTCAAACTGTTATGCGCTTTGAAAGTTATGGCCTGAGAACTAGAGTCCCCAGACTGAGAACTAGTCCCCAGCGGAGACGCAGCCTTTTAACGACTCTGCGTCTTGAAACTTAGGCCATAACAAACGACAGCAAACAAGGCCAAAGAGCACGCAAGAAGAGGAAGATCCTGATGAAGACAAACAAGTTAACTAACATCATTCATCAAGTTAGTGTTCACAATACCCTATTTTCCTATACCCCCATTGAATTATATGCAGGCCTCGTTCACAATACCCTATTTCCCTATACCCCTCTTGAATTATATGCAGGCCTCGTTCACGATACCCTATTTTCCTATATCCCCATTGAATTATATGCAGGCCTTACACAAATTTCATATAGAAGTAGGACCATTTTTTAAGATTGAAGATTTAGTATTACTATTGAAGATTGAAGAACCATTCGAATGCGATAGGTCCACCAAAGGAAGAGCCCCAGGAGGAGGAGAGAAGAGTGTGACAGTTCGTTGGCTACCTCGAATATGGTGACCATACTGAGAAAGACGACAGAGCGTTAGGAAGCCTTGCTCTTACCTACTCTCCATGCAGCATCCATTTAGGAAATAACGGACAACTATTGCAGGTCGGGATTTCCTCATATATATATTATCATGGCACCACTGGAACTTCTCCTGAAGTTGCTTTCAAGCCTTCAAGACATGTACGAACTACTTTCAACCACTTCCCAGGTCCAAGGTCCAGGATTATGTGCGAAAATAATACCTGTAATGAACTGTCGCGAGGGTCATTTGAACTAACAAAGGAGTAAAAAGTCTCCCAAGGTCATAGGCGTAGGAGCCAGGGGGCTGGGAGGGCAGCAGCCCCCCCACAAAGTTGGGAAAATTTACCAAAATCAGCCTTTTCGGGCAAAAAATTTGGTAAACAATGGACTTTTTATCGGGCAGCCCCCAGATTTGATCTTCCCGTACGCTTATACCCAAGGTCATTTGGCTACGCATGTTAGACGCGACCAATAATTTCAGCAAGGGAGGAGAAGAGAGGAGAGGGACGGGTACATACAAGGAGATACAATAAGAAACCTTGGGGCAAACAGGAAACGAAGAAAATCAAAGGTGCCAAGATGTTCCCAAAGCTATTTAAAAGGCGTCTTCTCTTTCCTAAAGTGCTCTTCAAAAACTTCCTCTTCAAAAATCACTTTTCCTTTCACTTCAGTCCGTGGTTTTCCTCCAGTGAACCAGAATAACCAGGAATCAATTCATTGAATCGAATACGAGTATAACGTGGGGTGTGCAATCGATATACTTAATGGTAGTGCGGTGCCATATCAAATTGATACTATTTTGACAGCCCCTTGAAAATACCCAACGCCCAGCTTAAGTGCCGTTCTAGTTGCGTGTAAAATTCCCATACATTTCGACTTCTAATCTATGTATGCATGCACGTTATGTGTTAATTCGCGTGAATTCGTTACTTTGCGAATTCGTTAATTCGTTCCAAGATAAGATCTGTGTGAATTCGTTACTTTCTGAAATTACATGCATTTTTATAAGAAACCAAGAATTCGACTCAGTACTGAAATTTTCTTAAAATCTGCATGCGCATTGCAGTGGTAAAAGTTTCCTAAAACTTTATTTACAAAAAACGAAACATGCTTTAGATTTCCTAGACTAAATGACTGAATGAAAAATGACATACATTGTTTTCCAGTACCAAAGTTTCTCATCTTGAAAGTTCTGTTACTAAACAGTTTTCATCAGTGTCAATTGAAACAATGTGGCATATAGTTCCATTACAAGGCGCGATTCCTGTGAAATTTCTTTTTGAAATAAATACCGAGAAACTTCTGCAAAAAATTTTATACATTGCAACAATAAAAACCNTTCCAGTACCAAAGTTTCTCATCTTGAAAGTTCTGTTACTAAACAGTTTTCATCAGTGTCAATTGAAACAATGTGGCATATAGTTCCATTACAAGGCGCGATTCCTGTGAAATTTCTTTTTGAAATAAATACCGAGAAACTTCTGCAAAAAATTTTATACATTGCAACAATAAAAACCATTTGCTTTTATCTTCCGCAATGTATGAATAAATTTGAAACTAACACTCAGCATATGAAAATAAATGTTATTGGTACTCACAGAAAAACTCCACGAAATAGATTGGCCATCGTCTTCTTATCTTCTGACGTAGCAAACAGTGCGTAACTGTGAGACTTTCACTATCGACTATGGCTTTCACTATCAATGACCCTGTTTCATTCAAGACTGAGCCTGCAACAGAAAAGCACCACGTTTTATCAAAAAATTCTAGTATCAAATGAAATTATAATTTCACAGCATTTCTTTGCGTATCGATAAACGATTCTCTCTACAACTTGCTTCTTGTAATTCAATTGCAATTCTACACGTTAGTTCAAGCTGTCGATACGAGACAGAGCTACCCAACGCGACTGTCAACAGCTTCGTTCCGACAAAACTCTGCACAGGACGGCGCGCAGCTCAGCAATTAAACGCTTTCCTGCCAGTAAGATAAACTATTCAAGCTATTTGCATGTTGAATGACAGTGACATCATGATGACCGAGCTCTGTCTTGGTAAAATTCATCCGATACACGATTTCACCTTTACAGCAAACGTCTGGAAAACTCCCTCGCACTGATGATGCCCTAAACTTTATACAGTCAATTAGAATTAATCCCAAAGACTAATGTCAAAATCATGCCAATACTGGGTGGTGTCAAACTCCGGTCCAACCAGGGCGGTCGTTCCCAACCAGGTGTTTTAGTACTTTTCATTTTACTCGGTCGCCAGTTTGTTCGTGTGCAAAAGACATAATGGGTGTTACCTTGTCAGCGAATGTCTTGAAAGAAGACTCAAACTACGTTTCGTAGCAGCGGGTAGGGGGCACATGAAGCAATTGTCCCCAAAATACGGAGTTCAGATGTAAAATTTCTTTTTCCAAAGGTCTATGACAAAAACAAATCCCTCCTATCTCTAGAAACATATTATCCCAATCCTATTCCCTAACTCCGGAAACATAGTATCCTGGGGTTCTCTTGTCGGGTAATTACTGCTCAATACTCACTTCCTTGAAGTTTGCGTTGTTCGCCAATTGAGACTGTCCTATTTTGAAACTCTTCACTTCGCGGTGTGACGGAAGAAAGCGAATATGGGTAATGCCAACCTTCAGTCCCTTCCGGCATAGATAACTGGAGCAACTATTCTCGTATGTGATCGGGCCGGCCAAAGTGATTTTGACATTGTGACAAAAAATTCGCCCGGATGTTAAATCGTGGTGGGAAAAATTAGATTTAATGAATTCCGGAGGTGTGTCTTATTTGTCTCTTATTTAAATCTAAAAAGGGACGCAAATGGAGTCATTCTATTTCTTGACAATTTGGGACAATTTTATGAAGAACACATCGTTAGATCGGGTCNCATAGTATCCTGGGGTTCTCTTGTCGGGTAATTACTGCTCAATACTCACTTCCTTGAAGTTTGCGTTGTTCGCCAATTGAGACTGTCCTATTTTGGAACTCTTCACTTCGCGGTGTGACGGAAGAAAGCGAATATGGGTAATGCCAACATAGATAACTGGAGCAACTATTCTCGTATGTGATCGGGCCGGCCAAAGTGATTTTGACATTGTGACAAAAAATTCGCCCGGATGTTAAATCGTAGTGGGAAAAATTAGATTTAATGAATTCCGGAGGTGTGTCTTATTTGTCTCTTATTTAAATCTAAAAAGGGACGCAAATGGAGGCATTCTATTTCTTGACAATTTGGGACAATTTTATGAAGAACACATCGTTAGATCGGGTCATTTTAGAGCAATATCCTTTTAGTTTGGTCATCAAAACATTAACCATTTTAGCCTTTGAATATGAAAATCGTATCAGTAAGCTTTTTTAGTGAATTAGAGACCAATGATGATGCTCGAAACAGAAATGGTAGCCAGTAATCACGTGATAACTATAACAAGGTCGACTCTGTCATCAATCAAACTAGGTGAGAACAGTACTACTTTGTTCTGCAACTGATACTAATAAGGGCAGCTGTCTTTAGTGGTTGTAGTTGTTGTACTGGGGGTAAAGGGCGACCCAATAAAAACGAAAACTAACCAAAATTTGATCATGTTATGTTACCGTTTTAAAAGTTTAGTTTGCTGCAATCGCATCAAAGACCAAATAAGTCTCAATGACAATTGTCAAATTATAACTTGAAAATCAAATTTTGAACAATACCAGGTGAGTTAAAAAAATGTATTGATGTTTGGAAGCCTTAGCTGGTAGCTCTCAAACCATTTAGCAGATTCCTATAAACAGATAATACCTGTGTGAGAATATCAGTCGTATCGTTCTCAAATTACAAATGATTTTATAAAAATTTCAAAACAGGCCTAAAATTCTTGATCAAATTTGCTTGCAAATTTGCAAAAAATCATATTTTTGAGAACAAATATATGGATTACCAAATTCTTCCAGCAGGGAACAAGGAAACAAATGCAAAAACAACTGGGGACAAAGGTAATTCCCCCCCCCCCCCCCTGGAAGGGCCTGAGAACGTTTCCAATATCGTTAATAACGAGGAAGCTGTCCTTAACCTTATCTCACCTGGAGGGGGTGGATTCCACCCGCATCAAGTTTTTGTTTCCTGATGCTAGAATATGCAATGCTGCATCCCAAGATTGCACAAGTTTAACTTTATGACTATAATGTATTGAATGATGAAAAGTGCAAGATTCTAAATACAGCACCGTAACCATGGCAACCAATTTTTTGCTGAGCAGTCAGCAAAAAATATATACTTCTAATGAAATTGTTACAAATATGGTGCATATTATGCTTATACATGTATTTAGTCATCTTCCATTTGAAATGAGAAATTATTATTTCGTCCCTTATTTTGTTGTTATAATCAAGATAACTATAATCATGATAATCGTAAACTTAAATTTGAGTTCATCACGTGATTTTGTTTGTTTGCATTACACCCCATCTACGGTAATCACCAAATTAAAAGATCATAGCTACTATAACAGTGGAGAAAAAGGGGGGAGTGGAATCACTCCCCCCCCCCCTCCGACTATGCCCCAGGTATTGACCGCTTCAAAAAACTCTAAGGTGAGATGGGGTTAAGAGATAGCATAGACTTAGCACACTCGTAGTTAGCGCCATGAATCAGAGAAACATAAGATACAGAAATCCACTGAATCGGCGTGATGTGTGACGTTGTTGTTATGAGTTATGAAGAACGATAACTTGGGACTTATGCCGTATTGTTGAGCAAGGCGGATCAATGAAATGGTGAAATATCAGAACAAAAGGGCCAAGCCTGAAATGACGAAGGTAAAGTACAAAATTTGAAGGCAAAGTTTGGAAGAAAAGGATTCACACTGACGACCTGAAATACAATGGCAAAACAATAGAGGTCTTGTCACAAGATCTTGTCTCCAGCTGTCCTGACTTACCCTCCGACAGCCTTCAAGAAAGCGAATATAATGTGATGTATCACTTTTGGGCCTATTTAAAGAAAGGGTGTGGATGGCAGCCATGGTGAAATTGGAATGAAATTGATGTAATGTTGATGGATAATAAATTTGGTTCTTTGGTAAAATTAAAGGCAGACAGTCTGAAATTAACTCAAATTTTTATTCTTGTAAACCTTGTAAACACTCATTCACTAGACACTATCTACATAACCAGGCCACCAAATCTTATCCAGCAGAGACTGTAGGTCCCACAAATCATGCACAAACAATCATGATAAAATCTTGCCTCTTCTTGATTAGCTTATATTGGCCCACGAAGGGAGACAGGTAATGACCTAATGGCCTGATGAGATCGCTGTGAGATTGAGATCTGCGTAGGAGCTTGACTGCATACTTCTGCATTCTTACACAATAATGTAATGATAGTAAAGAAATACTTGACAAACAGATAATATCGATTTAATCTGGCAGCAATATCTGATATTGTTGGGGGTAGCCTTCAAATTGTGAGCTTTATCACGTACAAGGTTTCATTCACTGCAAAATCGCAGAGAATCAGAAATGTAAAGGGACGCATCACTCCCTTGACTCGACATATCCTACCAAGATCTTGATCTTACACATGGGCTACACATAGGCCCAAAAAAGTATTTTTTCCCTAGACATTCCTTTACGGTTGAAACACCATAGCTTCTTGCTCTAGTGAGAAAACTGCCAGAAAGATCCTGAGTAAAACTGAGATGGGCCTACATTGGACTTATTACCTTCGTTGTGGGTTTCGCTCACTTACACTTGATTCCTAAATCCTTCACTTGCTCTAGCAATTCAATTCAATTAAGCTAATCGAAGTAAGTAAAAACATTCGTCAAAGGTCGAGGTCTATGTGTTGCGAATAAATCAATAAACTTCAACGAAGCATAGGAGCCATGATAAGAAACTCAAACTTTAGGAAACCACGAGGAAACTTGTAAAAATACGACATGAGACCTTCAGCCTAGAGCAATTGGTGTCTATGGAAACTGGCAATAAATATCGAAAAACACGACATTAATGATGAAACTGAAAGAAACTATTCAAATAAAGTTAATAGAAGTTATTGAAGTTTCAACTTTCAAGCAATTGAAATCGGTTAACAAATGTTATGCCGAAAAGCATTCATATTGACATAATAATCACCTTTTAACTAATTGGAAGTATTTCTTAAACCTAACATACATAACGGTTAAAGAGAGCGAAACCTTTAATTGTCTTGTAAAATTACGAGCACTACTTTCCTGTAACCGCTGCGTGGGCGAGAACAAATTTTCAGACATTTGTTGAATGGACTCGAAAAATAACTGGTTGTGGATAAGTGCTAATATATCACGTTTCTTAATTATCAGGAAATAATTTCTGAGTTAGTCAATAGTCTAAATGATCAGTTTTTAGCCTGAAGGCAAAGGGCTAAAATGAAAGTTCAGATTTTTTAGCTGTGTGAATCATTGATGCGTGTTTTGAGTACAAATAAGTGGGCAGTTTTTAAGCCACATGTGACTGCTCATAAAGCTAAGAAAACGTCTGCTTTCTGACTCAAAACCTGCAGTTTGCCTTGACAACTTTGAGATTTGACATGGTAGTTAGGAACTAAGTGTTGCCATTCTTACTACGATGAGAACTCGAGATAGTGCCAGGACATGTTCTACCGTGATCCTTTGCGCCAAATGAAAAAATTGACCATACAAAGCCATCATAATGACATGACACACAAAAGGAGTGCGCTAAATCGTTTGGGATTATTGCCTATCGCGTGCTGCGGTAAATGAAATAAAATCGAAAATTTAAGCATCCGCGCCAAAGGTGGATGGCCAAAGTGTACCATGGGTGTACCATATGGGTGTACCATGCAGACTCAGGATGCTTACAGTGACGAAAAAACATTAGTTGTGGTCCCAATGTACCTAGGCATTATAACCACAACTAGTCCTCCCGCAGTTTCTATTGTTAAAGCAAAGAAGTTTTATGCGAAGTTGCACGAACAATAATATTTTCACATCATTGGAATATATATCTAGTTTTATTCCTGTCACCTTATACAGTCCCTCCACCACCAGAGATACAGATACGGTGGACGTTTTGTTGGAGCTACGTCATATTTCAGCCTCGTTTTCGAGGACAACTAGTGATTAAAATGCGAGTGATTAAAGTCTAGTGGCCTAAGGTTTTGACAAGTTTTTGACAGAGTTTGTTGTAGCTTTGTTGTATCAAAAAGTAAGAACATGTAACAAGTTGCATCTTTCCAGGCTGAGTGGCCTTCATTCACTACATCTGATCTGTCTGGATGAAATTTTAACCATGGCCAATGTCACCACTTTTGGATTTCGACGGCTGCATTCCTTCTTCATTATCAAGGCCTACTACGTCAATGTTATATTTTGAGTAAATCCAATTAATAAGTGTCCCGCCACAAGGTAACACAAACACGGCTATCTTGAAGATAGCCCACAAACACTCCCATACAACTGTTTAGAGTAATTAAGCATAATTAGCAAGATAATTGCCTAAATGCGAGAGTAGACAAGTTGATGTTTACGTCAGCACGTACAGTAACGCTGCCCAAAGTAATTACCGGTAGAAAAGAACTGTAGTCAAGAACAAGGGAAGCCTAAGGATATCTTTCGCAACAATTAGGATATCCATTTCATGCCAAGATTGCAGAAATTTATTGGTATTTCTTGGAGGCAATTTTGAGTTTTGATAGTACACTTGCCACACACGATGGGAACATGCAAATTGATTGATTCCAATGAGAAGATTTGCCGACCTTTGACATGAAACTGTCAAGAACTTGGTGTAAAGGCGTTGCTCTATACGATAAAGAAGGAGGCGGCTTCGAGCTGCCTTCGTCTTTGATTAATTTCAACTTCACACAAATCGCTCTTAAATCAAACACTAAGATCATGTGTGGCCGACAACTCATCTCATTTCATTGACGTCAAGGGGTGTTTTCACTCCCCAAAAAGCGTACGAGGTTTCTATGAGAACAAAAGGATTTCTACCAGATTTTAGGGATTTCTCGAGAACACAAAAGGATTTCCCTCAAAAATGTGCGAGATTTCTAGAGAGTGATATGACCCTCATGAGAATTGAGCAGTTGAGATGAAATTGCCAACCCCCAGGGCCAAACAAGTGTCTACAAGTGTTGTTAGCATCTACCAGCAAGGTAAAGCAGATTCTTGATGTATCAGAGAATGATTTCTTTGCAATGTTTCCAAGAAGAAATTACTTGAAAATACAAAAATACCCAACAACAATTTAGCGTCAAAACGATATTTTTATACTACCAAACAATATTTCTTCTTCGCATGTTGAGAGCATGCATTGAACTTTGCCTTTTTCAAAAAGCATTAAATTCAAATGTTTAATGAGGAACTTTTTCGAGATGCCCGAGACATTATTGTTTATTTACGAGCCAAAATTTGAAAAATTTGGCAAAAATTCTTGACCTAGACCATTTTTTGAAAACAAATCAATCATAACATTTGCACGGTATGACAAATCAGTAAATCAAACAATGTTTACGTTTTACATTCAATGAACAAAGTTTTTTCAATATTTTTACGGCGCCCTACCTGTACAAGAGACAAGAGACCTCACAGAATCATGTTTTGTTAAAATTCCTCAAAATATTGTGAAAAGGACAATTCGAACTTGCGTGATGCGCAATCGAAGTTTGTTGTTGGTATTTATTACAATCAATACGGGTCGGACGCGACGGTCGAGTTCGAATATAGTCGACAAATCTGAAAACTCTAAAAATCAAAGTCAGCGGATGGTGGAATGAGGTTAGACTTATTACGTTGAGTCCTTGTAATCGCTTCCACCCACCTACCAGGCGCGGATCCAGAGGGGGGGCCGGGGGGGCCATGGCCCCCCCCAAAGGCTAAGAGTTCTCTTCAAAACCATTTGTCTTTTTGATGAATAAACGGATACGTTTCAAACTTCCACTTCCAAACGTGGCCATGACACAACTAAAAAAGGCTAACAAGCTTACAAACTAATGTACAATTGACCAAAACGTCTGAAAGAGATACAAAACGGAACGAAAATCTCAATACGTAGAGATCGAGATCGAAAATCACTTAATATCAGAGTATCTTAGTGATAGCGAACTTGGCTCTTGAAGATAATTTAAACAGTTTTTGCTTTGTTAATGATGGCAAAACTTATGTTTTCTGTTGTGACAGTTATAAAGTGACAGTCAAAGTATTTTAACCAAGGAGAACACGGTTTAGAATACTAGTTAAACTTGTAAAAAGTAACTACTGAGTCTTGAGAGATTTGATAAATTAATGGTGACTCCAGTTTGGGATCCAGGGAACTTAATGTTAGAATTTTCATATAACTTTCAAATGCCTTTGGATTTGACATACAAGGTGTTCCAAGAAATTGCTCTACATTTGATTAAATATTAAAAAAATTACCATATAATGAACAGATTTCAAACCCTGTCCCTAAAAACCTTGGACACTACAATCTTGCAAATCCGCAAAATATTCACGGAGTTATGAGTTTTTCGAAGTTCAAGTTTGTGCGAAAGCTGTAGCTAAAGGCTTCTTGATAGCATTTATAATGAAAGTAGTATGGGGCAATTATTTGCTTCGTTTCTGGTTTATTTCAGCGCAAACCAAATGAGATTTGGAAAGGATTGTTGATAGCGTAACGTTTTCTAAAATCAATGCTTTGAGAAATTCTGTTGAGCAAAGTTTTAAAATGACTGTCTCTCGTCAGTTAAGTTTGATTCGATGTGT
>REGM01000135.1:417628-520006 GCA_004194415.1 Aurelia aurita | reverse complement strand
GTGTAACATAAAATACACACATTACACAAGAGGGGCGCCAAAATTGACTTGGCCACCCCAAGGAAACTATAGCCACCCCGCCACTGGGTGGTAGCGATTACTAGGACTCAACGTAATAAGTCTAGACTGAGGTATCAATTTTTGCAATCGGTACAATCGGTCCAGACAGAGAAGCATGCGTAAATCTTCTCTATTTCGTGCTACATTTCGTAGTCAGTGCGCCAACGAATTTATGAAACGGAAGTATACATGGTATGCAATGCACTGAGCTTTGATCTTTAAAAAAGGTCACAAAAACTCTTGTTAAATATTCAAAATCGGTCACACTTAAAAAAGAAGAGTTCTTATAAACAGACAGAATGAACTGCTCTGGTCTTGTCTCATAGCTTTGAAGTATAAAAGAGAGTTAAAAGAGTTCAAACTATCAGCAGTATTTGGAAACTATTTAAAAAAAATCACAAACGCCTTTTGGGAAAATTCTTCTGTCTTCAAAAAACTTCGTCCAAAATATGTTCAAAATCCTATGTTTTCAACAAAGATCCCGTACACTTTCGAAACAAGTGAGTCATACCGTCATACGCAATTCGACTACAGGGGCATGATCATCAACACTATGTCACCCGGTCTGCGGTCAAGCGTCAGATCGTTTCGAACGGCAGACTTTCGTCCAACTTCGACACAAATTGATAATTAGGGAAGTCGAACTATATCAAAATATATCTCCTACTCCAGTTAGGGACCGTTCATTATTTACAGAGGGGTTGGTACCAAAGAGAAATGTTTTCTGGTCCAAAAAATCTTCTTACCCAACTCAAAAGGTGATGGAAAAACATCCATCAACACCTTTTTATGTCAGAAAATTTCTTTTACCCCACACATTTCTCTTCGGTACCAACCACTCTGTAAATAATATACGATCCCTTAGGTTCAGTTCATCCGATCCGCAATAATCCTTCAGCAAACCTGAAGTCTTTCAAAGTTTATAACGCAAATGTAACGAAACGGTTCGTAACTGTAGACTCAAGATGCAAATTACGGCAATATCAAAGTGTCTAAAAATATCAATGTATATTGTTAGTTGTTTGAGGATCCTCTTGTCATTATCCTATTAAATTTTCAACCAAATACGACGAACAATTTCAAATATTTCATCTCTCCCAAAAACATTTATAAATTGAGTTGGATGCTTAAAAATCTACAAATTTGACAATTTCAATATTGATGCCTTCTTTGTCGAGAAAAAGTTTGATAATCGCTTTGAATCAAGTTAAAATTTAATGGAAAATCCTAGCAAAACACAGAATTTTATCGTGGAATATTGAAATTTCGATGCACACTAAGTGGTTGAAAAACACGGTCGTAACGGCGAAACAGAATTGCAAAAGTCGGTAAATTTGTAGGCGATTACTTACCGGCTACTTCTTGCGTCTTTACCAAAAGGATACTTCTCAGCAAATTCAATGGCAAGCAAATTCACTTCTGTTGGCTGACTGGTTGTTTACGTGTTCAATACTTGAGGAAGGATCACTTTCCTGCGACCTTTTCTCAGATGCGCTCGACAACAATAAGGGAAGCTCCACGGTACTCCAATGATTAATGGAAGGCTGCAATTCTAAAGAAATTACGTAGCAACCGGAAACCTTTATCTTTCGTTTTTTCAAAGATAGAGAAATCCATGAATTAATTTTAGGCCTATTGACAAATGACAATACGAGTCATGTTTCCAAAGAATGTCACAGACTTCAAGGCTGAGGAGTCACCCTTGTTCTTCGCTGTGCCGCTGCGCTGTGAAGGATAAAACGTTTATAAGCAGTCGAAATCTAAAAGGCCTCTCTCTCTTTGATATATCCTCATCTTTGTTCTAAGCTGAACGCAATTCCCTTCTTCGTACACTCGCTCTGCTTGTGGCTGTAATGCTTTGAAAAGTTTTTGTTCATCGTTTTTTATCCATTACCGTTTGGGATAGAAATGCATAAACATCCTTCTGTTTCGGCCATCCCAATAATTCTATTTCGGTATAGCATTTCATGCTATGTTTAGACATTGTTACACTCACGGCTTATGTTAAAGTTGAATAAGATTGCAAAATTTTCAACTAAAACACATGTTACTTCTGTAATTAATTTCTGCCGATAGGGACGCGGAATTTCTATATCTTGAATTTCTGAACAAAATCAAAGTAAACACCTTATAACTGCGTCAGGTCCAAAGGATATAGCATCGTTTCAGTTTCAATTTGACAAAAGCTTGACGGCAAAAGAAATCCTCCGGAAGCTTTCGATGAGCGTGCAAAATTATCTGCATACAAAGAAGCTATTAAATCGTCGAAATCAAATTAGAATCTTTATTAGTACCAGCATAAAATGATTTTTCTTCGTACATTTCTTGCTCTCGATGTTGGCCTGACGCCGCCATTGCTAAAATGAAATTCAAAATGGCGTTTCCCGCCTCCTGCAATAGATTGGCTCCTTCGCAGTGGTTGCAAACTTTTCAAACTTACCACCTGAAAATACTAAACTACATCTCAAAATAGATGTCAGGTGCTAAAGCTCAATGATAAAACCATTAACAATTTTTCACGAGAAATGTTGCTTTATCACAAATTGCACCGAACTGTAGTACTTTTCAGGTATAACGTTACGATGTTTAGTATCACTGCTCTGCTGAATTTCAAAACAAGGCGAGAAACTCATTTAAATTTTATCTGAGCAATAATGGCGTGAGACAAGTCGAGAGAAGGCAAAGACCGAGGGAAATACGTCATCAACTTGTCAACATTCGTCAATCAAGATAATGAAACAAGATGGTAGAAGGTCATATCCCCCACCCCCCCCCCCCCCCTCACGACTGAATGCTGATAACTTGGCCATGATACAAAAGGAAATGAAAAAAGCATTGCCACAACACAAAACTTTTTTGCAAATTTAAATAATTAGCTTCAATATTGCCATTTCTGCTAATTTTAAGTGGGAGCTGAATACAAAGAAGGAAATGTTCACAAGGAATTATTCCCCAATTCATTACTACTATTTTCTTCATCACCCACACAATTTTCTTCTCGAATGGATTTACCCAAGAGCCTACGCCTATTGTCTCAGCGTAAGCCACAATTTTGAAGTATTTGCCAAATAAGGTATTAATAAAAAAACCATGCAATGAAAGATACACAATTAAATGTTCTTGTTGTTGCTGTTGCTGCTAGGTTTACAATGCCTTTCGTGTCCGGTCCATTGTTTCTAAATTAGTGCATTTTACTGTTATATTCACTAGCGGCGCCAGCTGCAAAATATTGGAAGGGACGAACGATGATGGAGGTCTGGGAACGTAGCCCCCAGGAAGTATTTTCAGGACCACACCCTTTTTATGCTCAGGAAATGCTCTTTTCAACCTCAGCAAACGCATTTGTTTGTCTATCAAACTCCAAAAATGATCATACCTAACCCCTCCTTTGACATTTTGCCAACGGATTCATACAATACTGGACTTGCCGACTTGCCCTTCTTCCAGTTCCCCCGTGGCTCCGCCACTGGTCATAAGATGGTTTCACAACCCCTAGCGCAAATCAATTGAATCAATCTGAAACAAACTTCAAAACGACAAAAATTCTTCATTCGTCACTTCCACTCCTTTTTCTCCTTTTTGTAACCGATTTCAAGCATGTGCATGTTATCTGTGAGGCACTGCCAAGTCTTAAGTCTTGAGTTGATGAAGGCTGTAGGTCAGAAACCAACCACTTTGAAAGGAACTCAGAAGTCTAAAAATAGAAGAATGAAAACGGAAGACGGAGAATATCGTGAGCAAGAGACAATGAAAAGGTAAAATTGCACTTAGAAGTGGAAGGGAAAATTTCCTGGCCACGAAAGAGTCAGACGTCGGAAGGAAGAAGCCTAGAAAAATCATAGAACGTATATCTCTATATTTGCTCTCAACATCAAAAATAGAAGGTCTTGTGGTGCCGTGTTGTAATCCACTGACTTCGCAGCCAGAACGTCAGGCGGACGGGGATCAAACCCAACCAGCACCTCTTGAGCGTCATGACAAGGGGTGGCGGACTCGATTAGCGCTTAGCTACTTGTGCGATCCGAGCGCTTGGCGCTAAAAATCGCAACTTCACTTTCACCATCAAGGTTTGCAGACAGGGAAACAACTGTAACCAGCTACCAAATTTCCTAACCAAAAATGGTGTTCTTGATTTGGCTTCCAGACGATGAAAGGATTCTAAAATTTTTAGGAGCAGTTTTGGGCGTGGCCTCTAACTCACATAACTGATGACGTCCTTTTTCCCAAGTATGGAGGAAGGCTTACAGATTTTGGAATGTGTGGGACGAGGGACAATAGTCAATTGTCTTTCTTGCTTCAGTCTCTTTGTCAAACTTAATTCAATATTTTCGTTGCTATTTTTACGCTGCTAACAGTGCGAATCAATCGAAAGTTATCCTTTCATGAATGTAACATAAAGTTGGTCGAGATCAAAATTAAAATCTAGAACTTGATAATCTTTCCACGCCCAAGGCACATTTACAGGATGTCGCATGAGATTAAATAACAAAACGAGCCTGATGTGCATTGATCTTAGCATCTAAAGTGTCTCGCATTTTTGCATGTTTCGATTCATGTCGAATGATTTCGGTTTATTTTTAGACTTGAAATAAAAAGACGGAATGAATAGTTGAATAACTGAAGAACGAGACTGAATTTAAATGAAAAGTTCTTGTCTTTTAATGCATTTAGTCTTTGCGTCCGAGGGGCAAATCACTTCAGGAATCTTGTACACCTCGTCCAAGAATCCTTAGGAATCCTTTGGAATCTTTGAGAATCTTCGCGAATCTTAAGAATCTTCGGAATCTCCCGAAATTATTTGGAATCTTTGAGAATCTTAAAAAATCTTTGTAAAGTCTTGGAGAATCTTGAAAACTTGCCGAAAATGTCAGTGCTCGTAAAGCTCTGTCAACAATGTCTGTCTTAAAATGGTAAAATTTTCACCCCAATTGCAAAAATACGCATGACGGAAAGTAGACCTAATTTCGTTGCTAATGAACGAAGACGAAGGGGGGAGGATTGACTTCTTTCAAATATATCAACAAAATCAAACAACAGCAATTGATTGAAAATGAGGCTGTGGCAACTTACCCCTGTGATTACTATCCCCATTCTCCCCTAAGACTGACGCATAGCATCTCTTTTTATTTGACGATTTATTTTTCATTGAGCATGTGAAAAGGGGTTGTTATGAAAAGAAATGAGTATATGTCCAAAACTCCCAAAGAAGAAGGATAGTACAGTAACAGATTTGAACATTTGCCACCGAACTTTTGTTTATCTAATTCAGAAGCTGAGCTGTACGTAATGTAATTCTCGCATATTTTTTATGTAATTCAAACACTTTAATGCTCAGCTTCTTCTTTGTACAGTATATGCTCATGTCTTCTGTCAACCGTTTTCTTATGCACAACAAGTGAGATAGCCATCCAGGTTTCGGGGCATCTTTTGTGGTTTGCTTTATTTACATTAGCGGCTTGACTAATGGTCCATATAAATTCCTTTGTTTGCAAACAATGCTACACTTGCATGTCAACCAAAACATGGCTGCCATTGTTAGAAAACATGCCCTTGTCACTTGGACCAAGTCTGTGTTTTCTTCCCTCGTCAAATCGAACCAACTTCAAATTCTTCCTGTTATCAGATGTCACATTGCAAGCATCGCTGTCATACCTCAAAGTTAAGCTCGATATTTGGGGAAAAGCTTATTACACTTATCCCAGCTTGAATTCAAGGATGATCCCCTAAATGCCATTCTTCTCAAAATCCTAGTAAGTTCAATTCTAGATCTTTAATTACATCAAAGTGAATGGTATAACTTGTCTAAGCGGGAGGTGTCGATTAAAAAGAGAAAATCTGGGAAGGTTTAAGATCGAGTTTGAGCTAAGAGAAAGTTATCAAAGCAATATTTCTTTAGTTTCAAGCTGATTTGAAAATCGGATCATCTAGCGATCATCTTTGAAATTTGCTTCTTCTGAATTCTGGAAAGTATGCGCCAAAGAACGTAATTTGCGTCAGACATAAAATTGCACAGATTGAAAAGAACAGCAGTGTTCCACTGAGGCCAGCAGCATGTTATTCTACGAAGAGATCATCTTTGCAAGCCTCCAATTGCGAGAACGTCTAAGGTCAAGAAAGTGATTTTTTAATGCTGAGTCAAGGAAAAATGTTTTGACCCTCCTCGTTTGTGACAAGTGTACATCGTTTCTATATGGTATGTAGCACCAAAACGCAGTGCATTGCTAAACTTGCATCACCCACAAATCTATTTTGGCTTATCAACAGGCCAGATACGAGTAGAGCTCCTGGGTTGCAAAATCTCTCCAAAATGCCCGTTTGTCAGAAAGCTACAGAACTTTGCGCTAAGGATCCTGCTAGGGCAGCTGATTCACAGCATTTTTGAATACACCGCACCGGGTCCAAAAACACATCCAAAAGGCTTTTACGTTCGCAGAGTTACTGCGGTGGGGCAATAACTTTGATACCTCCACATTTATTTGATTCTGAAAGAAAAGTCTTTGACTAACATTTTTACACATTGTTTGTAAAAATTTACATCACGCTTGTTGAGATAAATTAATAAAAAGCAACATTAAAGGTTGCTCCAAAAACAGACGATTGAAACCTATAATTTTTACTTTTGATTGGTTATTACCTTTGCAAATAGAGACAATAGATTACGGAAAAAGATATCAACATCTAACTTCAAGCCCCTTCTTCAAAAATCAAGTAAAAATGAAAATATTGAAATTACATCTTCCCTGCAGCCATTTTGCAAACTCATGATATTTCTGGCCTACTCAGTATATCGATGTCCGCAAACAGCCGCCTTTCATTAAACATATGTAATCTGTCTAATCAGCAATCGCCAGGAGAAATTTTCAGTTCTGTCGGCAGTTTCAAACAGTTTTAAATACAGAAATAGATAAAAAGTTCATTAGTATTTTAAAGCGACTAGTTATGTCCTCCTGATGATTGTAACGAGCTTTGTATAGATTGTAGCGAATTTGCTTGCGGCTGTTTTTGGGCTTGGACAACAGGAAAGCCATTGATATATTCAGTCAGTTGTTGTTGTTACGAGATCTGCTGTGCTAATCTAAACGTTGCATGTAAAAGGTAATCGGAATATGGCAAGGATGCCCTGTTCTTTAAAATATTTGAATGTAACGGATATGTGAAAATGTCACTACACAGGAGCTGTTGAATGTTTTCGTTTGCTCTTTCTTTTGGTCTGTTGTGAACTGCGGAAATCTGGGCCTAAGATGCTTTGCTAAATCCAATTTTCCCATGCCTGGTTTTTTTGAAGGCTATCATGTCTGTAGGGGCTATCATCAAAGGTTCGTGAGAAGAAATCAGGTATGAAGAAGAACATTGTCGATATAGACACTTCATTGTTGACGAAACTGAGAGAAGCTCAAGACCAGAAATTGGACAATGCTGCACACGTAGCGCCTGTTCTTTTTTGGCGAATTCTGTCCTGCAGTTTGCTCTGGTGGTTCTGTCACGCCACCTCAGTTCAACGTATGCACTAGAAATGCTTTATGATGCGCAGTCTGAATGTACTGTACGTTGAATGCAATTTTAAGCGTTGTTATAGTGCTCTGCCAATGTAAGTCCTGAATGAGGAAAACTAAAGGTGTTCAGACACAGCACGCTCAGCAGCGTTCGACTTCTCGCTAACTTTCTTCTCTCTCTTACTTAAGGCCTTAAATTGCATGATCTTTTTCGTCCTACTTTTGTACGGTCACAGTAAATTGTCAGATAAGTTCTGAAAGAGAAGAACGGAAGCAAATGGTTCCATTCAACAACGCTATCTTTACGTTTCGTCCATACTATCTTCAAGAATTTTCAGCGCCCTTAGAAAGGTTCAGCATACCTCCACGCCAAAAATGTCAAGGAAAGCTTGCATGGTAGCTGCAAGAATTGATGCAAGCAAATATTAATGTAACCAGACGCTAGATTTTACAAACTAGACTAGTTTTTATGACTCAACCACTATATTTCTGTAAGATTTAGAATAATTCTACTATTTTCCACTACAAAGCCACTATTTTCTGATTGCGCATCTCAAAGTTTTGATATTGCTATACGGAAACGAAGTGTAGTAACGAAAACAGAGTTGCGTGATTGGTTACTTCCGAAACAATGTAATACTAAAATTACATATGGGTTGTCTGTCACGTAAGTCGTCATATTTAAAGCATCATAAATCTGAAATATCATTTCATTGTCCAACAAATCAATGCTAAATCGGCAATTGATGAAATGAACGGAAAGATATTGGTTGCTGCTCTGCTCAGGAAAGATACTTCAACTGGTTGCTATGGCGTTCGCTGCTGTTGCAAGATGGCGCATCAGCCTGGGTGGTTGTGAAGATACATTGTATCCTTTTCGAAATTCTTTACATGGTTTTACAAACGAGATCTTTACAATAAGTATCCGCTATGCCAGAGAAAACACAGCACCATTAATCCTTTTTCAAACTTAGCAGCCACTGGCCAGATTTGAAAGCAACAAGGTCTCAAACTCCAAGTTGAAGCCTATCCTATCCAACTGTATAAAAAACAGGACATTGGAAGTTACAGCTCCTCCACAGCAGCAGCACAAACAGAGCACAATTATTTTACGACACCCTGTATGATCGGGAATTATGCACCAAATTAAATTAAGCATATACTGTTACATGATGTAAACGCTAACTTAGATTTGCAAATTTGTTTCACTCAAATTGATCATATACAGTTAGAGCTAAGGGCGATTTTTGTTGATAGATGCTGTTTATGAAAAGCTGCAAAAAGGACCAGAAATCTAGATAACATTTTGTCGAATTGTCGGCTACAGAACAATGACAGCAAACGTGACCATTTTCTGGATAAGAAATATGTTCCCTGCAAGTAAACAACTTTGCCTGGATAGTTTCAGTTTTAAGACGAAAATAATGCAATTGCCATCATTTTATTTCATTCTAGTTTCATCGTCATTTCTAGTTTGTTTTTACGTCATTTCTAAAGCAACTTGAAAGCAAAATCGCCCATACTCAAGAACATTAGGACCTATTCAGTGCAACGAATTTCACATCAAAGCTAGCCTTTCCATTTTGCAAACAATCTATATTTCATGTGAATTGGACTGTTTCAGGTCGTAATGACTTTCTTTATCGTCTAAATGGCCTAAGAGTAAGACTTCTTTAGCACTTGGAGCTCTTGTTACCACTACTCTCTAATTGTGTACGGAAAGAGTATCTCCTTTGAAAACATGCATAAAGATATCTGACTAGAAAACATGCATAAAACATGCATGAAAACATGCATTCTGATTGTCGCAAAGGAAAAAACAGGGTTGATAATTTCCTGTCATAAAGATATCTAGGCAACTGGCAAATAAAGTGGAAATCTACACTTTAAAACTGAGACATTTTTGGAAGATAAGAAAGAATAGCAAAACATTCTAGAAAGATTATTAATTTTGTCTCTCAATGTTTTGTAACTTGTTATCTTTCAGATACATTCTATGAATTCCAGCGTTCCAAAAAATTATCGCTGCGACTGTGAAAACATTTATGAGGGACTCTCTAATAAATCTTTGAGGATTATTAAGCTCCATCATTAATGGCGGATATTTGACAACGCCCGTCCTATTCACACAATAGAATTCATTGTTATCGGGATCTGATTATTATTATGTCACCGATTTCACAGTCACAACGTAGTTCACTGTCTAAGCAATCTCACGACGGTATCTCTACGCACAGTAACGCTAATTTGAAAATAGGATTAAATACTGGAGCAATTTCTAAATAGCTTCGTCCAAAACTGGCAACGGCAAATTGGTAAGGACGAAGAAGAAAAAAGAGAATGCGGAAAATGAAATTATTTGAAATTGGCCAATCAGAAAGCAAACAGGCCAAAGAATGCATGCCTTTCACCCAGATTTTGGAAAGAGGCTGGGTAATAGACCATTGCACTAAAGATGGCATCAGGAAATTATTTACCATGATCCTTTGCGCTCCTTGCTAAACTGACCAATCAAATCAATCGAAATTCTTTCAAACATAAAGGATCACTGCAAAAGTCCCCTGACGCCATCTTCAGTGCAACCGCTTATCGCCAACCTCCTAGCGCTAAGGCAGAAGGTGGTGAGGGCAGTAAGCTTCCTTTAAAACCTGGCGGCAAAGGCCCCCATTTCAATGGGAATAGCTTCTTTCTATCTGCGAAATACAGGCTTGCTTTCTTATCAAAATTTCTAGTTAATGAAAGTTCTTTTATGCTAAACTCATGATAACTCGATCGAATAAATCCTCAGAATTAACAATGCATAAAAAGTAGCCAAAACAATAAAATACCCAAAGAATATCACAGCACAACACGAAGTAACATATAATCCACGTTTTGGGTCAGCAAATTCATCAATATTATAACTGATTAAATTTTGTAAAGACCGGTACTGTGAAATATTTCTCATAACCCATCACGAAGTTGAATCACAGTTAATCGTAGTTTTCTAGAAAAATAGATCAGATTTAAAAGATTAGTAATGCTTCTCTTGTTATCATAACTACAAATCGAACGGGGGCTTCTTTATTAACTTGGGTAGACAAGTTGCTACAAAGATTTCCCTGGCGATGAAAAATTTTCCTAAATGGTATCTGTTTCAAATGTTCTTAAATTAGAGGCTCTTACTAAAACCTGAGTGGAACAGCGGACTTCTCCCGGGACAAACGTGCAGAAAGGTTCGACAAAATCGCCTTATACTTCTGTTGAGTGTTAGACTTGCCCCAAGTCTATTCCATGAAGTCCTTCCGACCGATCCCTTTCCCATAGTTCCCGGATCCGCCAACTTCATGGAATAGACTTGGGGCAAGTCTAGTTGAGTGTTGACCATTCAATCAAGGAGCTATTAAACCTGATTCGAACACTCATTTGATTTTGAAGAACCAGGGCAAAGCTTGTTTGGTGCATCTAAGTGCTAAATTAAATTTAATGCCAATATAATTTCAGGTACTTTGTCTTCATCTGACAAAGAGAGGGAGGGAGGGAGGGAGGGAGGGATCGGCTTAGCTGTAGGGATAGATTTCATTTATAAGACAAGTGAAAATGCTATTCACATGCTTGGAGAGAGATCTTGAAAAGGTCTAAAAATGTTTTAGGCGACGCCTCGAATTCACAAGCATTTTATAACAACATCTAACATCTGAAATGCTCAAAAAGGACTGAACTGGTAAAAAACCTGCATAACATTGTCCAGGATTGTAGAATGGAGGATCTGCATCAATACTTTCATTTAAAAAAACCAATCCATGGTATGCTATTCCAAAACTTGTGATAAGGACAGTTCTTCAGCAAGATTATTATCTCTTTTTTCCAAGGGGCTGTTCTGTTCAAGGCGGTAACTCCTCGTTTATCCCTACTAAAGGGGCCAGAATATCCTGTGGCCATGACCGATCTCGATGTGAATGATCGCCATTCTTAATTCATAGATTTATTCAATATTTCACATCAGGGATTCCTGTTCGTTATATAGAAAGGAAAGTCAATGATTTCAAGGGTAATCCAATCAACAAAATTGATACTGTGAGTGAACTAAAATAACTTCAGGAACTTAAGAAGAAAATATTAGCTGATCTAGGTCAGAAAGGACTTCGGAGGGCGACAGTGTAATAGATTAAGAACTTTTTAAGGGTCAAACTGGTCAATCTGTGACACGTGGGCGAACGTGAACGGTTTGATTTTTAAAAACGTGCATACTGTGATGTATCATAGAGCTTTTGGGCCTAGTTTCAGAGAGCTAGTCATAAAGAATCATTCCCAAAGGCCATTTTTCTACCAGAAGGAATTCTGTCACTCCAAGAAAAGTTTTTTGCGAAAACTTACTGCCGCGAAAGTTGGGGCCAATCATAATCCTTAGTTTACCGCCCCAAGTGACGAAATGAGGAAACGCAAGCCGAAAAACTGAAAAAATCGACAAACCAAAGCCCGTACAATAAAGTGCCGAAAGTTCTCAACTTTATCGCTGTCGCTAGTCAGTTTACAAAATTTTTCCCTGAGCAGTTCGCTTCGTGAGTTCCTAATGCCCTTAGTTTAAAACCCTTAGTATAAAACTGAAAATCTGAACTTAAATGACAGAAAGAAAATTCTCTATTGTACGAAGTTTTCTCCAAGCAGCAAAAGTGCCTTTAATCTACCAAAGGTTTGACGAAACAAGATCACGAAGTAAGAATGTCTCTAGATTCATAACAAAGAAAGCCCGTAAGAGACTGCGAAGAGTCACACAATCAGATCCCAATAATTAGCAACTGGTATGCTGCAACTAAAATCTAACAAGTAAACAGAATCAAGCTTACTTTTCAATATGGACATACAGATATGTTATTTACAACAAAAGAAAGCTCATTATACAATATATGCAACTCAAACCCTAAAAGCCTGTTATCAAACAGATAAAAAAACATGAACCCAGTGTCTACCAAAGGTGCATCAAATCTTTATACAACAGTTTTATTACTATTCATACGAATACCTTAATCATCGAGCTGGCAGAGTAATGCCACGCCTCGCTTTACCCAATGACTCTCCGGATCTTTCGTGGGTACATTGATTGGCAATACATAATTGGTTGAATGTCCAGTAGTTGATAATGTTCCTCTTCTTGCACTTGTTTTGTACACTGGGCATGAATATGCCAATCTCTTTTTGAATTCGGTGACTTTCCCTGCGATTGATAGGAAAACACACATTCGGTTACTCTCTAACTTAAAAAAGTTCATAAACTGAAAATTGCTGCCATTTTTTTGTTATATATAAGGTTGGATCATAGATATAACAGGCAGTTATTTGCTATGTGGCTGAATCAAGACATTTAGCACTTGCAGAAAGAGCCAAAGAACCTATCGATTCCATACAGTATTATTGAAAAACTTGTACCCTGAAAGTCTTTGTGGGTTAGTTTGGAGAATGTAAATTTAGGACGTTCACATATAATAGAGGTGTTTTCGTGTGAAAGACTCTTGTAATGCTCTTCTTGTAAAAATCAAATGAAAGCTAACTTGAAAGCTAACTACAGTACAGGCCTTGCGCACATTAACATGGTTTTCCTGCCTGACAATTTTTAAGAATTCTTAAGAATACTTTCAGTTTCTTAAGATGTCTTGCTTTAAAAAAATTACAGTCTTTCATATGGCTCAAGAATTCTTATCATAATGTGAAGAATTCTGAAAAATTGTTAAGGATTGTTAAGAATTCTTGAGAATTCTTGTCATGTTAATGTGCACAAGGCCTGTACTGTAGACACTTGCAGCATGCAGATATTCATTATCCCATGGTGTTAAAAATAAGGTTATTATCCTATGGTAACAGGAATTGAAGGTGACCTATTAAATGTAGAAGATTCCTTTCTCTGCTGTTTCTATACTACAAAAGCATTGAGATTTCACAGTTGCTAAGTACATTTTGTGAACTTGCCCCATAAAACTCATGAAATATTACTGGTTCCTATAGCATGAGAAGTTGAAATTGACTTTTTGCAACAGGAGCATTTCTAGTTGCTATAGCATTTTTTATCAAGCCTGGCATATAACATCATAAATCTTATCGTTACTATAGAAGTGGGTGTGAAATGTAACGCTATAATTCCGTTGTTATCTAGAGAATCTTTCAAGCAAATCAACGTTTTAGCTCAAAGCGAAATTTGGTTTTGCAAGCCAATGAAACAGTTCTGCCTTATAAATCCATTTTGTCAGCTAAGGAGTAGTATCGTATGCATTCAGGATTGACAACTAATTACCTTCTTGATAGATTATATCATTCTAGAAACCTACTACGTAATTGCAGACCATGACATTTCTAGGGCATGCCGGGGCTTTCTAGGGTATCAGTATAACAGTAATTTCAATAAAAATACGACTTGTACGAAGACTAAGAATAGTAACATGCAGATATTCATTATGCCAAGGTGTTAACAATAAGGTTATAATAATACACCTTATAGTTGGCGTTCTATTAATCTCTATCCATTATTCGAAATTGCCCTTCGAATTTATAGTTCTACGCTCGCTTCTCCTATTAGTTTTATACCTGATGAAGAGTTAAGCTCGAAACGTTTGTTACTATTCTTAGTCTTCGTACAAGTCGTATTTTTATTGAAATTACTGTTATACTGATACGAACGATGTACAACACGCACAACAATATTGTTTTTCTATTGCCGGTCTATAGTATGCCGGGGTACGTCTAAAATTTGGAGGCTCCACCATGTGCTATCTGCCATATGGTAAACCAATGTCAATGAAACAATGTCAAATTGTTAAAGTTTCAGGTAGGAATAAGGATTTGTAACGCTTTAAGGTGGGATGAAGGCGACAATAAAAATCCGCCAACTGTACTGTCAACGGTATCTAAAATTCTTAATCGCAATTTAGGTAATTAGCTGCCAATCTCGAATGGATGCGACACTAATCTTCAGCTGAAAAAATGAATACGCGAAAGGAGGAGTTTCTAAATGGGTGCAAAACCAAACTTCAAATTTTAGCTCCAAACAGTCAGTCAAAATGAGGTGAAATCTGCGTTATAGCACGTGAAAAATTCTGTTTTGATTGATGGAATGGATACAAACGGAATGACAAAGTAACTTCATATTTCATATCGTCCACGGTGTTACACACCAGCCATAATAACTCATACTATAGAGGTTTCTAACCAGTAATCTCCCAATATGTGCTTGGCAACTATGAAATGTCAAGGTTTTATGCTAACTATATGTCTTAATATGGAAAATGAGAAAGGATATCGTTTACTGTTCATGGAGCACTGTCAAATCCAATCACCATAGCAGTCATGACTTACAAAATTAACAGTTTGTCGGCTATCTTTGACATCTTGCACTACAGCAACCGATGATAGAAATGTATTCGCACAAGAAGAACTAAACTATTCTCAAATGATTTTTTAAATGATGCAACCAAAAATGTTAAGTTTCCACAAAATTTCAAAAATTACCTGGTTTTACCCAAATGATAGGCATTGCATCATGCAAGACTTTTGGTAAGGATTCGGCCAGTACTCCACTAAAAAACAAAATGAAAAGAAAGTTAGTTCCGTGATTTGCACTTTTTCAAAGGGTTTCCACATACTCTCAAGGTCATCAAATTTTGACAAAGTTACTCCAAAACCACAAGAATTTAGGACCTTAACTTCTCGGCTTTTGCCGTATTGTAAAAACTTTTAAGTATAAGGCCTAGTTCAATTAGAAATTGTGTAATGCATTAAATAACTCAAGCATGTCAAGAACCACGAAAGTTGAAAGTTAAACCTTTCATAGCTCTCGAAATTTTTGTTTTTTCGAGAGAAACACTCCACTATCTGCTATGTCTTGTTAAGCGAAAGTACCGTATGTCCCAAAATGATGTATCGGCATTTTCCGTAACGTACAATCATCAATTGTACTGATTTCATGAATAAAACATTATATAAATATAAATTTAAATAATGTTATAGTTTTATTTATATAACATTAGTAATAAACCTTCAATTCGAATTATCGCATTCGAACAATTATGCAGTGCAGAAGTAAAAAAGGGAGACACAACACTGACGTAGAGTGGTGCAACAAGCGGGCCTCATTAATGTGCGCGAGCGCACGAGCGCCACTCGCAGGCACAAAATATAATTACACATTAGTTGCTGGCATCTTTACTCTACTGAGAGTGATTTGATTGCAGGCACATATTCCCCAATCATTTGCTTGCAGGAACAGAATATTTTTAATGATGCCTGGCAACAAGTGAAACGCAATGGTATTACAATTAATTATTTTAAATTTTGAACTTGCTATTATCAAATCAACCTCATGGGCCTCCTCTGGATTTTCTGCTACAAAATGATCGGTGATTCGTTAAAATCGGCCGAGAATTAATCATGGTACAGTTCAGCAACGCTGACACATCATGAGATACGCGGTATATCTTCAGGTTTAATGCTACTCAAGTACGACAAAGAATGAAAGGTCAACGTACGTGGCTCTGTCCCATCTGGCACCCTCTAAAAACAATCCGGTAACATAAACTCCATCATCTGGTCCTTTTTCAGATGTCTCCTGTGGTAAAACCTAAAAGAAAAGAAAATGGCAAACAGTCAGCAAATTCCCTCCCTTCTTGTCATCCGCTATGCTTCAAAGGACCAAATTAAACAACCATAAGTGCTAGCTAGACACGTTTTTTATAAGAAACTTGAATTAGCCTATAGTACTAAAATTCTCTTGATTTCACAAGAACATTTCCGCTTTTTTGTTCTAAAAGTTTCTTAATTTGCTTCTTATTTTTTATATTTGACATTATAGATATGTTTCTTGATACATAAAAGTACACTAAAGAGCTCTATTGGGCTCAAAAAATAAAGTTGCAGTGAATATTATCCAAGAATAAGGGATCAACGATATCGTTGCCATGGTATCTTTGAATTTATCTTTTAAATACCAACGATCTAGTTTTAGTAAACAAGTTTTTATAAAAAAAGTGTAAAGTCAATGGTAGCCTGTAAACTTTAAGAACATTTAAGAAACAGAGTCCGTGCTGAAGCTGGCAAAGATGTAATTACCTCGAAATCGAATCCAAGTAAATCAATAGGTATGGTGTACTTTCTTGCAAAATTTTGCTTGGCACCAGTTAAGAAAGCCTGAAAAAAACGTGTAAAAATTAGACTACAGGGTGAGCAAACATTTTTTTACAGAGTTAGATTGCATTCATCGTAGGGCAAATTCTTGGTTGTCTCGAGTAAGGTTATGATATAAGCCTGCCTACAGGTGAAGTAAACTTTCAACGTTAGCATTTTTACGCTCTTAACTGCAGTTATAAAAATGTTCACAAGTTAGGCCTAAACTGGCCTAAATTCTAAGTCCCATTTTGTACGGTTGCACCATAGATAACATTATCTATGGTTGCACGACAAAGCGGCCAGCCACGATTTAGAGGCCAGATTGTGACATCAGGGAGAATCCCAAACAATAGATCAGCTTGTTCGGGTTGAACTTTGATGTCACAACGCACAAACATTTGAGCAACATCTTTGAGTTATTTCAATACCTAATTTTTTCAGAAAAAGTACACAAAAATGCTGAGAAAGAACGATACACTATTCATAACAGTATAATCCTTCATTTTATAATACTAGACTATATGACAGTATAATCCAACCCTGGGTTTTTCTTTTAAATAACTAAATATCATAAGCAGTAAACGCCGCATGAAGGCTGTTATAGCGATAAAACTACGGAAAATGCAAGATTGATGCACAAATTCCTTGAATAAATTTATACCTGAGTAAAATAGAACCCAGAGATCCAAAACACGGAGGGCTTTCCATGGTCGTACCAGTCCTGAAGATACAGAAGAACTTGATATAAATACCACAGGATAGATTTAGAAGTATATGAAAATGTAGGAGAATATTAAATGAACAATATAAGATGAGGAATATTTATTAGAAAAGTGACCCAGTAACTACGAATCATAACCAAATATTTTTTAAGTTTACCGGTATATGTAAATGACTATCAAAATATTGCACTACAAAGATACTTAAATTACTATAAGACCCTCTTTTATTTCTAATTTCTAAATAAATATGAATTGAATCAAAATGATGTCAAATGAATTTCATCAAGCCAAGATAGCGCCGGAATCATGCTATCAAGGTGGACCCCTGCTAAATGTTCTACTTTTGTAATTCCAGTCTCATTTGACGCATAATGGACATAGCAGCATGGGTATCTCCTTATGCAAAAGCAAATTTTCTGGCTTTAAAGTAGTGTCAAACAATTTTTCACAATGATAGTAACAAAGGATCGTAGGACGTCGCAGCAGACTGATGGGCTTTCTTCTCAGAACAACACAGAACAAAGATTTGATGAAAGCTTCTGACGTGCCATTGCTGTCTCGATTATTTTATTCAAAACTGTTGGGGGTCTAAGACCCACCGCTTCATTACGGCCCTGTAGCAACAATCATAACAATCTGAAGATATACCTGTAGAAATTTGATCCTCGCTAAGAAATCATTGATGTAGCTCCCAAGCGGTTTAAGACTTGGGTAAGAGCTATTTGCCCAAAAATCAGGAACCTAAAAAGCCAAGAAAAATGTCAATATTAGGCTACAAAGAGCTAAGTTTTGATGTTAGAGAGCAGGGCCGTAGGAAACAGCTGCAGATTGGAGGGGCTTTTGTTCTAAAAACAATGGAGAACAATACATCAAATTTATACTTGTGACGTAGCACCATTGTTTTCAAAATTATTGAGGGGGCACGAGCCCCCCTGCCACCCCCTTTCCTACGGGCCTGAAGAGAGAGTGATATGATAATGGGAAGTTACAGCACTTCTCTAAAATCAAAACCGACATGATCCTGATCTATTACAGCGAAGTTATTTTATGATAGATAGAGCTTTCGAGCGTCTTATGACCTGGGCATTTATGTGTAACCGATCCTGCTTTCAGTTACACATACAATTTTTGATCAACAGAATCGTTTTTGATCTATCGGCGATACATGGAACTAGTTTTTGACTCACCGGTGCATTCATTTTGATAAGCAACATATCTTCAGCTAAGGAGCTCAACTTGCCATTATTTATAACAACTTACTATTTTGTACCAATATAAAAGATTTTACGTATCCTAGCAGTTGAATGGCCGTTAATCTTCTTGTTGTTAGTCTTATATGTGTAAAACTTTAGATGTACCCTTGATTTCGTTCAAATGTGTACGTTTAATTGATGGTGTTGGGTTAGAGGCGATTCTATGTTCTTGGTCTCTAATCTATTCTAGTCCCTATGGTTCTAATGTTAAATCATTTTGTTGTTATAAACAAAAACAATCATAGGAGTACTAAGAAAACAAACGTAGCACCTACAGTAAACGATGGCATCTATTTTTAACAAAAATACAAATTAAAAAAGTCGGTTGGAAATTACCTTGCCAACAATGAGACTTGCAGCTACTTGCTCCAAATTTGATGACATCACAACTAGACCCTTGATTGCCTTTTGCAGGTTGACCAGACTCGATCGAATCACGCTAAGAAGCCTAGAAATTAACATGGAGTTGATGTAAGTTTGTTTATCTTCATTTCTCTAAGTAGTCCGGGAGCTGAGGGCCATAATTTCATGCTCAACCTGCAAATTTGGGGGTAATTTCACTTTCTCTTCACTTTTTTGAGACCGTAAAAAGGTTGAATTTAGAAGAAATTTTCACAAAATCAGATAAAACAAACAGGATAAACTCTGTTTGATGTCTTAATCAGAAGTCAATCGAAGGTTTTTGGTTAGCAGACCACCAAAATCTCCAAAGTTACAACAATGCCTAATCTTTTACCAGCTTTTTACAAAAGTTTAAAACTTTCATTTGCTACAAGTCTTAGTTTTAATCTCATTTAGCGTAGTAATGGAGGAGTCAGAAGGAAGGAAGATAACCTGAGTTTCTTTCCCTTTCTTCCTTCTTCTCCTCCAGGGCGGCATACATTAAACGCAAAAAATTTCGGACGAAATATTTTCGGACAAAATATTTCGCAGAAAAAATTTTCGGACATTTTTTCACAGAATTTCGCACGTTCTTGGCAAAATTTCGGACGACAGTTGAAAACGGTCAATTTATAGTTTTCTTTTGTTTTTTTATGACAAAAAATTTTATAATCTTACCGACTGTTTTTCATTTTAAGTTTTCAAAGGGACCTTTCTCGGAAATTTTGATTCAGTTAATTATTGTTAGGGATGATGAGAATGATTGCTGAAGTGGATTTTGTTGAAAAGCTATGGTGATGTTTCACAAAGTAGCCCTCCCAACATATTCCTATTCTCTGCAAAATGTTTCGTTAGCAAGACATTACATTTTTAACAGTAAAAATGCCTTCCTTTGATTTTATTTATTGCAAAAAGTTTCGAACACTAGACATTTCGGACCACAGCAAATTTCGGACGCTGAACTATTCGGACGTTTGAAATGTCCGAAAATATTAACGTCCGAAATTTGATGCGTTAAAAATATTCAGTCTTGGTTATTGCCTAACGATCTCTCATTAAAGCCCAGACTCTGTAACATGTTGCGTATGTGGGTTTATTACGATGAGTCCGTTATTTGAGGCTCTTTTTAAATTCTGTACCGCAAATCATTTATTTAAAACTCAGACTTGGAGCAAGTCAATTACAGCACGAGTTCACATTTCATTGCAATCACAATGCACAAAGAAGCCTTTTATTACTTTTAAGTTCAGGGCAGCGATTCTGTTATGCCCGGGGTTGATATGCTTTTGGTTTTGCCCTCGGAAACATTTAATATAGGCTCAGCAAAGTTTTCGTTGAAATAATTTTTAGTCTTTTTGACAAACAATGTTTATGACCAGCTTCTCCGACCTGGAATAAATACAGTCGACTAGTAGCAATGTGTGGCATCAAAATCGACCTTTTACGGAAAGCGAAGCATGCTTGGGAAACGGGGCAGATTGCATTGAAAATAAGCATCGCAAAACCTTGCAAAAGTCGAAGCTGCGTGGTGTCGAAATCTTGAAAACCTCCCCATTTTCCCAGCATGGTTTGTTTTCCGTGAAAAGGACTATGTGGATCTATGTTATTAGCTTCATAGGCTAGAACTGTTGGTTCATAATCAGGGAATCTTCTGGGAATAATCAAGGAATAGGAGGAATGACACCATGAAACCAAACCAATAATACCTGTTAAATCGTTCCATTTCTTGCACAAGAACTGTGTTCATACTTTCTTCGTATAAAACAGGATACTTTTCTTTCGCAGTCTCCAAATCATAATCTTTTGGAAGCTGAGGAGAATTGGAAAGTTAGTCATAAAGTTTTTACCCAAGAAGTTTTTCCTTAAATATTGAACCAAAATGGGAGTATACAAATAAAAGGAACCAGGGCCTAAAATAAATAAGTGTCGATCTGACTTACTTTGTTGAGCTGTGAAGCAAAACTTTCTTGTAATTTTCTAACTGCCACGCCCATAGCTTTGGTAATTAACAAAGGAACACGCCCAATATTTCTCCAAACTGTGGACCTGTAAATGTCTTATTTTACGCACTGAAAGGAACAGGAATTCTATCCTTGCTCTGATGAAGTCCTGCATGGCAGGTAGAAATAATGGTACTTTTTACTATCAACTCAAGCGTATTCGTTTTCGTTGTTGGTCGCGGTGTTCTTGTATAAAAATCTACAGGGTACGCCAAAATGTATCTGATTTTGACAAGCCACAATAAATTGTACACGAGGCTAATCTTCAAGATTGATGAAGTAATTGACATAATTTAAAATCTTAAATTACTCTTAGCTATATTTTTCATTGTTGGTTGGGTACTTCTAGAGTTACAAACCATTTCTTGGCCTAAAAACAGTCTAAACAGATCGAAAAACAACGATCAAAGACTGAGCTATAGTCAGGACAACGAGAAAACTCTTCGAGACGGAAAAGAAATTTGGAAATGAATTAGTTATAGTTTGTTGCAGGATGGGTATTCGTTGCTTGCATAAATGTACTATTTTATCAATACAAAGATTCTTCGTGTCTTGATAACAATGAAATTTCTTTATCTAACTTAAGGTCATTGTAGAAAGTTTTTTTCAAGTAACATCATTTGCATTCTTCAGCAAATCTTATCAATGTTTTTCGATTGATTGCGAGTTTTCAAGATTATGAATTTTGAAGAAATAGGCGGCCGCAAAAATAATGTAAGATTTGACTGAGGATTCAGTCATCAATATTCAAAATCAGCCCGGTGTATGATTTATCGTTGCCCGTCAAAAGTTCGTACTTTCAGGCGCACCTTCTACAGGGAAGCTTTCGATTCCAGAAAACAAGGAAAGCGGTTAATAAAATAACGTTTGCAGGAGACAAATTTACCTTCGAGAGAATGTCACTTGCTATCTCTAGGAGTGTTTCTTCTGTCTTTTTCCCTGATCCTCCTCCTGTGCCTTGGCTTTGAGTCAACAGTACTGAATCAAATAGCTAAGAGGAAGAGATGGGCATGAGCAATAGGACACCATGTTTATATCAATGTTATATTTTTTATTTCCTAAACAAAATGCCACAGCTAGCAGTGTTTTACTTAGAACGGGGGTCATGCTTTTGTTTTCCTTCTCAAACTTTACCAAATTTGGACGCTCGATCCAAGCTCCTTTTCTAGCAAGTAAAAGATCTATTTTCCTGCATTAACTTGGAAGATGCAATGGTGTCGATTTTTTTCAAAAATTTGCTGCAAATCTTTTCGAAAAAAGCAAAACACTATATTTTAGAAAATACTGACGATATCAAACAAGTTCACGATAGAAAAGCACCTAAAGTTCCTACCAAATCATTTAATCCAAAGAAAGATGTAATAGCTATTTACACAACCTGTTTAAATATTTAGAGCCTATGCTACAGTGGATATGTGCACAAATGAGAAAGAAAATGTTATTTGTAATAGGAAGCATGCTGACCTGCTTTGTTTCTTGCAAATCTTTTGCAATATCCACATTCTCATGCATACCAAATACCTCAGGATATTGGGTCATTGGCAATTCCTAGAAGAATTACAGTAAATCACAATCTCGTCCCCAGAGTGAGTTCGTTGCTCTACCTCTACTCTGGGATACAAATGGCCGTTCTGCAATTTGATTGGCTATTCGAAAACAATAGATAACACAAAGTATTTCTCGAAAGCTTACTAATTATTCGAATAACAACAATATAATCTAGTCACTAAGCAACAACCACTACAATGCTACTTTATTGTTTGGAATCGAGGTCGCATAATGAGCGTTACCCTGCCAACCGCAAATCCGTAATGGCTGCTAATCCACCCTTATTTTGGGCGAATTTGTGCTACGTGTACCAGGGTGTTCACTCGGCTTCGTGATTAGCGTATGACGTAAGAACACCCTGGGAACGAGGTTGATCATAGTTATAATCTCAAGTGCAATGCAACACTTTTTAATACAGGTTTCAAATATCTTTAATAAGTAGGCCAAAATCGGAGGTATCACCAATGAGATGCCAACCAATTACTATCAATGGCTGTAGAATACGATTTTGATCTTGACTCCTTTGTGACTTTGACGAATGGCCGCCATTTTTCCAAATGTCATCATACGAAATTCGACTCCAGATTCGGATTCAGCACTGAAAATATAGTCTAGCTGCAAAATCTCATGTCCTCCCCCCTAGTCTTTCGCATATTGATTTGACGGTCACACTTACAAGAAACAGCGATAAAAGATACCTCCGTCTGAAGTTTTTTTATTTAACAATTGCTGAGCTTTATTTCCAAACGTAACAAGAATTGTCTCAACAAGAAGGAAATGTTTAAACTTCGACACTTGAGTGATTAGTTAATGAAAATAGATTCATTTGTTCCATATTATTATATATATACCGGGTGAGTCGATAACAACGATCCCCGTTTGCAAGAGGATAACACGTGCTAAAACGTGTTGAAGTCATTGCTTTAACGCAGAAATATTAGGAAAATTTGGTCGCGATTTTAGGCTTGATTTGAAGGTTTCCTGATGGGGCTTTCTCGAGAAAATCCCTCATAATTTCCCAACGGAGTGGCCAATTTCAGTCAGGTAAATTTTAAAATCGATTTGAACATGTCTACCATTAAATAATATATTTGCCAATATTATTGTCTTGATATCCAGGGAGTAGTGGCCTTTCAAACGGGGATTGTTTTTTTACTCACCCGGTAGAAACTTCTAAGAGGTAAGAAACTCAACAGAGTGACTCTCTCAAGAGGGTTCTTATTGCCCTGTGCTAATCCTGTCGAGCAATCTCTTACAGAAGAAACTATATCTGGATAAATAGNCGCGATTTTAGGCTTGATTTGAAGGTTTCCTGATGGGGCTTTCTCGAGAAAATCCCTCATAATTTCCCAACGGAGTGGCCAATTTCAGTCAGGTAAATTTTAAAATCGATTTGAACATGTCTACCATTAAATAATATATTTGCCAATATTATTGTCTTGATATCCAGGGAGTAGTGGCCTTTCAAACGGGGATTGTTTTTTTACTCACCCGGTAGAAACTTCTAAGAGGTAAGAAACTCAACAGAGTGACTCTCTCAAGAGGGTTCTTATTGCCCTGTGCTAATCCTGTCGAGCAATCTCTTACAGAAGAAACTATATCTGGATAAATAGGCTTTAATTTTGCAGACCTACCTTGATGAACTCAACGTAGTCTTCATATGCGCTTTTAGGCGGAGCATAATATGTACCACTTGGTGAAAACTTGTATTTTGGATCACTGACGACTTCTGGATGATAGAAATCAGCGAGTATGCTCATCAAACAGCGCCTATGAATCAGAAAAAGGGTCATTACAATGATCTATTCAAATAAACAACAATTTGATTCTTAACAATTATTGATTGACACTATTCAGTAAAGCGACAATGTGACAAAACATCAGTTTTACCGTACGTTTTGACAAGTAAGATAGAGACATAGAAACATATTTTTGTGGTACTTTGCGCAGTGGAATTTGTATAATTTGTTATGTTTTATGCAGGTTTCTCAAAAATCTGAAGCAAGTCGCTTTTCGCTATTAATGGTTTAGAGAATTCCATCCACCAAAGATTACAAGGCCCAGCAAACAGATGAGGATGGCACTTTTCGAATGGTTGATGATCCATTTCTTCTCCTTGTTGCGGAATATATGCTATAGAAATCTTAAACCCACCAGGTCTCCAGGACTCCCTAGGATTTTATGACAACAATTTATGTTACCCTCAGCAAAGCGAGGACAAAAAAGTTCAATTGAAATAAGAATGTCTCTTCCGCTCTGAAATCAACGCAAGAATAAATGCGTTTATGAGAAGAGTTCCGGGAATTTTGCAAACTAACACTCGATGAGCCCAGCAGTCGTATGCAAATTCTATTTGGAAGCTACTTAGAGAGCAAGCAGGTTATCTGTTGCCAAACGGCAACGCTAATTATCTAGAGTAAAAATGAGGGCACAGTATCACTGCAAGATTTACCTGTCATTATCATCAGTGACACGACCACCATAATTGCATTCTCCGGTAAGATATGTTATTGCATCAAACGGCACTTGTTCATATTCATTTATAAACATCTGTGATGAGAAGAAAACGAGTCTTATTGGCCTACGAATACGTAAGTTCTATGAATCAAAACTGTAGTAAGGAATAGAACGAAACGCTGTATATTTGTAAAATTACATGTCCATTAATCACCTTGTACTAAGCAGCACGATAATAGCTAAGTTAAATCGACTGGAAGAATCGAGATATCAAAATGTCATGGCTAGTCTTAACTCTTCCTGAATACTCAAAATGAGGCTAAAATTCAATTAATTGTTTGTTATCAAAGGCTATCAAATTGTAATCCCAGATGTTGCGGGTGAAGTGAAGGTGAAGTTGCGGTTTTTAGCGCCAAGTGCTGGCATCGCAGAAGTAGAGAAGACCTAATCGAGTCCACGACCCCTTGTCACGACAATCAAGTGGTGTTGGTGGGGTTCGAACCCCGTCAACCTCACTGTTCGAGCTGCAAAGTCACTCAACACTGCATCACAACATATCCAACTGCTATAACTGTTCTTACCTGCAACTGCCTCACACTGATTCTGAGATCTGATTCATTGAAACCGTAAGGTATATTCCATCCCATAGGACCAAACTTTGTTCGTTCTTGGATAACAGCATGGAAAAAGCACAAACCATACAACAATTTTTCCCAAGCCTAAAATTTGAATTTAGTTAGAATGTGAGAGAAATTATACAGATATTAATCTATTAGTGGTAGATGGCATTGAGATGTCTTTGTACGATATAGCATTGAGGATCATGTTGTAGATACCACAAATTTCAAGCAAAGAGCAACAACACAAAAGAAGATGAATGTACTTATATTTTTTCTGCATAACTTAAAAAAGGAATGCTACCAAATACCATAAAGTATCTAGAAATCTTGAATTGTACACCTTTCAGTTCAATTTGCTTCAGAAATTTCTGCGTGCGGTGCGTACTTTCTAGGCTCGTTCGACTCAATTTTCAAGTTCTGTACCACACGAAGACTTCAGTTATACTTTCCTTGATATTTTAGGTCAAATTACCTAATGCATGGGTAGATTGACTATGTCATTCTAAAAATACACCCCCTGTAAATACACCCTCTGTAGCTGACGAACGACAGAAGGATTGGTAGTCATAATTCACCTACAGTCGCAACATTTATTGTTCGCAGTCTATAACGTACAATGAACATGGGATAAAAATAAGGTTTCTTTACCAGCTCTTTGTTGGCACATCCTGAAAAGAACGTCTCATCTGAAATTGGATCTGATGAGTATGACTGCAACAGATTTTGTCGCAGGCCTGTTGGTGGTTCGTTTGTCATCTTAACCCCATTTTGAAGAACTGTCACCGGAAACTGAAACGAAAAAATTACATAAAAATCAAAAGAGTTGTAATTCAGCTAGTTGACACGCTTGTAGTCTGCACAACATCACACAAATTCAACATCAGCCATAAACGAATTAAGTTTTACCTTGACTATGAAAAGCAAAATTTCACTAACGTGATGTAAAATCAGTTTGTTCAAATGTATAAAAGTGTGTCGTTAATTTCGGATTTTGCAGAAACGTCTAAATGGTCTCTTGCGTATCTCATCTGTAAAATCTATCTTTTAATGAAGAATTTAAATAGCCTGGGAAAAGTGGTTAAATATCACCTATTCTACAAATTTATGTCCAAGACTTTCTAAGTAGGATTGCAAATGACTTCAGAGCATGGGCGTTAAGAAATGCGGTAGTTATTCCTACAAAATTTTGTCCTCCCTGTGTCCCTATGCCCATTCCTCCCTGTGTCCCTATGCCCCCGAAGGTTGTTGTTGTTGTGCCTGGTTTCCCTTGTTTCCCTGTGTTCTGATGGCGCTAAGCCCTCCTTAAAATCTGATTCTGCAGCTTCAAATTTTAGCACTCACCTTATCAGAAGGATAGCTAGTAAGCCAAAGTCTGAAGTCACCATGTGTTGAATCTAACGTTAATTCTTCGCAAATCTTTTCGAGCTGTGACATCCATGAAACGGCCAAATGACAATTTTGTAATACAACCCAAGTACCATTCACCACAGCATCTTGTATCATTTTAGCAGCAATGGGGCCCTAAATAAACAAGTATATGATAGCCAGTTGTAAAAATTAACAATCTGTTTCACTGAACATAGCATAAACAAAGCATTGTAAAAGATAAAAGGAGGAAGGATGTTGTCCACAGTATCATTATAGAAATTTTTGCGCACATGATAAACTAAAACTAAGGTCTCGAAGCAGACTAATCGAATATTTGCGTCAAAATCTTTACACTAAAGATAACAATCCATATCAACATTAACAACATGTTTTAAATGATCTTTTACCACCGTGTAAAATGGCTTGCAGCTTGAAGAGTGCTATCCTATATAATTGGTATGCTATACTGTATGATTATTCATACCTGTCCTTGACCAAGAGAGATGGCGTTGAATTTATCACCACTAAATCCTTTGTCTGCAGCAAATTTCATCAAACCTAGATATGACAAAAGAACGTAAAGAATAAAAATATAAACATAAAAAAATACATATTTTATAACAATTTCACTAATACCAGAAAATCCAACGAATCCACCCATTAATTCCACTGTTGTCCCGAATTTAGTTCGGTGTAGCCAACAAGACAGACTTCAAAATAGGCAGATCGATATAGCACCTTGCTCAAAGAAGAGCTACAATCTAAAATTATAACAAAGTTGGAAATACGGATTTGTTACTCAAACTGAGGTCTTTTAAACTTTGTATCTCATTTGACAAAATTAGTTTCTTGCAAATGACACTGACACGTATTAGTAAAACTCTCACCTGCCAGATACTTACATAGAGCAAACACCAACTCATTAAAGCTCGAGTAGTATCTATTGCCAAGGACGAAATTCTTAGCATCCTTCCAGGAAAAGGCGACACTACGCACCATCATAAGATATGATGATAAGAAGGTCTTGAAGAATTAAGATAAACATTCAAATTCTTACCTGCCATAGGATCAGTACCAGGTGACAGAATGAAGAGCAGTGGAGAACACTGGTTTGAATCTGCGTAGCTCTTTGTTAAGTCAAACGGAGGAGGTTGAATAAAATGGCGACCAAGCTTTTCTTCTACAAAATTCTTCACCAGTGGAATAACCTAAAATCAAAAGGGCAAATAGTATTACACTGACGCAAATCATTTCCACATTGATGATTACTGATTGCAAAACCATCAGGGCATAAAGGAGAATTTTTTCCGCAATATCATTATAGAAAGCAAACGAGGCAAACCTAGGGTTAGGGTTAGGATTTTCTACTTTAATTTAAGGCGTTGGTCATGACTAGTGATCGAATCCAGAAAGATTCTTACACATTCGTGCGATCTGGTCTTCAAATTGTGACGACACAATTCGTACAGTTATCATGTAAATAGGAGGCCTATCCGTAACAATTTCGTGCTGTTTTCGAATTTTACCAGCATCGTGTAAAAATTACCTTTCCATAAATAAATCAATTTATATAGGAAACAAATAAAACGACAAGAGCGGAATTCGAACCTGCGTCACCGGACTACGGTATCTATGTCCATGCTCATCCAACTGAGATATATGGGCATCGGCTCTTTTCAGTGCTCTTGTCGTAGTAACTGCTCAAAATCCCCATCTATTTTTGCACACGCAGGGGGACGATAGCAGCCAGCCATCACTGCGCATGCGGCTTGCCTAGAGAGATTCTGTCTATTTCAAACCTTGAATAAACGACTTGTGGAAATTCACGATGGCTAACTTCGACAAAAACGGATATCTTTTTGACTTCCCAGTAATTTATCTTACGAATTGCATGCCGTTTAACTGAATTTTGCTGGAACGTACCTTATCCGGACGAAGACAACGAATGGCAGTCATCCTTTGGAAATCCGTCAGCTCTTCACTCCATGGATGTGGCAATATTTGTTTGTGCGGCTCTTTGCTATCAAAAATATTTTGCCATTCTGCAACATTTTCAACGAAGCTTTCTCTGTTGGAGGGGAAAAATGTAAATATTTTAAAGGCTTTATAGATTAATACAGAATATTCCATGTAGCATGTTTATGCTCAGGTAATTTAACATTTCACTTTTCTTAGTTGAAACGGCCACATCAGACTCTAGCGTTGCCTTAGATGAAACAAGAACTAAGACCACAGGGTGAGTCAGCAAAATGTTTTGACAGTTGAAAGTCTGTAACTTTCAAACCATTTATTAGACTCCTATAAGCTAATATTTCTTGGGTAGCTAAAATATCAACTTTGTTACAGATATTTAGTTTGTCATAATCGGTTGAACCACTCTCAAGTTACAGGTGATTTTATGAAAATGCTTCATCTCCATATCCTTAAAATAGGCCTAAAATCCTTGATCAAATTGCAAACAATTTAACCACACAGCGATCATAATCAAACTCTATCTGTATGTCTCGCCACTCAAAGATTTTACTGGATACCTAAAGAGGTTGCTACATAATCACATAAACTTCGGGGTTATCATTCAGCCTTTTTTGGCTATTTTCTGTTATCACGAGGCTGGATTGCCATCAAATTTGATCAAAGGTCTTAGGCTTGTTTTTTAAGACTCTGAGATGAAGCATTTTTGTAAAATTGCTTGTAACTTGAGATTTATACCAACGATTTTGATAAACTAACTCTTGTATCTAAGTTGACATGTTAGCTACACGCATCATCAGTTTATAGGAATTTGATAAATGGTTTGAAAGTTACAGGCTTAACATTTTTCTGATCGACTGGTAATTTAAGTGCTCTACATGCCTTTATCCCTCAACGCATGCACTTCTATCTTCTGTAGAAATGAGGCTTTGGCTTTTCTTATCCCGATCATCAACTGCCGCGTGCGCAAAAAATTTCCCGGTTTAAATCTCTACCTTTCTGCGATATTTGCAAAGGAGCTGAATTCAACAAACTTTGGCTGACTCCATCTTACTCGGGAGGATAAAACTCGTGCATTAACTTGCAAAAAAGAACAAATTATTTTGCAATTTTGAAAAAATGTAACGAAAAGGAACGGTTTTAATGAACACTTTCCGTCTCATCGCTATGAAAATTGACTACGTTAATGAAATTTCATCGCAAGGTCGTTGTCGTTAAGTTTACCAACATGGTTAAAGCACCTCATTGTTAACTAGTGTATGATGTGGAGTTTACTAAGGAAATTTTTTTTGGAATGATTCGTACCTTAGTCCTTCGAAATCTGGAAGATCGCACATTCTGCAAATTTCATCCCAAGATTTATCAGATAACCAGCTCGGATCAGGATTCGGAATCTACGAGAGGAATTTTATTATTTTGTAATATTTTTCAAAATGACTTAATGTCAATAAAACTATGACTACTGAAAGATTACTTCTAGAATTAACTTTTGTGCAGTCGTGGATGACATGGACAATCTTGGTGCTTAGAAGGGATAAGGGGAAGTTAGCAGTGAAAAGTTTCACTGTTCCGTTACAAGAAGCCCAAATATTTGTAATAGGCATCTCAGACAAGACTATCAATATAAGGAATGCAAAGTATATCTTTGCATCAAAGATGTGTATTTCAATGTATAGCTATTTTCAAATGTACCACACGCCCTAAAACATGTGAAGAAAACACTCACTTTATTCTCCAAGCCAACGCCACCAGTTAAGAAGAAGATGAATTCATCATAGTCAAGCTCTTTCTTTGGTCTGTTGGAATCCAATTGAACGCCGTTAGAAAAAGAGCATCGAAATGTGCCATGGAAAATGAGAAGGTATATAATGGTCGCTAAATAAAAATTGATGATTGCTTAAATGATTGACTAAATAATTGCTATTACAACTGCTTCGAATTAAGGATGAAAGCCAGTTTCATTTTGTTATTACCTTATAACATCCTTGGAAACTATTGAAAAGTCTCCATCTGTGCTTTGAAAGCTGCATTCCAGAATGGTACAATTTTTCAAAAGTTCGTTTGCAATTGATAACAAGAAAATAAAAAGCAGAATTAGAAAGATCTAATATTGAAAGAACTTTTGCAGAATTACAAAGAACTTTCGTTTTCCTATTATCAACAGCAATAAGATTGATGACTCTATTTAATACTTACAGCAATATATTCGAGCACAAGACAAGTGAGAACAACAGTTTATCTTTTTCAAACAGGGATCTGCACACATTGCAATAAAGATTGTACGTGAAATGATCTGTCAAATAACGCAGTCTTCTCTCTAAGATCTTTGATTTGTTGCTACAAAAGAATATGTAAATGTGAATATGAATATGCGAGCGAAATTCAATTTCATTTGCCAACTCTACCTTAAATAGAAGACTCTACCTTAAATAGAAAACTACTTAAAAAGATCAGAAGCTCCTTTTAACTACGCCATCATTCCTTTTGCTTCAAGGATAACAAGCAGTTGTTCCAGAATTACTAGTCTAAAATGCAGCTGCATTATTCATTGTTCAAGCAAAACTTCATACTAAGACTTTGGAGCACCCCTTACACTAGATACTTAGCAGCTTCACACAGCATAAAAACCAAGCCAAGCAGGCTTAGGTTAGTTCCTTTTGTTTATACAGGTCTTGTGTTGTATCTGGTACCCTTAAAAACTTCATTGTATGAGAAAAGAAGTCAACTAACCTGTCATGTATTGATGATATGAAGAGATTAACGAACCAAGTCAATGAATACTGGTACATCGGATCAATGTTAGGAAGATCGGTGATTGAAAAGAAGAGGACGGACGAATGGGCTGCGATTGGACGATAACCAAGACGAGATTGATTTATTTTCTTTTCAGTTTCTTCTGCAACCTATCGAGAGAGAAACATAATTGTAGCTTAAATGCAGTCGAAAAAGGTTGGAACCTTCTATAACGGCCTAAGTTTACTTTCTGGGAAATCTTCTATTGAAACTCCATCCTTGAGGGCCCTCGAAAGCTCATTTTCCTTTTTCTGGAAGAGGCTTCATAGTCCCCACACTATGAACCAAACAAGATTAGATTATCAATATCGCATTTGAAATGCACCATAATCAGCTAAAATAAATTTGGTTTTTCTAGACGCAACATCATAGGAAAATAGTTATGAGAATCCATTCAGACTTCTAGCAAGTCTAGGGAATGTGCAAATTTAGCTTATTTTAGTATCAATAGTAAAGTTTGAATCCATCTCTGACATTCCTTTTAAAATAATGTCACCACATCATGCTTCATAAAAATAACTATTTCCAGTGAGAAACTTCGACGTAGCAACTGATTTGTAAAAACAGAAATTTGCAGAAAGTATAAAATATATTTGGTATTAATTCAAACTGGAAAAAGGTGTACCTTCTGTTTCTTGCTGATTTCATCTGATAAGACCTGTGAAGAAACAAGTAAAACATGAAGTAGTTAAAGGACCGTTTGGAATTATGTCAACAACAAGGACTGAAAATTACTATGGACAATTTCGTTTCTTCAAAGGATATCAGAGTAGAACAGTGGCTCCGAAGAAACGAAAAAATGGCACAAATTATTGATTGTTTATTTTATTTTACTATCATCCAGAAACTAGATAGGGTCCAAATGGGTGTTAAAAATAGACCAAAAGTGGACACGGTCCCTAAGACGTGAGATCAAGCCAACAGATTCCTACCTAGAGAATGAAAACTACCTTCGGCCAATCTTCATTGCAAATACCATGGGCGTTAAGAAACGCGGTAGTTATTCCTACACATTTTTCCCCTCCCGGTGTCCCTATGCCCGTGAAGGTTGTTGTTGTTGTGCCTGGTTTTCCTTGTTTTCCTGTGTTCTGATTTGAGTGACTGTGAACAACAACACTAACCTTCACGGGCATAGGGACACAGGGAGGAAAAAATTTTGTAGGAATAACTACCGCGTTTCTTAACGCCCATGCAAATACCTATGAAATTTACCATTTGAAATTGATTATTTCTTACCTTCGACGAGTCAAGAATTTTTATAGCAGATTCATCTTCTAAGATGTTACCCTCTGATGAAGACAGGGTCTCTAGGATTTTATCTTCAATCTCTTTCAGCTGTTTCTTGTTTGATGCACTTTGGACAATCAATGCTTGTCTTTCTTCTTCCAACTCAGGCCTAAAGTACAACAAAATCATAAGACATATTGTCCTTGTATGAATTGGTAAGTGTTTTATATGCATGAGAGATTTTTTCTGGTTAGAACAGCCTATTTCTCGTGGCTTACAACTAGAAAACTTGGCCAAAAAATCTAGAGATTAACACTTCGAAGACTGTGAAGACAAGACACTTCTAAAGCTTTTTGAGATTTTGAGCAAATGAAAGATAAACAAAAGCAAATTGGGGCTAACGTTAAGAAATTTTACAATCCCTTGGAGACATATTGGTGAATCAGAGGGGTGAAATATCGCCACAGTGTTTTAACATTGTTAATTGTGTGAATTCTAAATATTGCAGATCTGGTTGAGAGGATGCTCAGTTTAAGAAATACCTGAGTATATCAAGACAGAACCAACATTTCCCTATCTAGCTGTCCATTATGAAGAAATGGGCTAGACCAACTCGACTAAGAATGTTCGTCTTTCCTTAATATGACAGTTATCATATGGAAAGAGTATGGATGTTGACCCTACCAAACCTGCCGAAAACAAATATCACGAAAAAGATATACGTTCTCTCTTAAACCAAAATCTCACCTTTCTTTAGCAACGACAATACCAAGCAACTGATCCTCCAATCCTTCGGGTGTAATCATGAAATTGACTAGTGTAACTTTGGTTGCAACTTCTGGCAAGTAGTGTGGATTACGCAATTTCGTTGTGATGTATAGTCGGAAGTCTTGAGAATATTCAATCACATTTTCACCAAGACGAATGCACATTACTCCACCTGTAATAAAGGTAATCGCATATCTATACAGATTGGAAACAGGATGATGAAAACAATAATGGCAAACTATTTCGAATTGGTATTGATAATAATACTGTATACAAGAGTTGCAGTTAAAGTCATCGCCATGTTTGCTAATCGCTCCAATCTGATAATTGCGGAGGCAGCAATAATAGGGAATCACACAATAAATCTAAGTGGTCATGCTAAAATGTTCCTTCATATCTGAAAATTGACGCTAGGACTAATAATGGCATTTAAAATACAAAGGATATTATAGACTGTAAGCTCTTAACGATATCTCGGGATACGAGTCTATTGATAGAGCTACTTTGATCTTAAAACCAGTAACTAACTTTCAGGTCCTGAAGGCCTAAAAACCACTAAAAAAGGCAAAGCACGAGTGCCTGATAAAATACCTACGACCCTGGTTAAAGATGCATCCATTTTCATCTCATACCCATTGACTCTTATTTACAACTTTTCACTGAAAAATGGTAAATTCCTTTATCTTTGGAAAATAGTTAGGGTTACCGCAATCTTCAAGTCTGGGAAAAGATGTTATACAAATAACTGTAGGCCAATTTCAATGCTTTCAAGCTTCTCAAGAGAATTGGCAGAATTGTGCATGATCAATTATATGAGTTTCTCGAAGCAAATAGCGTAAAGAAATGTTTTCTCAAAGGGGACGTCTTTTAGAATAAATTCTTCCAAGCTGTGTATCCGACAGCACTCACTCAAAATTTACAAAAACGATGAAAAACAAACAAGCGGTATCCTGTCCGTCTGTCCGTTCGAATGGAACGATAGTCTGTTGCACCCAAGGGAAGAATACCACTCACCTTGCTTGAACGTTTGCTTTAACAGCAATGGTTCTAAGGTAGGATCCAAGTCTTCAGCAACATTTTCCAGGAGAACAGGAGTGCCGAATTGTATGCTGTTTTCTAGAGTCCTGACATAATCTGCATCAGATAGTTTTATCACCTGCAAAAAATCAAATCCTGGATACAAAATTTTCAAGGGATGTTTTTATCAAAGGACAAACGGTAAGAACATGGTTTTCATTTGTTGTTGTGGTCATTTTCCCGCAAGAATAGTCCACAAGGCCACTCGATTCATGATGTGATAAAATAAACGCATTTGCGACGTTTTACACAAAAAAGATAGCTTGTATCTGTTTGAATTCATCTCATCAAAATTAAATCGTTTGAAAATTGTTTACTTTCTGACTAAAAGCAGAGGCGAACTTGTAAAGTGAGACATACACTCAGTTGGTTATCTTTTTCCGAGTTCTTCACCCATTTATTTGCTTGTCCTTGAGGATCAATCATCAATGGCCTAAAAGAAGAATTGAATAGATTAGTATTCTGAGATTTCTCGATGATGCAAGCAAACAAACAGTAGTTGTTTAGTAATACAGGCTTAAAATCCCTGACGGCTGTGCATCTGTTGCAAATATACACTGAACATTTTGGGACACCTATCGTTTTTGGGATCGAGGTAGTGCTTTCTAATGAAAAAGAAGCTGAGTTAAACATTCTTCACAATACTACAATATTCCAATGGGGAAAGATAAGAAGGTTTGCTGGCTTGCTACAAACATAACTAAACAAAGTGACAGGGAAGAAGAACAAAGCAGATGAATCCTTGGGAAACATAATTTATTTTTGTGAAGAACATTTACCCCTAAAAAGAGGCCCTTGAAATGGTGATATAAGGCCTCAAAAAGAAAATTTGTGTCAAAATTTTAATCAGATTCCAATTTGCATTTCTGATTGTTGGAAAAATTAAGGAGTCGATTTTCAGTTCATTATTTATTTCAATGAGACATGATGCATCCAAAACGAAGAGTAAAATCTCCAAATGCAATTGGAAGCCTCGACGAGACGAAGGACTTGAAATTTCAAACATAGGATTTCAAAGGGTCGACGCAATTTGTTATTCATCCGGTATTGCAATGGTACCTACAGATCTAGTGATGAAAACTGGGCCGATATTGAACATTCTATTAAAATAACGAGAGTAAACATTGAATTACCAGCGCCTGGAATTAGTTACAATGACTCCATTGTCCACCGAGAAACTGTCAGTTGGTAAACCAGCAATATTCCAAGCACGGATTTTGATTGGCTCCCCAAGACTCTTGCTAAGCAAGAATTCATTCGAACATGGAATGGCCACTTTCTATAGTAAATGAAATTTAATATACTGGGTGAGCCATAACAAAGTTCACACTTTTGAAAATTCATAGCACCAAGACTACTGGATGGATTGGAATGAAGCGAATTCTGCTTGATTTTTGTGAACACGTGGGTGCGAAGAGTTTCTTTACGATTTGATCAAATGTTTCAGGCCTTTTTTCAGGCATTTCACAACCAAGAAATCTTCGTGAAGTTGAATTTACCTATATTTTCTGTGCTCATAAAACCGCGATAAAAATTACAAACATACTTTGTCAATTTCTTAGCTATCAAGCAGAATCTTATTCATTCCAATCCACTGAGTACTTTTGACTCTTGGCATTATGAATTTTCAAAAGCAAGAACATTTTTCTGGCTCATCCGGTAGTTATATAAAAATCACATCAAAGTCGGCCTTTTAAAATTTCATTTCCCACTATCTGAGTATAAATAAGAACTGTCGATCGAAGCGTCGAGATTTGCTTAAGGATTTTGGGTTTTTCAAGCTTCCAAGGTAATTAGTCCGCTAGACATGATCATGAGTATAAATATATCAAAACTTTAAGCAAGGATGGGAACAATGGGATAGTGCTACGAAGCCAAAAGGGGCGATCTTACTAATTGAGGGGAGAGGGGAGAGGGGAAAATTTGAAACGTTAATAAAAGGGGGGTCTTATTTAGTGGCCGGGGTAAATATTTCAAAATGAAAGTATTATTTTTAGCAACTTTTAATCCATTTCGAAATCTAACAAACGACGGGGGAGGGAGAGTACCTCTATTAGGCACTGGAGAGTATGCTCCAAACAAAAGACGAATGATTTAAACTTACAGCACACATTTGAGTCCAGCATTCACAACATTGCCGCCTGAAGCCAGCAGTAAATGCACCAAGGTATGCGATAACCCCAGATGATATCAAAACATCTCCAGTCAGATTGAAAAACAATGCTTGCAGCGAGGCAGCAGCTTGTGACCACCTTTCTTTTTCACCACCTAATCCACTAATCAGTTTTTCTGCTCTTTCTAATTTCTTTGCACAGAGATCAACCTATAAGGCAGAGCAAGGTGACTATAGCAACGAAAATTTCTAGGGGAAAATTAGGAAATTCAGTTCGATTTTAGCCAGATATTGTAGCTCTACGTATTCAGTTTGCCTATTACAAACATTGGCGTATGATATATTAGCATTTACTGATATCAAAGAAGATATGTAAAATTACCTGAATCTCAAGTTGCTTCTTTTTCTCAGTCATATCTGCAAATTGTGCTTTCAAAGAATCAACTCTGTCTTCTACTTCTTTGAGTTCGGCTCTCTTTGATTCTAAAATTTTCATAGTTTCGTTCAAAGACCGCTCAGCTTCAGCCAGCTTTGCTTTCTTTGGTGCCACAACCTTTGAAAACACAAAATTGGGAAATTTGGTGCATTAAAGAAAAGACAGGACTCAATATCCGTACATTTCGGATGAATTTGGTGTTTTAAATAAAAGCTACAGTACCAGATAGTGTGTTGAATGGAAAAAGCTCGCAATGGGCTACAGTATCTGCAGGGGTTCCACAAGGTTCCGTTTTAGGTCCATTGTTCTTCCTAGTTTATATAAATGACATTGTTGATAATGTTCATTGTAATATTAAGCTATTTGCTGACGACACTTCACTCTTCTCCGTTGTTCGGAACGATAGAACCTGCGAAGAACTAAATAGGGATCTTGAGAGATTGCGTTTATGGTCGTGGCAATGGAAAATGCACTTCAATGCGGACAAAACAGAAGAAGTGATATTCTCTACCAAAAGGAAACTACCCTTGCATGATCCCTTAAAACTAGGAACTGACGACATTGTGAGAAAAACGGAGCACAAGCACATCGGAATGATCCTTGACTCTAAGTTAAGTTTTCAAAGCTATATCAGGGAGGCTATCCTCAAAGCGAGGAGGGGGATAGGAATAATAAGGTACATCTCAAAATACGTCTTTAGAAGTGTGCTTGATCAAGTTTACAAGNTTTATGAAACTCTCAAATTTCGAATCAAAATCACATATATACTGAAAGGGAATAGGCAAAAAGGTAAATAGGTTTGTCTATAAAATAGAACAAAGAAAACACACAGACACAGCATTGTTTCTTGGCTATGCTGTGTTCATGTCACATGACTAGCTTCGATTTTAATGAGATATTTTTAGATATTTTTAGATTATTTTGGTCCTTGCAAATGCAAGCCTTTAGCGTTGCACAAACCCTTTAACATTCAACCATGCAACACAATATTAAAACAAGGCCGAGTGAAGATCAGCAACGGCTAAGACAAAGGATTCAAAGGTTTGATTGGTAGATACTAACATGCTCATCGCGTTTGGAAACATCTGCTGGAACTTTGTCAAAGTAAATCTTAAAGGTAATGTGTCCATACAAGTAGGCCTCCCAGAGCAAGGCATGTGATCAAATGAAATTTCTTTTCAATCACGCATTACAACAATTTTCTCTATTCATGTGATCAGTTTGAATAGCAACCAATCATTTGCCGAGAATTTGATGGATGTTGACAGGTTGGGTATACGCTGGCCTTATATATGGACACATTACCTTTAAAGAAAGGACCAGAAAGAGAAGAAACAAGAATAAAACAGAAAGTGAGCAAAACTTTCCATAAACCTGTGTTTACGTTTTTGCTCCTTCATTTTCAGACCTTATATGAGAACGCACTGTGTTAAGTGGCAAGTGTCACACAAAGAATGCACAGAATGAAACCGTAGTATTTTGCCACATATAGAACTGATAATTTGCCACATACCTTAGCGACTCTGTCGTAAATTTCCATTGCTTGCACCCATTTACAAAGACCTTCTGCTGCAGATGAAGCAGCTCGAACTTTGACCGGATCAAATTCAGGATTTGACATATATTCTGCGCGTATTTTCTTCATTGTGTGCACCTGCAGGAAAGAAACAATTCATTATTGACCGGTATCACCAATTATTGCACGTCGACAAATAAAAATCTACTCTTTAAAGGCCTGTCTGCAATTTAACGTTTTCCTGCCACTAGATACTACCGATAGACACCAAAAGCCTTTTAACAATCCTATCGTCTTTTTCATGACTGGTAGGGAGAAAGTCATCTAACAAAATTTAGGAGTTTCCTTCCAAGTAATGAATATTTGTCGAAATGTAATAAAGCATACCGACTTCCTTCTTATAAACGCCTGGGGGCGTTTGTCGAGCGTTTAGACGTTGTAGGATGACGTTAGGGGGGCGTTTAAAAGAAAGGGATGTTAGTTCGAAGTATCATGGTTATACGTAAATCAGGTTTACTGCTTAGTGCTTACCTACTGCTACTTTGATCAACCTCGAACCCAGGGTAACAATGGCGCTGAAGGGAGGCTGGACACACTGATAACCCTGGAATCGAGGAATCGAGGTTGCTACTTTGATAGTTTACCACTCTCCTTCTAAGTTCTTAGTTCCAAGGAACAAAATATCAAAACACTGAAAGGCAGCAGGGGACTTATAATAGATATATACAAAAGTATCGATTGTAATCTCTAGCATCTTATCTAATCATATATCCTAGCCAGTTCTTGACAACATATGGAAATCTCAGAAGCGATTTTTTCAAAAAGACCATTTTGCATCAAATTCCAAAAATTTCGGACAGCAAATTTTTTACTCTGAAAATTCTAACGTCCAAAATTTGCTATCCGAATATTTTACAGTTATCGCTATCATAATCATAAAAGGGAGTTAAGAAACTGCAAGGGAAAATAAATATTGATCTAGAGCTACCTAGAAGATCTGTGTCTGAAGCTTAAAGAGATTCAATGAGACATCAGAGTTATTATATATTTCTGTTGAATGTAAAAGACCAAAATTGTCTATTTGACACAGTCTTTCATTCTCTCAAATCCTTTACGAGTTTTATAAAATATCAAAACTGAAGCATTTTTTGTAAAAAACATCCCTACAGCCATAAAAATCTATGAAGCCATTGGAATTTATCAGTGAAAATAAAAGGTCCGAAATTTTTCTTCCGAATTTTATTGTGTTTATGTCATACGATGATTGCACAAAATGATGACACGAAAGAATAAACAAAACACTTACGGGAATATTGTCTTTATCATATTCTCTCAGATGATTCAAGAAATTCATATCACCAAGCAACTTCTTGGAGGGTCCCCAATAATCTAGAATCTTCTGTCCTGATCCAGCCGGATCGTTGACTTTATCCGGTTTTTGGTCTCTCATAACACAAACCGAAGCCATGACTAGTTTAACCCCAGATGGCGGATTCTTCATTGATTTGACAATCGTGATATCAGCAGGCTGGAAAAGATCATTGATTAGATTATTGATGAATTGATAACTGGAGGGCTTCATAACTCACGTGTTTTGATATTTCATCATCGATTCAACAAATTAAATTAAACCTTTTTACTAGCATTGCTTGTTTTATGTTGCAAATACATACCTCAAATCGATGCTTTAGATTTCGAAGATCATCATTTGTTAGCATTTCTGTTTTGCACATGAGAAATTCTGAGAATGTCGACTTCCATCCGACATTCTACATTTTTCGTAAATAATTCCAACACATATAATTCATTTTTCGAATTAATGATTGGAATAAATCCAAGTCTTCGATCGCTAAACCTCTGCAACAAAAATAAAGGGTCTTGCCCTTGATTGGACCATGGGTAGTTAGAACCGCAGTTGTACTTACAGTGCCTTCATGATAAGAGTGATTTCCTTCTGTATAATAACGTCTTTTTCTGTTTCCTACCCTTGTGCCAGCCGCCATTTTGAAAGTTCTGTTGTTAGGAGGTTCTCCTCCTTAGAAGCACACATGCAGTGTCTAACCACCCATGATTGGACAGCTTAATGTTGTATCGATTTTCAGTTCGTTCTGTCCGGCATTTCAAATCGGATCCTAACTGATACAATAGCATGGGTATGCTTACACGCAAACATTAGTCATTATGGTCGACTACAACGACGACTGATTTCGAAGTATTGACTGCTTAGCAAAATTTGGTATCCAGTCCGTTTTCATATAAGTGTCTAATTTCTACTTGTAGAGGTCGGGTTTTTCAGGAAGAAGTCCCCTAGGTTGTCAGAAACATAGCAGTAACTGGTTCAGAAAGGATTCTGCGATGGCATACAGATTGAAGTAATTCTGTTCATTGGCGCATCTGTAAAATAACTCAGATATTTCTTACTTGAAATGGCAAGCAATTTATAGAAAATATTTCTAGCTATTATTAACTATTGAAGATTTTCAAAGATCATTTCACTTTGCTGTTAAAACTATTCAAATAAAGGGGGATTAGCTTCATCTAGTGTTATACCTTCAAAGTATCGAGGGCTGCTAATGCAGCTTCTAAAGCCGGAATTGCTTCTGCAAGTTCAGCCTCGCATTCGTCTTTCAAGGATTGAGCTTCTTTTGCTTGCTCATTTGCAACCGCCTCATCTGCACAGACAACTTCCCTTTGTGCTTCAGCTATAGTCGATTCTTTCTCAATCACCTAAAAAGTAAATATAGCTCATAGGTCACGACTGTAAAATGCGAAAAACTAACACCAAATTGTTTATTTTAATCGACTTAAACAAGCGATTGAAAGATTCACAGTCCTTCAATGAAAGTTTTCTTGGCACTTGATAGAACTGAAGCAAAACAAATCACGGCAAATGTAACAATCTTCTAAAACACAAGAAGAGCTCAAAGCTGAATTCACAGCAGGGGTAAAATGATGCAGCAAGGAATAGATAAAAAAGTCTACCCAAACAAGGCATGACAAAACGACAGCATTCTTTGTCCAGCGCGAAGAAAATCGCTGCAAATGTGAAATCAGCTTATGCACAGTATTAGAATATGTTACACTGGTTGAAGCCTATTTCAATTCTTATTACATCGAGACAAAAGTAGGTACTTACAAGAAATATCAATTTTGAATTGCTTGAATTTGTGCAAAATAAACAAACACTTTCAAAAATGAATTATGTTCAAAGAAAAACGGCTCATTGCTCCTTCATCGGTAACATCTCTGTCGGTAAATTTTTCTAACAAGCAAACCTTTTGTTCTTACGCGACAAAATTTCATGCATATTTTTCATATGAAAGATCTTAAGCCACTTCCCCAAGGGGCCTAAAAGAACAAAATGCTGTAGTTTATAGAATACATACTTTCATCATTTTGATATTGTCTTCAGAAGCAATAACAAGCTTGGGTTGCAGTTCTTCCAACTCAACCTGCATATCTGCCACCTAAAATATAACAACGTCAGTGAGCATTAACGGTAAGGGCCGCGCAATAGTTGCTGGGAGTATTTCGAAATGTTCAGCATAGTAGGTGCAACACGATTAAATAAACTATTTTGCAAATAGCTTCCCTTCTTTATGTTCCCAATACGTCAGATCAATGCCAGAGGGTTCGAAAAAGAGTGTCTAATTTTCCTTAACAAATTTTTCACAGGAAGCACACCAGTTAAAAGAACAACCAAGTTTACTAAAATCTATCGATGTCCGTTCGTTTGCTATTTCAAATTATATGCACCAATGAGTTATTTGGCTTGTAATACTCCCTTATAAAGAGGGTATGTACTTTATGGAATGGAACTGTTGAAAACGACCTGCACTTGGTGTGAACAAGTAAAAATATTAAAACATGCAAAACTGTGTGACATTTTTACTTGAGCTAAAGTAGACTTATGAAATAAAATTAGTGATGAATTATTGTTATCTTCCATTAACATCAGATAACGAGGGTCCTTTGTTTCCTGAATTTTCTTTGTTTCAAATAAGTCACAAGGGCATAAATTTTAAAATTTTTCTTAATTTTTAATTTTCGATGCGCAGTGAATATTTTGGTTAATGCGAAGGAGAGCGGAACCTGCGGATAAGTTTCAATCGGTATTTCGTGCTATGAAAAATCTGTCACATCATACCTGTGATGCTGCGAATGCAAGTTGTTCCAAGCCAACCTCGTATCGTCGTTTATTCTTGAGCACCTGAAATAATAGATACAAGAAGAATTACTTGAAGACGACGCAGGCCTACTTCCAATCATTATTTCCAATCACAGAAAGTGTAAGATATCGCAACGGCCAAATACGAATAGAAATAAAATTGCGAATAAAATCAATTGTCTAAATACACCAAGCAAATGAGATTTTCATCAACAGAATTGTAAGCACTTCGTTGAAATATGCCGGGTGGGCCAGAAAAAGTTCCCACTTTTGAAAATTCATAGCACCATACTTAATGGATTGGAATGATTCGAATTCTGCTTGATAGCCATTGAAGTGTTTTTGCAATTTTTGTCGCGTTTTTATGAGCACTGGAAATATAGGTAATTTAACATTACGAAAATTTCTTGGTTGCGAAATGCCTTTTCAGGTATTTCGAAACCAAGAAGCTTTGGTAAAGTTGAATTTACCTATATCTTCAGTGCTTACAAAACTTGAGAAAAAAACACAAAAATATTTCGGTCTCTCAACTTTTAAGAAGAATTTGAATCATTCAAATCCATCAAGTACTCTTGGTGCTATGAATTTTCGAAAATGGGAACTGTTTTCTGGATAAAATTGGAGAGATAAAAATGGAGTTATCATGTCTTTAATGTTCTAGGATCCTAAACTATGCGATACGATCTAGATTTCTACCAGTTCCCACTTTCGAAAGGAAAAAATCCTTTTGTTCGCCTGGAAATCTCGTGCACTTTTTGAGGGAGAGATACGACCCTCATTCACTCTCCTCCGCAGAAGCTCTACTTTGAGGTACAGTCTGGTTCCCTGACGTCAGTTTCGACTAAGGGGACTGGGCTCCACGGAAGCGGTCTAAAATAACTTCCACAAAATTCAACAAATCGCTTCCCTGGCGTCCCGGACTCTCACATGAACGCGGTTAAGTTGACGCAGGGAACCAGGCTATTTGAGACAAAACAGCCTCTGCGGAGGAGAATGCCCCTCGTATGTAATGTCCTGACAATAAACTCGAAATATACATGTTTACTGTACAGAAAGTATTTTATCTTATGTAAAATTATGTTGACAACACACCTCTGTCTGCTTTTGATTGAGTAATGTTTTGAAGGCTGAAATAAGCTCCAAATATGACGTGGGCGTGACGTAATTGTGCCTTCCTAGCTCCTCCAGGAATCTAAAACGGATAGTTAAAGAAAAATGCAACAATTGAATAAGCTAGAAATCTTCTTATGATAAAAAATGTCAAGAAAATACGCTGCGAGTAGGATTCGAACCTACGCGGGAATATCCCATTTGATTTCGAGTCAAACGCCTTAACCACTCGGCCATCACAGCCGACGAACATCTGCGTCCTTCTATGTTGGATAATTAGATATCTAAAGTCCGTTTCAAGTATCTTGGCATTTTTTGCGTTTTGCCGAAGAAAAATTCCATATAGCTCATTTTAAAGGTACTTAACTTCGCCAGAAGGGCATTAAAGGCTCTTGGTCAACCGGCATGCATGTCGCTTAAGTCAGCAGAACGTCCTGGACGGGGAAGAGCGCCTCGTCCAGAATCACTGAAATCAATCGATATACTTGTTAGAGTCTACTTTTGCAATCCATGATATCCATGAAATCCACGAAAAACGAAATAATCGATCGCAATGCATGCCGGTTGCGCAAGAGCCTTTAAATGGATTTTGCAGGGACTGCCTTTGTCTAAATTCAATTGTTTATGTCAATGCCATGTTGTGGAAAACTTTGGATCAGTTTTTTGCCAAAATGTCGAAGTGCCAAACTGCTGAAATGCACTTTAACAACTAAACAATTGTCCGAAACCGGCCGAAGCCAATCAGATAAGATCTGAAAGATGAGAAACGCGAGTAAATAGTGTGCACTAATTTTAAATCAATGTCAATTTTCATTCATCGAATGCAATTGCGCGAGTTAGGATACTCTACTGTTAGCGAACGTTTTTTTATTATCGTTAATTTTTTTCAGGGCGACGATGGCCAACATAATAAACAACTACCCACACGGGTCCCACATGAGTCCAAAACAATGGTCTTCAAGTCCCTAAATGAGCTAGCTTCACAATACCTTGGTGACCTCTTCACCCGAAATTCGCAATGCTCATCATATGGCCTTCGTAATACAGGAACAGACTTAAGGTTACCTATGACAAGGTCAACAAATGGCCAGCGATGTTTTTCTTATAGAGGTGCAAAACTGTGGAATAGCCTCTCAGCCGAGTCTAAGCAGGCATCCTCCCTGCATCGTTTCAAGAAAACTATTTAGAAATGAGGATTCTTTTCTTTTCTTTTTTTAATGTAAATTATGAACATTACTGCATATAGGTTTTAAATATTGTAAATAGGGTTTTATAGTTTGATTAAATTAATAGTTTCTTAATTTCTTTCTTTAGATTGTAATTAGATGTTTTTATCGGAGGGCCCCTTGAAAACCAGCTTTTGCTGAAGGGCAACCCTCCTTAAAAGAATTAAATATGAAAAATATAATATGAAATACAGGCGTGCATAATGTTCAAACCTGCCTGGGAGCGGTAGAAATTCTCTAAAAACCTGCCTGCATATCAGTTTTGTACAGCTAGGGTAGAGAAGCCTATTACCAGAACAAGTAAGAATGCAGGCATCAAACAGTAAGTTTTTACACACATTTGTTTGGTAATTTACTACAATTACATTTCATAAAGAACTATTTAAAAAAAAACTGCCTGCAAAATATTGCTATGGAAAACCTGCCTGGGAGCTTTGTTCCCATGATCCCATGGTTTATGCATGCCTGATGAAATACGGGATATACATAAGACATACTTCAACAGATTTGGAAGATTTTCAGATAAAATCAGCAAAATTGTTACCTGTGTGAATAATCAATGGCAGTTGTATGGAAACTTTTGCATATTGGCACAATATTTTGCCGCTCATTATCCGACATTGCAACATTCTCCAAGAATTTATTGGCTACCATTTCCAAAGCATCTTCAGGCCAAGGCTGTAGTGAAAAAAGAGATGTTCATATCATCTGTGCTGTCAAGGTTATAAGTCATATAATACAGACAAGTAACAGAACATTTTGTTACTACATTTTGTTGAGGATGTACAGGGGCAGCAACCTACATTAAGGGTTCAATCTTTGGTAATTTTTCCAAAATTATAAAATTCACGAGAAATTGGATTACATATTTGAAACTGAGAGGAAATGAACTTTCAGATGACGTAAGATTGATGTCAGTACAATACAATTTGAAACAAAAAAGTTGCTACAATTCCGAAGGGACCAAGCCCATTTTCTTTGCTTGAAATTCTAGCTCCTCTCACTGTTTGACAATACCTTAATAAAAACACAAACTTAACAGAAAAACTTCTTCTCTGTCTAGTTTTTGGATGCACTTTAGTGTACTTAGCGAATCTTAACGTCCGGAAAATACGGTCTTATAGGACCCTATTTGCATGCATTAGATGGAAATTGCAATAGACGATTACGGACAAGATGGCGTCGAGGGGCATTTGACCAAGAGGCATTGCGTTTAATGATCGAATTTCAATAGAATCACTATTGATTCCATTATAGAACGCGATGCATCTTGATCAAATGCCCCCCGACGCCATCTTTTCCGGAATCGTCTATTCGATCAAAAGTTGCAGAATGTTCACAAAGATGACAAACAGAATTGACTTATGAAATATCAATGCCTAAACCGTCATTTCTAGATGGTGAACATACCTGGAACCAGTCAATAGTACAGCAATTGATCAATGATGGAAATTGTCTCAGCCTGTTTCTGAATGCATCACCAATTGGGCTCATACAAAGCATGATATGTAAATTGTCTTTACATCGATTCACAAAGAAAGTGAAAAGGGCCAGTGGCGCGAAGTCTGCGTTCTTGTCATTTGCTTGAGCTGCTGGGCGAACGGCCTACAACAAAGTTTCAAAGTTAAGTTGAAAAGTGGTTCCACTTTGCATGTCGTAATTGACATTGAAAAGTTTCGACAAAAAGGAATGAATAATGCGTAACTCAGCAAAAACCATAATCAAGCTTAGACCTCAAAAGTTTTGCAACGACTCAATTTTAATGCGAGAATTATGCAATAAAACTTTTAAAAACGCTGAACCTTTAGCTGAGCATTTCTAAATCAAGAAAACAACACTATATTATATTCAAAAAAAGCAAATATACAGGTCTTTGTTTCACCCCTGGTAAGCATGTAATGGAGCAAACTTGGATTATTAAAAATGGAGATGTTTACAGTAAATTTTGGTGACAGATTAAAAGTGGAAACATCATAAAGCCCGACAATTACAAAGTTTGAAGATCTCAGTTGAGCTAATGGGGTTGAAGTCTGAATTGGTTCGTTCGTTCAAATACAACTATAGTAATACAGTAAAACCTGCTTATAAGAACATAAATTTTTGCACTCAGCCTGACAAGCTTCACATTAATTGTCAGCATTTTAGAAAACTTTTGCAGAAACGTATTGTAAAACTGGGTTATTTCACCTCTCTGATTTTATCTACCGTATAAATTGATTTTTGGAATATTCAGAGCAACATTTTGGGTTTCATTTTCGATGAAGTAAGGAAATTTCAGCCTGAAGGTTTTTAAAATTGTCGGTTCTTATACGCAGATTTTTACTGTGTGACAACGTGCAGCGTAGGGCAATGTAGTTTAATGTAGGTATAGGTATTGTAATGCAACAGCTTCTGACCTCGTTAATCTCAGCTTTTTCATCAGCAGCAAAGAGGTTGGCAACTTCACCAGTGTTTAATAAACTGTCGACGTCTTCTAAGAATGATTCTTCTTTAATTTGTGTGTCAGTGAGTAGGAACACTGTCGGCTTTCCCTGGGCACCAGCTGACTTTAGAAGGGTCTGAAAAACGAAAACAATTAATTCGATGAAAATGATAAGAAGGATCATTGTATAGATAGCCTGAGGACAGGCTTTGCGCTGGAGATTGAGAAAAGGAAGCAAAACGCCTGTAGGAATAGGCTACGTTGCTTAATTCCGTGTACCTGATTTGAGGTACACAAGGTTTCTTGTTCTTTTCCCCAAATTCCAAAACCATAAGTGAAAAGATTCCCAGAAACTAGCATGGCTAAATGTCTCGCTGTGCAGGCGAAAAGTGGTTATTAAGGAAAGTTGTGGGCATATATGAAAAAAAGAAGGAGAGAACCAAACACCTGCCTCAGGCATTATATTAATTTGATTCGGAAGCTAATAGCTGAACAGTAGGCATTACAGTTTTCACGTATGCACCAATTCAATTTCCCAGCCTCGTTTTTGGAAATTACTCAAAATTCTTTCATACGAAATTTTAGAGCCCAGATTCGAATTTAGCACCCAAACTTTAGTCTAGTTACAGGTTTTCAAACTGCTAGCGCTTGTGATGCTCATTTTATGACTATGGAAAATTAAACATTTTAGAAGGGATTTGACCGCGAAAATCGCTCGGGGTGAAACTTTACACCCACCCGGCGGAGTCATTTTTCACGGTCGAATCCCTTATAGATTTTCAAACTTTACATCTTCATAAAATCAACATTAAGACCACTAGCAATAAATAAACTTGTAGTTAGACTAGACTTTGGGTGCCAAATCCGAATCCAGGCTCTAAAATTTCGTATGAAAGACTTTGAGTAATTTCCAAAACGAGGCTGGGACCTATGAGATCTCATCTTTTACCATATGAGATCCAGACCTATGAGATCCCAGTAATATAATTGTTACAAAATTTGCCCTCGTTACCTTGAGATCTTCCCTCCATTCTGTCATGCCGTAACTTTTGGAGATTTCAGGTTGGAAAACATGGAAATTAGAGATTGCTGCTGCCAAGCGACACAATGATTGTCTTCCGCTGCCACCCATACCGACCAACAGTGCATGACCACCAGATTGCTTCAAAATTCTGCTGATGCGGGATAGATGTTCGAGAACGTATCTGCAAAGGAGAAATGGCATTAGCAAATAAAAACATAGGCGTCAAATCTTAAAAGCGATTGCACAAATGGTTAATGCATCTTCCATTTGATTAAATGGCTTGAAAGAAACTTCCGGTCAGACCTCATTAATCTGCGCGAGCGCACGAGCGCCGCTCGGAGGCACAAAACACCATTACACATCTTGCTGGCATCTTTACTGTACTCAAAGCGATTTGATTGCAGGCACATTTTTGCCAATCATTTGCTCGCAGGCACAGAATATTTTAATGAGGCCTGCTTCCGGTACTTTGCTATAATTACATTCTGGCAATTTTTGATATTAAGACAATTTTCCAACAAATTCGGTCTCAAATCCTCAGATCTTGGTGGATTCCTTACATCATCATGGAAATTTTGGGATTAATATGCCGGCAGGCTAAGGAGGATACGCCTTTTTGGAATATTACAATGCTAGGATTCTATCTCGCAGATGACACCATCCAACCTTTATCATTAAAGGTGCTTATCTTTTATTTTAAATTTTACCACCCTTTGAATTGCTTGCATTTGCAGTTNCACATCTTGCTGGCATCTTTACTGTACTCAAAGCGATTTGATTGCAGGCACATTTTTGCCAATCATTTGCTCGCAGGCACAGAATATTTTAATGAGGCCTGCTTCCGGTACTTTGCTATAATTACATTCTGGCAATTTTTGATATTAAGACAATTTTCCAACAAATTCGGTCTCAAATCCTCAGATCTTGGTGGATTCCTTACATCATCATGGAAATTTTGGGATTAATATGCCGGCAGGCTAAGGAGGATACGCCTTTTTGGAATATTACAATGCTAGGATTCTATCTCGCAGATGACACCATCCAACCTTTATCATTAAAGGTGCTTATCTTTTATTTTAAATTTTACCACCCTTTGAATTGCTTGCATTTGCAGTTGATTCCGTTATTGAACGCCGTTTGATATTTTCGGCACCAAATGAATACTTTTCAGTACAGGAGGAGGGCGTTAAAACTGATTATCCAAAACTGAGTCCTGTGAGCAATGTTACCCTTGGATATGCATTTTGCTACATTTTTAGAAAATAATGCGTCAGGATAATAGAAATACCTGCAAATCTTACGCTGTGCCTAGGATCCCTTGGTTAAAAGGGGATGCTTGTGTTGATGTTTGAATTTTCGACATTTACGATTTCAACGACAACATGAAAAAAAGGCTTCAAACTCCATTATCTATGCTGATCTTTCCATGGGCAAATGTGCACCGGTAATTTTGCTCTGTATGTAGCAAGTGTACTTACAGTCTGTTTACTCAACTCATTGATAAATTTAGACTACATTCACACGATACCGGCATAATTTGAAAACAGTGAAAAATGTGACGGATAGGCCTCCCGTTCACACGAAAACGGCACATTTTTTGCCAGCAGATTTTGAAAACGGTGCATTTTGAAAACGGAACTATAACCGGCACATTTTGAAAACGGCATCGTGTGAACACTCGAAAACGATGAAAACGGAACATTTTTCGACGCTTTCAAAACGAGGCTGATCGATTCTTAAGGTGTAGGTACATTTCTTTGGCATCAAATTCTTGGGGAGATTGCAAAAAGTTGGTTAACGTCAAATTTCCTACAGTTTTCAAATTGTGCCAGTATCGTGTGAACGCTAGCTAAAATTGTGCTACCGTCACATTTTTCACCGTTTCCAAAATGTGCCGGCATCGTGTGAACGTAGTCTTAGAAACTTGATTTATTAACCACAGCGCTAATCATTTCCTCGTGTTTCAAATAGGCGGGATCCCAGTGCACACTATTCTTGCTGTCGCCCTGTTGAGCTATCTTTTAGATCATAAAAGAGCATTTTGTATTACAGAACTTTCCTAAAAAATTCTTTTATCTAAGTTTTTATAAAAAGGCATACAATAGCACGACCGTTTTTGCACGCTAAATCATGGTTAATCAGACCGTGAACTGAAAATTGTCCATCAGTTGCATGTATGCAATGTATTTACAGTTGATTGACTTTGATTACTAAATGAAGAATGAAATTGATAATATGCTACTTTTTGCAGCATTAAAGCAATGTATCGAGTACCTGAAGATGACTAAATTCATCTGGGTCTTGTGTGTTTGATTATACTCTTCAAGACACTGTTCCACAATGCTGTACAGCTCATCTATAGATGTTACTTCTTGGTACATTCGATCTTCTCCCAGCTGAAAAACATGGAGAGAGTTTTCGAACCACCCGAAGGATATACCCAAGAAGAACTTCACACGTTTGAAAATTCGTTATACGGAGAACGCTTGATAAATTGGATTAATTCAAATTTTACTTGATAGCCGAAAGGCTGAAGTACTTCTTGTGATTTTTTTCTATTTTTCTGAGCAATGGAAATGTAGGAAAAATTAAAATTTATGAACATTCCATTACTTCGAAATACGTGAAGCCTAAATCGCTCGATAAGATTATGAGGAATCTGCTCACTTAGAGCAATATGCAAATACATTTAATTTCCCTCAAGGGTTAAAAAGTGATCTTTACAACGGTATTAGATCATCTATGGTACTGCTTTTATAAAGATTCGATTCTCAACTCTTAACTCTTGAGGGGGATGAAATGTGTTTGAGTGAGGAGATTCCTTATAATTTTAATCTTGGGCTTTTGGGCCTCTTTTCACCCATTTCTAAGTAAAGAATTTTTGTAAATTAAATTTTACCTATCTTTTCAATGCTCAGAAAATTAGAATGAAAATCACAAAAATACTTCAGCCTTTCGGGTATCAATCAAGCTTTGATTCATCAAGTATTCTGCGAGCAACGAATTTTCAAACGAGTGAAGTTCTTTTTGGTGCACCTAGTAGCTGCATCAAATACAAACGACAGTCGACAACGAATGATCCAAGTTTCTAGAAAAGTCCTTAAAAATATTGGAATGATTTCATTGATAAAGATCACGGATCGACACGCTTCAAAAACAGTTGCCATATATTGGACAAATGGTTATTGAATCTTACTTTTGATTTAATGGCTCGAAGGGAACTTCAGGTACTTTGCTATAAGTTTACTTTTGGGATATTTGATATCTTGATTATTTCCATAATTACAGCAGCGGTTTCTATGTTTCAACCAGTTTTGAGGATGTGACGTCATCAAATCGGTAAATCGTCAACCAGAAAAGCGACAGATTTATGCTTACCGCCATATTGTAGACCTTAATAAACTATGGATTTACAATTATTTTAATTTTTCCAAATTTTTCAAGAATTCTCTCAATAAAAAGAAAAACGCTGTAATTCTGAAAACAATCAAGATATAAAAAATTCACAGAAATAAAATTATAGCAAAGTATTTGAAGTTCGCATCGGAATATGAAATCAAAAGGAAGATTCAATAACCGTTTTTCCAATCTTTTTAAAATATTTGACGCCTATGCTGACATCACGCTAGCCTGCGTGCAGACTATACTTTTCCACTGCGAAGGAGTGCCAACGAAGATCTTGTATAAGAGTACGACTTTTAAAATATATTGCACAAAGGATAGTTACTTACAGCTTCCGCGTCTAAGTAGTCTCCGAACATCAAGCTTCGCATATCATCTTCTGATGGCTGCAAAAGAAGATCCAAATATTTCCCTTAGAAATTCAACACACATAAACAATAAAGAACTTCCCTTAGAAATTCAACACACATAAATGGGTAAGCAAAATGACGTAGTATCAGAACTTGAATCAATTCAACAATATTAGAGACTTTTTCAAGATATGAGCACAACAACTATTATGTCTAACCCTAAGCTTAATTTTGCTTTAGTTGCAAAATCTGCTCTCACTGCCTGAATTTACCGAGCAATTTTACGAATGTCTATAACAGACCTTTTCGGAAACTACTATTTCTAACTTGAGGCAGAGGCTGCAAATCCCTGCACATCGAGAAATCTACACCGTGCTTCTTTTGATGCAAATACGCATACAAAACCATTCCATGCGTTGCTTTGTTAGATAGTAGGCTTGAATTAGCTTTTATTTTATAGCTATTTATATGTATGCCTACTTTAAATAAATCGATAATAATAGTAATAATAATAATAATAATAATAATAATAATAATAATAATAATAATAATAATAATAATAATAATAATAATAATAACAATAATAATAATAATAATAATAATAATTGCTGAGAGCAATGTACGTACTTAGGGGTTTAGCTGCACATTATATCGAGGGAAAGGCCGTATTTCAAAAGAAGTGGCATAACTTGCGAAAAGGTCTATTAATGTAAAACTTGCTGATCGGCAGAAAATTTTATTCGGTATTGTTGGTACAATGTAAATTAACTACCATAGAAGCTCTATTTAGCCCCCTCTCTTTTAAGCCCCCTCTGAAGCCTCCAAATTAAATAAGCCCCTGGGGGCTTAATGGAGCTTTTTTTACGGTATTTAATAACAACTGAAGGAAAATGGATCCAACCTTGATTTGGTTGGATGCAAGATGTTTGAATAGTCCATCAAAATCTTCTTTAAAATGTTCTTTCACACCATTGATGACGTTCCTGAAGCAGAAAGAGGAGCCAATTATGGTAAATTCTTCCAAATTAGAAAAACATAGGCATCACATCTTTAAAAAAAGATTGCACAAATGGTCACTGCATCTTCCTTTTGATTTAATGGCTTGAAAGGAAGTTCAGGTACTTTGATATAATTCTATTCGCGTAATTTTTGATATCTTGATTATTTTCCGAATCAAAACGTTTTTCTTCTTATTGAATGAATTCACGAGAAGTTTTGAACGAAACTAAAACCATTGAAAATTTTGGTCATGGAACGGCGGGGAAATTTGTGCAGCCACGAAAAAACAACGTGACTTAAAAAAAAACATAAATCTCCATACCAGTTATGTCTCGAAAAAACTTCTGACCTGTTGCTTTGTATTCGGCAGAAAAACAACCAAGTTTGTTTCCAATGAAAAGATGGCGTAAGCAAAGTGTTTTCGCGGGCTTTTTGTCATTTGCGAGACCCAAACCCTTTATACAGAGTTTGGAAACAGAGAGGTGGCTTGCGGCCTAAAATAGTGGGTGACAAAATAGGGGCGATACTACCCTGGTTCTATCCATTAACATAGCTACAGTTTCAAATAATAGATTACCGATGCAGCCATTTGCGATCATCATCATCAACCAATCTATCGTAGAAAACACGATACACCTCATGAACCCAAAGCCTTTTCAGCGTCTTTTTATCTTCGAGTGAAGCAGGCTTGATGAGCAGCACACCATTAATCACTCGTGCAAAATCACGCAGATTGAAAGTGTAATGAGACTTCAGCGGGGTAGGCAATAGATTTTCAATTGCGTTTTTGTATATCTGAAAGAAAAACAAGGGTAATATAATACAGTAAAAATCGTATAAAAGAACCAAAAGTTTCAGGCCAGCCTGTTTTGGTTCTTATACCAACTCAAATTGTTACCAAACTGTGTATTAGGCATGTTTAGGCATGATGACTACTCAAAAATACTGGATGATATAACAGTACATTAATCCCAGACCTTCTCATTGATATAAACTTGAAATGCTTGTTGGAGATCATTTCTTAGAACATCGTATTGCTAAATTCGAGACTGTTGGTTCTTAAATTACTGGTTGTTTTCTGTCGCTTTTTACTGTAATATAATTTGAAGAGATATTGACAAAATTCAACGTTAATAAATACTACATCAACAGTATCGAAAGATGGAGTACTCGGGTGCACCAACGAAAGTATTCACTTTTGACAGGCCATGATAAATCGTACACTCGGCCGATTTTGAAGATTTATGAATTAATCTTAGTCAGAATCCCAAATAATTATCAGCATTATCGAGTACTCTCATATTGCACATGTTTACAGAGCGGCTTCTAATAAACTGAAACTTTAACTATATGCTTTCTAACATTTCAATGACGATAGAAATGGATAGATGAAAAGTCTTACATCGAGTGTTGCTGCAACAATCTGGGTTCCAATACTGAATGAATCGCTTGGAAAGCCACTTTCCTAAGAAAAGATCATACAAAATTACATATAAAAACGTCTGAGCTTCTGGTTAAATTATGAATGCACAGGTTGAGAATTCTGAAATCCATATTTTAACTGGAATCTATTGATGGTCTATAATTCTAACAATGGAGATAGTATAGGTTCCAAATCTTTAAATTAGCGTAAAAAGGTCGGTGTAAAATTCAGTGACATATTTCTTTCAATCGAATGGCTTGAAAGCAACTTTAACTACTTTGCTATAACTCTACCGTTGGACCTGTCAGAAATCTTGAATATTTTCGAAATTACAGCGTATTTCATAGATCAACTCATTTGAGGATGTGACGTCATCAAATTTCTAAATCACAAACCAGAAGAGTGAAAGACTTTTGCTTGATACCATATTGTAGACGTTCATAAACTGTGTTTTTCTAGGAAATTATTCGATGTTTCCTCAAAAAGTTTAGAAATTACGCTGGTTTTAAGTTTTTTTCAAAATTTTTCTTGAATTCTTAAAAAAGAAGAAAAGCACTCTAATTCTGAAAATATTGAAGATTTCTGAAATGTCCGACGGTAGAATTATTACAAAGTACCTAAAGTTTCGTTCCAGCCATTCCATTCAAAGAAATAGGTCACAGAATTTTACACCGACCTTTTTAAAGATTTGAAACCTATGCTAATGGAGATAATAATAAACTTATTTCAACATCGAAAGCAAAGAGTTACGGTATGGGGAATAAAGCTTTTGTCTACTTCAATGTGAACATATCAATAATCAATAAGAACGTTTTATAGCCTTTCAGACTCATAGTGATCAAAGTTTGTACGAATTCTTCTCCATTATGTGTCGTTCTAAAATACGGTTCCTTGGACGGCCTAAAATGCATTTTAATTTATTCTTGATTGGTTAGAGCAAGCTGTATTTTTCGAAGACGTATTCGAAGAACCTTCAAATTCTCACCCGGAAACAATGCGTTATGATGGATCCAAATATCTTGACCATTGTCTCATCACTAAACTTGGTAATTGTGATAATGTTGAAATGACGTAAGAATCTTGATGTAACTGGATTTCGTCCTCCTCCTGGAGGTCCCATGGCGCAGATAAGTTGCAGTCCAAATAATGTCAGACGCGATGTGTCTTTCTTGTCATACCTTTAAACAAGAAATGAATCATTGAGCAGCATTCTGTTAGCAACTATAGACTAAATAAGTTATGAAACAGTTTAGTGTAACAGGACTGCAAACAGCTTTCTTTAAATCAGACGAGGCTTGCTCTATCACAAAAAGGTGACACACGTTTTTTTTATAAGAAACTGGTTTATAAGAAACTAGTACTAAGATGGCCAAAATCTTAAGAAACTCAAGTAGTATATCTGAGAAGGGGTAAGAAACTTTTAAAAGATAAATTCAATGATATTATGGCAAATATGTCATTGAACTCTTATTCCTGAGTAATATTAACTAACCGTTCTATGTTTTAAACGTTATAGAACACTTTTTTTTCCCATCTGATGTTTTATATGTCAAGAAACATATCTGCAGCAGTGTCAGAAATTGCATTGCATGATAATTCATGCATCTAAAAATTAAGAAACACATTAAGAAACTGTTAAATTACTAAAATGCGGAAATTTTCATCTTGAATTAAGAAACTTTTAGTACTGTGGCCTGATCCAAGTTTCTTATAAAAAAACGTGTACGCCGAATAACAGCATAATTGGATACAACATTACAATAGCGTAGAAGTAAACGTAGAGTAAAGTCGCCACCGTACTAGTAAAAGATACACGTTGCTGTCATAGCTTTGACAAGTGCGTTAATAAAGGCGTACACCAAAAGTTCGAGGCATGGAAATGTTGGCATTTTCCTGTATCTGAATCGAATTAAACGCTACAGTAATACAACTACGAGACAAAATTCTGTGCGAAGCGCCTTATCATACTGAGCATTTGATCGCAAGGTGTTAAGAAGAATGGTAGTAATGGTCTAGTAATTAGTAATTAATGGTAGTAACTTCATTAAGAATGGTAGTAATTTCGTCTTACCAAACTCCGTGATCCAAAAGCTGTCTCAGGAGCTCGATTGGAGGCTGGGCACCATATTGCTCTCTTGCTGGCATGTTGACGTCATCAACGAATATAACAAACCTGAAGAAAGAAAAACAGCATATTTTGCAAGCATGCTTGAACACTGCAAGGTCACAAATATTTCCTATACGAGCACTTTCTGTTGTGTAAAGAAGGCTTTTCGAAACTTCAGAAGGTAGTCATATTATTTATACAGACGCCGTGGCGTCACAGCAGCGTTGAAAACATGACGCCATCTGTTTTGGGGTAAATCTTCAGAAAATGTCTGTAGGTTTCTATAGGAAACTTGAAAAATGTTGCATAAAATTGCTCTTATATTCTCCCTCGAGAGTGAGTTGGGAAAAGATAGGTAGCAGTTGTCAGCTAGACCTAAACCAATGAAATAATTGCAAGAATAAGCTGTTCTTGAAAGGAAGCCATGAATTTAGTCCAAGGAAGTTGTGAAAAACTTGCCTTCGCGACGATAATTTTGTGAACAGCGCCACAAACTCCATCAGCTGTAAGTTGCTCGACGTTTCTTCAAAGCCAACGTTCCTTTTTGACGTTCGCCTATCTATCCGCTAAAATGTTGGATTGATTTGAACGGCTTCCAAGCTTTTAGAATAGATTTATTTCGATAAACAAACGAGACAATCTAAAAATCCCAGTGCGACGCTATGGCTTCATTTACCCCAAGTCCGATTTTCGAGCGCGAGTTGATAAATTTACGTGACATGTAGTTTGTATGAATAAAATGAAATATGAAATAATATGAAAGTACAAAACCAGTGTAGCGCAAGAGTCTCATAAAGAAGAAACCACCTCTTTCGGATCCAGGCTATTATTCTCAAGAATAGGCTACCATCAGATCAATTGCGTCAGGAGAAAAAAAAGGTACCGGTGTCTCATTGAGTAATTTCTTGTATATGGAATTCTACTTTCAAGAAAAACAAGAACAATATCTTACTTCTTGCCAACCGGTGGTCCATATACTCCTTTTCTTCGTTTGTCGAGTTTGGCCATTATGAGGTCCTGGAGAAAAATGTTTAAAAAATAGAAATGTCAGAAGGCATGAAGAAACATGTTGATTAACAGTGGAAAATTGAGAAGGGTCTGATTCTGTTTGTACGCAAAAAAATCGCAAACAAGCAGTAACAAACAAATTGTAGCCAAACCTATAAGACGCATGTAAAAAATTGATCACGTTAACTGTCTTGACAAAGATCAACGGCAAACAGCAAAAAGAAGTGCGTATGTGGTAAAGTTACTTTGGAAATAGTATCAGCAGATACACCACAATGAGTCCTGTCTTACGGTTGGTCAACTGGGTTTTACAATCGAAGCAAAGAAATCTTTAAATGTTCCAAAAACAAGCCCTTCATTACCTATCGCTTTTAACAACTGAATACTTCCATGACTTCAAATTGATAAATCAAGTTGCGACCAAAGTCTTTAATATGTCTTTATCATCAGAAGTGTTATGCGAAAAATTCGAAACACTGTACGTAGTTGGGACATCTTAAGTACTTCTAAAAAGAACACTGTCCTTGCAGCAAAAAGACCTTTCAGACAAAGAGTGAATTTAAGTAATTTAGAATCCAACCTGCGTTTGATTTGCACTTGTTTGTGCAGAGAAATTGACAAACATTGGAAGATATTCTTCAGGTGGTAATCCATTCATCAACTTTTCTTTGATATAAACACTTTTGCCTGTCCCCGTTGGACCGACGAACAATGTTGGCTTCTCGTTTACTATCATTAGCTCCATGAGATGTGAATAACGAGCAGTGTCCATTGTTGGCACGATTATCTCGTTTGCTTTCTTGCCTTTGGGTAGTGATGAATCTTGAATGGTTTTTGTCCATAATCCCCAGCTCCCTCGGCCTTTACGCTGTTGGAATAATCGCATATGTCATAAATAAGTACAGTCCGTTCGCTCAACTCATGGAAAGATTTAGAAACTTGGAGAAGCCTTATTTTTAAAAATTGTTATATTCCTAAGATTAATTTGGCGCACATAACAAATGCACATAAAGAAATGTTCATGATCAGTAACATAATCAAATTTTGATGATTTTCAAAAGGTGTAAGGTTTGTTGACTCACCCAATAGATGAACGAAACCACACAAATAACCTGCAAGAATATCATTATGGAAAGCCTTATTAGCTTTGACATCGATGCATCGAAGCTCAAAACTTAGGCCTACCACTTATTTGGAAGGCTCACAAGTGACGTCAGATATTAAAGCTTTACGTCCTCCAATCGTTAAACGATTTCACGAAACGCCTTTATTCACTGAATGATTACATAAAGACTTCGACCAAAAATCAAATTAACCAACAGGTAAAATAGACCATTCCGCAGTCGAATGCAAAGGCGCTGTTCGCGTTGCATCTCAGGATCGCATTGAGGTTTCGAATTCGATTCGAAGTTGTCGAAGCTAGTGTTTTCGAACGTGCCTTCACATTCGACTGCGGAATGGTCTACTGAAATTATAATTCGTACGAGCTAAATTACCTCAAACATGAAATCATAGACTGTGTGTTCACTAGGAATAGAATGCTCAATCTTTCCAACGACGCTCGGTATAGGATGTTCTTCATCTTTCCCGGAGAATAAGTCTGAGATGAAAACGCTGAATTTGACACGACTAGATCCATCACAACTTGCTCCGATCGACCACACAAGTGAGAACTGGAAGCATGACTGAGGAGAACGATAAACAGATATTCAATCATTTTGAAAGGTTTCACGATAAGCGGGCAAGGCAGAAACTGAAATTTCACTTAACTTCACTGAACGAGACAGCGAGCCTAGCGATTCTACAAACAACTAGGTTATTTGATATGAAAAGAACGTATTTAAGGGAGAAATTGTGGCCTAAACACTACTGTAGCTAGAAAATATTAAAATTTACGTACAACGGTAGTAAGTTTCAGAATCATTCAAATGTACGTTCGAAGTTATCTGGATTGCACTAGTCCTTGACAACTTCAATAGACCATTTTGACATCTAGAAAAAGGGTCTGGGGAGAGTAATATTTTTCTGGTAAATGGCTGCCACGGAGCTATTTCTATTTCTTTGTGTCTGCCATTTACCAGAAAAATATTGCTCTCCCCAGACCCTTTTCTAAATGTAAAAATGGTCTATTCAGCTCTTTCTTAAATTGAGCAGTATTTATTTTTCACAATGTTTCATTCAAGAATGTTGAATCGAATAATATGATACAATTTACACTGAAAGAAATTAGACTTCAATTAGATCTCAAAATAATAAAACTTACAGCAAGCCAAGTTCTAACGTATCTTTGGTCATTCTCATGAATATCTTTCATCGTGATTTCCAATAAAGTCATCAATGATCTCACTAAATTACTGTCAGATGTTGGTACAAATTCCTATAGAAAATTGATAAGCAATCAAAGTAGAGAGTAGTTTTAAAACAGAGTTGGTTTGCTGAATTAAACGTCTAAAGTATGATATTCTTAAGTACCACAGCTAAACGTTTAATTATCCCGAGCATTGCTGGGTGTCCTATAAAAACATAGATTTGATTTGGATTGGTGACGAAAATTTACTGAAATAAATTACATTTACAGAAAAAAATCGATTGTAAACTTAGAACATGAACCAAAATTATCGGCGCACGTGTAAGTAAAAGAGCCACGAATAAATTGATTGGCGCTTTATTTTTGCTGCAACTCTTGCAAATATCCCAAAATAAAATAAAAACGGTATATCTACGTAAGATGGTAAGAGGGTGCCTAAAATGCAAGGATGATGCCGGTTTGGAGTTTGGATTTTTCGAAACTTTCAATTAGACACAGGCATTTCTCGATGATATTACGACCAATCAAATTTAGTTAAAAATAAACCTAGTTGCGTTATTGCTACGACACAGAGGATACATTCTTTTGAAACAAAAAGTATAGGATAGAAGGATGCCTTGGAAGTTTCCAATAAATAAAAAGCCATTTTCGAAATCTATACCAAGCCAAATGCTAGTAAAATATCGAGATCCAGATCGTGTATGTTAAAAAGGTATTCTGCAAAACAAACCTTGCAACTCTTGCGCAAAAATCGCAAACATGGAGGTACGGCCCATTGGAACAAGCCAGTGATATATTTGTGTTCATCTTTGATGATATCGGGTAAGGTGTTAATCCATGATTCAACCAATGGATCCCATCCAAGAGAGGCTGGTTCCAAGTATATCATACCACATCTGCTGACTGTAGCAGGCTGCAAGTTTACGAAGGAAAGATAAATTAGCAACACTATTTGATAAAAATTTGAAATGTCACGTCAATCAATGTTGTGCACTTGGTTTTTAGTCTATCAAATATTGTTTATGAGCAGAAATTCTGAAAAAGATTATTCAAACTAAATCAGGTTCACTCGCTGCGCCCAAGTAAACGCTCAATCGAATGGAAGAACATCTGGGTATTATTCCTCAGATATTCATACTTTATTGATGATTATTTTCAAACACAAGTTACTCTTCGCAGGGGTACATTAGGTCTCAGGCGAGGCTATAAATCACCGATGTAACCCTGTGCATAAGATTGCGAAGCTTAATGATTATGTAAGTTATGAAATCTACCGAATGCACAACACGAATCAGTACATCCACAGAGGCTAAAATCCTCCACGATAATCATCAAAATAGCAGTAAAAACTAATAGTATTTAGAAATTGAGGAATAAACGAAGAAGAAAAATATCCAGATCAGTGGTACGAAACATGTCAAATCATTAATAACATCTTGACATTGCTCACCACTTTGCTTCTATGTCATGGAAATCTGTCGAAAAATGAATAAAGCCGTTCTGTATCTTCCTGCAATGCCTACATGTATTATTGTCAATCTTTAAATGCAATTCTACTCACCGATGCTTGAGATAGATCATTAGCCTCAAATATCAAGCTCATTGAACCAGATAGCTGAATAATCTCACCACTCATCAAACACAACTGTCAATAAAAAATATTGCTGTCAAATACCGGGTGAGTCAGAAAAAACGTGGCGCGTTTGACAAGCCAGGTTTTGATGGAAAACAAGTCAGATTGTGTTTGCTATAGTTTTATAATGCTGGAGAAAGAACAAATTAGTTATGAAAATTTAGTTTGTTAAAATCGATCATTTCTTTCCATATTTATTTGCGATAATCTGATATAGCTATTTTGGGTGAAAAAGTATCGTTTTTGTGAAAACTTTCTGCTTCCTAACAATGACAATTAAATGAATAGTCTCCCAGGAATACAAAACAAATAACAATAGCTCTTCTTTTTGTGCTCTAACCTAATGCATTCCTTTTTTCAATTTTTTGGTAGAAAAACAGAATGTTTGTCATGGTTTAGAAGTTTACACGTGCATGAATATGAATCTAATGGAAGGCCTATTTTAGGAAACATGCGAAACACGATTTTACTAAAATCGCTCGTAATTATGGAACGAAAAGGCCAATTTCAACCAAATAAATTTCCATATCTAAGTTAAACTTTTCCTACGAAATGAGGTTATGAAGAACCATGCCAAGAAATGAGGTTACGAAGAACCATGAAGTAAATTGGATCAATATAAATTGGCAAATGCCCCACGTTTTTTCTGACTCATCCGGTAGTTTGGTCTTTCAGGTATCTTCTAACACGAGGACATAGTACCTTTTGGTTCCAGAATAAGAACTATCTTCTTATTCCTCGTTGGCACTCCTTCGCAATGGAAAAGTATAGTCTGCACGCAGGCTACCTTCACATGTGCTTAAAAGCCATTCTTAAAATACGGCTACTTTATTATTTGCTTTTTGCAGCTATCAGATTATCGGATGAGTCAAAAATGTAAACTGTCTGAAAAATCATCTTGCAAAAACTACGAAACCAATTCGTAGTTTTAAAAGCTTCATCTCAATGGGGCTTAAACTTAAAATCAGATAAATATTCTTCGACAGCAAATCAATTTTTAAGATGCATGCCACCATAGCATCAAATATAGCAAGAACAACATTTGTAAGACTGTATCTGATACATAAGCCGGTGCCTCAAAACGAGGATATGACATTAAAAGAGCATTTACAAACCTTTTTGTTGTCGTCCAACACAGTATTCATGTTTTCGATCCAAAGTGCGTCAATTGGCCCATCGAAAACGACCCATTTCCTCGTTTCCGTTTGGTCAGCTGCATATTCTCTGAACGTATTGGCACAGATACCGTCAGTCCATTCATGAGAGACAGGGTCAAATTGGCCAAACAACTGTCCCATTGTGATTGACTTTGGGTTGATGATTCGGTACCAGACTTTCTCTTCTTCGTAACCACTTTCACACATGATCGTCAACGTCTGAGCAAGCACTTCAAGAACTTTTGTTTTGGCAGAAAAAGGCTCACCCACCAACATAAAACCATGCCGCACAATCATCATTTCATATGTCTGAATGAGTTTCTCTTGGAAGAAGTCAGTCGGTTGCAGGTTAGCTTTCTTGCATACTTCAAATGCTATACCCAGGAACGTACTGTAGTCAGCTTTGGGTTGCGTTATTCCTGGAAACAAGTCTGAGATTATGCCTTCGAACAAAGGAATATCATGCGAAAGGAATTTAGGCTTGTTGACATCCATGATAGATCGTAAGAGTAGCACATCCTCGTTTTCATCAGGAAATTTCAGTTTGAGGTTACCAGCTGCAGCTAAAACGGCCTTTACCGCACGCATTCCATAGTCGTAGTGAAACTGTGACGAGAGCTGCTCGGAACAAAGTTTGTATGTTGTGACGATTTTAACAGCAAGGTTTCTTGCATCAACAAAGCCGTACGAATACAAACTGATCTCTGCAATGAGAGCATAGTCCGGTACCATCATTGCAACAGTACGGAACAAGACTTTCAGGTTGTCCGGTAACTCTGATCGACCGGCATAGCCAGGATTCATTGTGATACACACGTAACAGTTGGCATTCAATTGCAGCTTCGTACCTTCAAAAATAAACTCGTCCAAATGCGAGGCAACTGCTCTTTGAATGCATAAAATTTGTTGTGCCACGACAGATAAGACTTCTAATTCGATTCGATTGAATTCATCAAAGCAAGCCCAGGCCCCGCATGCTGCTAAACCTTTGAAGAACTTTCCCATCTGTAGGTAATCCAACCCATCTGAGCAGTTGAAGACAACGCATTGGATTGCGAGTGCTTTGGCAAGATCTTTGGTTGTTTCTGTTTTTCCAGTGCCTGCAGGCCCTTCCGGAGCACCATTCAAATTCAAATGGAACGCACCAACAAGAGTGCGGTAGCATCGATCTGTCAAAGGTGTAATAACCAATCTGCCGGAATTTCCCAAATATTCATAGGCGTAGTGCACTGTTGCGTTGATTATTTTCACATTACAGTTGCTGTCTTCCCAATAATATCTCAGCTGACTCAACCATTGGAAATCATTCTCAGATGATACACCTAACTCTGCCATTTGATGGACAACATCGCGAGCATGCACGTCAATCACAACAAGAGCCCCAAGTGTCACCCTGTTTTGTTTTGATAGTTTCCCACGGACAAGTTCGACAACTTCTTCCAGTTGCCGTTGTAGATTTTCATAGTAATCTTTAAGCCCGCGAACTCCTCCTTTGATGGCTTCATGAACTTCCGCTGTCCAATAGATTTGGCTGGTGCACAAGACAACTTGGCCTGGAGATGAAACAAATGGAGACTTTTAAAAATGATCTATAATGAATCGCATCTTCTGATCAATTTTCGACTTTCTTGATTCTATACTTTTGCTCAAGACTTGGGAGTACGGATCGAAAACGGGTCGAAAACACGGAAGAAGCAACTAAGATATCAAGAATAAATCATAAAGGTAATCTAAGCATATATAAGTCTTTGATAAAAATAGCCGTACAAAGACAACAGGCCGTGACACGTGCCGAATCATATTTGGGTAACTGATCTATGTCAACTGGAAAACTGATAAGCTATAATTTGACCGCAAGTGGCTTGAGTCATTTTTATATGCTTAGATTCACTTTTAATTTATGTTAAAAGTTAGGAAGAAGGCAGAAAATTCTCGGATAAAAGATGCTTTGGATGGTCGAAGTTTTAAAGTTACAAAATTCGCAAAATTTGAATCTATGGCCAGATAATAATGTCCGACTTTTAGCCTGTCAGTGGAAGCAATCCCTAAGACCATCATTGGTCCAGCTCCCATTTATGTTACCAACATGTTTTCAACATTATCTGAGACAGGTGCTAGAAAATCATGAAAAGATCTCACTGACTTAGAAATTCCTTTGTACAAATTCAGTAAATAAGTAAAAGAAACTTTAACGATAAAAAAACAATTCTATTTCTCTCTTTTTCGATTTAATTTTAAATTTTATCTTAAATATTTGACCACGTAATCTACAGTAATAAATAATTTTATAGTAATGTAACTTAAAGGCCCAATGTCAACATGATCCTTCGTGCGCTGAATGAAAAGCAAGACAAACAGAACCTTGGCCAGAAACGACTTTCATATCATACGAAAGTCGACTTTGAAGCAAAAAAGGATCATGGTTGACAATAGGACTTTAACTATCCGATTTTTTAGTATTGCAATTAACATTCTTGGGCGTCCCCTTACATCCAGTCCGTTCTTCTCTTTTGCTCGAATAGCCCTCAGTGGTTTTTAATGAAGCCAAGACGACCATCCCTACCGGCAACTTATTCCAAATATTGTAAACAATTTTCTCCAAGGAGTAAATACAAGTATTTTTGACAAGAAACTTAAGACAGCCAGTACTGACAGTTTCTTAAAATTATCAGATTTGAAGTACTCAGAGTTTCTTACGAGTTCCTCACAGGTTCCATAACAATCTTCATGTTTACTACCTGTGTCCTCGTGAACATTTCAAACAAGGTTTTTTGAAGCCTTTCCAATGTTTAGACACTACTCAAGTACTTTCCGAGTAATATGATACAGGAAACAAGTGATAAAAATTAAACTATGCTAAGGATTTCCTTGACTAAAATAAATAGCTGCTTGTATAATTTTTCAACAGTACTGGAGTTGCTTAATGTTTCAGCGATCTGAGAGTTGAGTTTCTTAGGACCTGTTCATATGGAGGCGAGCCAGCCCGCTTACCGGGCTGGAGCTCTTTGCCGAGATCTCACCTTACCCCTAATTCTAATACAAAATTCGTTGTCTGTTCATATGTTTCTTATTAAAAAATACGTGTAATATGGAATGTATGGAATGAATTTCGTACTTCCCACAGTGGCAGCCATAGGGCTCGAACCCAAGACCTTCCGCACTACCAGCAAGCGCGCGAACCACTACTAGGCCACTCTAAGTCTGCCACCAAGAACTCTGGACTGATGTAGCAGCCGTGTTGAAAGAATATGAAATAAAATTAATCAAACGACAGCCAAACCTGGCCACTCTTTCACCCATTCCTTCCTTGGTGTTTGCGGGTATGCTTCAGTTGATTTTCCAACGATATCTCGGATGCTGCCAATCATAACGTCTTGAACTTGCAGCAGCCATCTTTCAACGACTCCACGTGCTGCTGAGGTTGATATTGTTTCACTGAGAGTCACCATTTCACCTTCACTACTGTACATAGCGGTGATATCTAGTGATGGTGTGAACTGCAACTTTGCGACTCCTTCGAAACATTTCTTCAAATGCGGTTGAACTCTGTATGGATCTTTTGTCTCTGACAGTATTTCCAACATTTCGTCATTGGAAAGGAAGAAGAACCTGAAATAACAAAGAAGAATACATTTTCAAACCATGATTGTTCGATCTTCTTTAGTAATATAACAACCTTAAAGACCCATTGATAACCATGATCCTTCGCGGCGCCAAAGTCGACTTTCGTATTATCTGAAAGCCGTTTTTGACCAAAATCCTCTTTTTCTTGCTTTTCATTCGGCGCACAAAGAATCGTGGTTAGCAATGGGTCTTTAAGGTCTTTTAGAAATTGGACTAAACATGGGGGCGAACAAAATATTTTCGAACGGGTATTAAACTCTGACGAAATAGGCGCAGATTTGGTCCTTCTAAGAGTTAGAAGCTGATGAAGCCATCAGAAAACAACGGAATAAAACAGTCTCAGACAGAAGTGACTCTTGGTTGATTCCAGAATTTACAATTCCATATCTACAACAATAAATTCGAACATTCTTNAACGGGTATTAAACTCTGACGAAATAGGCGCAGATTTGGTTCTTCTAAGAGTTAGAAGCTGATGAAGCCATCAGAAAACAACGGAATAAAACAGTCTCAGACAGAAGTGACTCTTGGTTGATTCCAGAATTTACAATTCCATATCTACAACAATAAATTCGAACATTCTTGGCTATAAGAGTATTTGCCACACGATAACATCAAATGAATTCTGTTTCTATCTAGCAGTGTTTGAGCCGTGCACATAAACGTTATTTTAACAAGAAGATGCGACCAAGAAAGCCACGAGGAGCTATTTCGTTTTAGATGAGTAGTCACAAGATAACATACGAGTTTGGATTTCACGCGACTTCGAAACGTTTTCGAATTATTATCATACATTCGTTATGTACGAAAAATCTCTTCAGCAAAAAACTTAAAATATATAAGCATACATAAGATATATACATAAAAATGGATGATTCAAGGGTGGGGCTGATCTTCCAGGGAGTCGTGCTTGCGTTGATCGCGTTTGAATCAAACTTACAACTTCAAAGTTCACTTCTGAAGGACGGAGAGGAGAAAGTACGTAATTTTTGGAGGAGCTGGCCATAAAAGGGAGAGCATAAAGGTGAAAATACAGCATTGAAGTTGATACAATTAAACACAATATTACCTTGGAAAGAACAATCGCTTCTTCTCAAGATACGCATTCAGTCCTTTGTTGATTTGATCTAACAAGCCATTACTGTCAACCAGCCTCTCATACAGCCCACTGATCGCTGTTGCAGAAAGCACTTTAGGATCTTTAGTAACTGCCTTCATGATTTCTTTCCAGTTTCGATCAACCATTTGAAATTTCCTCCCTTCTTCGGGCATTTGTTGCATGATATCTTCCGAGCTAAAGATCGGTTCAAGATACAGCCATTGAGCTTGAACTTTGAGCCATTCGTCAATAGCTTCTTGCATTCTGAGTAGCCGCTCTTCCCATGATTTAATCTCGATTTCGAATGGTTTGATAAATGGCGAGCCTCGCATGGTTTGTGTCTTCACTATCTGATCATCAAGTATTGCTTGTATTTCATCTACAGCCGCCAGGATTGGAACGCCAGTATCTCGATATATTGTTGTGTTGAATATGATTTCGTCCCAATCATCGACCATCTTTTGCATGGCTTTCTCCAAGGAATATTCCTACACAAATAGGAAAGAAGTATGTGAGTTTAATTGTGACACAGACTAAAACTCTCCGAAATAATAAAAAGGCTACTAACTTATCTTGTTGGTTTAAGGATTTAGTGGGTTTATAATTAGGTAGGTGTTTAAACATCAGCCAATGTGCTTCCTTAACCTCAACTAAACAGGAGTACATGGCAGTGGGAACCATCAACACAAAACTAATAATAAGCATACATACTTTGCTAGCTCCGCCACTGATTCCTTCAAATTCATTGATGAATGGAGCGAGGTCATTCTTCAGCATTTTGCGTAGTGTCGTACTTGAATCAGGTGTAATGTCATAGCCAATTGAATTCGACATGGCACTCCAATGGCGTTGACGTAAGCCTGGGTTACATAGAGTACTCATCACGGGAACATGCTCCTACAAAGGAAACCACGACAATTATATATGTGAAGAAAACTACTTCTAAATACAATCGTAGAACGTCTATGTTTTAAGTGTATAGCTCGCTCTGTTTGTCCTCATCCAGCTTTTTGTAGTAATTTATTTAATATAAGTAACCCTAGTATTGTATTTAGAGATAAATTAAAGTGCATGTAAAACCGAAGCTGAAACTGGAAACTGTAGCCAAGATTCACCTTAGAATTAATAAAAAATGTGTGCTGGACCATTCTACCAACATTTTTACAATACAAATAGACCTTTTTTACTTGCTAGAAAAGTGGTTTNGAAGGAAATAAAGTTGCTCACATTTTATAGTTATCTTTCAAAAAAATAGGAACAGGGACGTAAAATTAAATAGCATATGTAGCACAATAACAACGACATTTTTCCGGGGAAGAGTGCAGTTTAGTGGGCGGCGCTAAATGCCATATTCCTTTTGCAGATATTGAACTAAACATACCCCTAACCCTAACTAACCCTAACTTACCCTAACTAAACCTAAAAACCCTTTTCTAAAACTAACCCTAACCCTTACCGTATGACATACAACAAGACAACATTCGAATGCCGCCCGCTAAACTGCACTCTAGCCTTTTTCCGTCAGGGACAAGTTTCGCAGCATTCCTTGCACAAGGCTAGCATTGGAATCATTATCCATGTACATGAAAAATTAGCATAGGAGGTCTTAAATCTTTAAAACAGATTGCACAAATGGTTAATGCATCTTCCATTTGATTTGAAAGGAACTTCAGATACTTTGCTATAATTGAATTTTTGCAATTTTTGATACCTTGATTGTTTTCAGAATTACGGCGTTTTTTTTAATTGAAAGAATTCACGTAAAGTTTTGAAAAAATAAATTCGCTGTAAATCCTAAATTAAATAAAGGAAAAATGGTACAATCTTCAAGAAAACGATTGTTTATGAAGGTCTAAATATGGCAGGAAGCAGAAATCTGTAGCTTTTCTGGTTTACAATTTAGCAATTCGATGACGTCACAACCTAAAAACTGATTGAAACAGAGAAAAATGCTGTAATTCTAAAAAGAACCAAGATATCAAAATTGACAAAATACAATTACAGCAAAGTACCTGAAATTCCTTTCAAGCCATTAAATCAAACGGAAGATGCATCAACCATTTGTGCAATCTGTTTTTTTTATTTGACACCTATGCTTACAAAATTACAGACGCATTGGTAAGTAAAGAAATACCTCGTCACTATCATCGAAAACAGGGTTGATGTCCGTTGGCCAGTTCAGCACTGTGCTATTGAGTGCTATGTCACTTGGCTGGAAATTGTAGTGCTCAAGCAAGTAAGCAAACCTGCCTTCTGCTCCCTAAATGGAAAGGACAAATTCATCAATACTTAACCAAGTCGCAAAGCTGCAAGACAACCGACATTCAATTCAATTGTATTCGTTAAATACAAGTTGCTACAATGCAAAATAAATCAATAGGAAAATACTTGTATTCTACGTGACCCAAGTAAAGCATCGCTAAAGTAAAGTGAAAATTAAAAAACCTAAGCTAGATATGAATAACGATATAACTGAAACAAAGTTGCAACAATAACATATGAGGCTATATGAGGTAAATCTTAAAGTAAGACAATTCATTATATGATAGGTCAGATGATATGTGCACTCAATTTTAGTTTGATGCTTGTAAACGAAACTTTCGTGAGTTTCTTATCGAAAGTACGGGGGTTGGAAATACCTTTAATTAAGGAGGGAAGTTCAATCCACAAGCGTGCTTCTTTATTACGCATCCTTGGAGACATTCACCAGAACCCGAGAATTCGCTTCAATATTTTTCATATTCCAATAAAAATTTACAATACATGTTACCAATTACACTACCTACAGACCACTTTACATAAACTTCTCATTTTTAAGAACGTGAAACTTAAAAAAGCATTTTTCACCTATCAGCAAAATCTTTCTAGCTTTGTTCCAAAGTTTACAAGGAATTTTGTTACAACATGCATACTACTCCAGAGAACCTCTGATGGAGCAGTTAAAATTCTTAATAAAACTTTAAAAGGTACCTTCAAGGTCCCTTTCAAACATTTCAGAGCATTCAGTACAAAAAAGGACATATTTACATTGGTTTTTCTCTCTAAGAACCGGTTTAGCATCTAATGTCAAAGAGGTAGTGGCTTTCGCTGAACTCGTTATACCGGGTGTCCAATAAAATGTCCCCTTCGCCGCCGTTTGATTGAATATGTTGAAGTATTGAATAGGGACGTGAATTTGAAGTATCTACTTTAATGCATCAAACATCTTAACTTAGATATTTACGCCTTAATATTTTCGTTAGCCTGTGTACTTGCTGAGTTATGAGCTGCAAAAGGTAAACTGAATTTTGCTTTTAAGAGCACACCACGGGCTTTTGGAAACTCTGAATTAAAAATTAGATTTGCCGATGATACATCGAGTATTTTCTTCTTTTTATTTCAATCGTGATACATCGAGGGCGAAGCGCGTGGCAGAGTGACGTGACCTAGAGCCATTATTTGAGTGGCATAATGGCTCTAGGTCACGTCACTCTGCCACGCGCTTCGCCCTTGATGTATCACGATTGAAATAAAAAAGAAGAAAATACTCGATGTATCATCGGCAAATCTAATTTTTAATTCAGAGTTTCCTAAAGCCCGTGAGCATACGAGAAAATTTAGTTAGGAATAGATTCCAAATTTTCATCTATCAGCAATTTTATCCAAATTTGTCTCGTCAGACGATATTTAGTGAGATCTCTTTTCATTTAAAAAGTCCTCATGCAAATAAGAAAAGGCTGTTGCAATTTGAAAACACTGAAATCTGAGAAACCTGTGTTTTACTTACTTACAGTATGAAGGCCCATTATTTAAGACTCTCTGAAATCTGATCGGCCTGAGTTTATAACTCTGAGACTCTTTGACCTATACTGTGTAAACCTCGGCGATAAATTTGAGAATTTATTTCCATGCAGATACAGTCCCCCCCCCCCCCAACAAAATTATGCTGTCCTCGGTACAATATTGGAAGTCCCCGGCGAACAGTTGACTATTGTTTTCAATCACCAGACCAGGACCCCGGCGAAAATCTGACCTCTCACCGGCGTATTCAGACGGGGTTGTACGAAACAAACCTTGATATCCTCTTTCAACTTGATCAACGTTTTCTGTTGTGCTTGCTCCACGTATTTCTGCAAGTCTATCATCTCTTTGGTATCTTTCGGATGGCGTAAAGCATTTTCTCTCATTGATTCGAAAGCTGTGCAGATTCTGTAACGAATAGAATGAGGGTGAGCACTACAAAAGTAACAACCGGGTGTGTCTGAAAAAACGTGGGACGTTCAACCAAGGGTGTCAGGACACCTATAATGTGATTAATAAATATTTATTTACCTAGTTTTGAGTGTTGTTGTCTTCTTTGTTTTGTCTCTCCCTGCCTTGGTTTTTTAACAATATTTCTACTGACCTTGGCCTAACTGCTAAATCGAGTCTAACTCCCTTGTATTCCTGTGTGTAAGTGCGCCTTCGCAGACTAGCTTGCAGTTTAAAATCTTTTCTTCTGCGAAGGCGCATTTACACACAGGAATACAAGGGAGTTAGATTCGATTTAGCAGTTAGGCCAAGGTCAGTTGAAATGTTGTTAAAAAACCAAGGCAGGGAGAGACAAAACAAAGAAGACAACAACACTCAAAACAAGGTAAATGAAGATTTATTAATCACATTTAGGTGTACTGACACCCTTGGTTCAACCATAGTTAATATGGTTAATAAACCACATCTTGGAGAAAAACAACTCAGATTGTCTTTGTTGGAGTTTCATAATGCAGAAGAAAGATTAAATTAGTTGCTGTATATAAATCTAGTTTGTTAAATTCGGTTATTTCTTTCCATATTTGTTTGCGATTTCGCGATATAGCTATATTGATGAAAGGCATCGTTTTTATGAGAACTTTCTGCTTCCTAACAAAGACAATTAAATAAATAGTCCCCTAAGGATACAACATAAACAACAATCTGTTGTGGACTAACACAATGCATGCCTTGTTCCATATTTGCTAAAAATGATTCTACTAAAATCGCTCGTAATTATGGGTCGGACAGAAAATAAATAAATGAAAAATAAAACAAATAAAACAAATAAATAAATAAATATATAAATAAATGAATAAATAAATAAATAAATAAATAAATAAATAAATAAATAAATAAATAAATAAATAAATAAATAAATAAATAAATAAATAAATAAATAAATAAATAAATAAATGAATAAATAAATAAATAAATAAATAATTTGCTTTCGACCAAATAAATGTTCATATCTAAGTTAGCCCTTTCCCTATGCAATAAATTGTTAAAGAAACGAATTTGCAAAGTAAAATGGATCAATACAAATTGGCAAACGCCCCACATTTTATTTTTACTCACCCTGGTTTATAACATAACGTCTTCTAAATTACGAAAACTTTGGGGTTGTACTTCTAAGAAATCCTAAAGAACTTTCACTATTCCAATNAAATAAATAAATAAATAAATAAATAAATAAATAAATAAATAAATAAATAAATAAATAAATAAATAAATAAATAAATAAATAAATAAATAAATAAATAAATAAATACTAAAAATGATTCTACTAAAATCGCTCGTAATTATGGGTCGGACAGAAAATAAATAAATGAACAAATGAACAAATAAATAAATAAATAAATAAATAAATAAATAAATAAATAAATAAATAAATAAATAAATAAATAAATAAATAAATAAATAAATAAATAAATAAATAAATAAATAAATAAATAAATAAATAAATAAATAAATAAATAAATAAATAAATAAATAAATAAATAAATAAATAAATAAATAAATAAATAAATAAATAAATCAATAAATAAATAAATAATTTGCTTTCGACCAAATAAATGTTCATATCTAAGTTAGCCCTTTCCCTATGCAATAAATTGTTAAAGAAACGAATTTGCAAAGTAAAATGGATCAATACAAATTGGCAAACGCCCCACATTTTATTTTTACTCACCCTGGTTTATAACATAACGTCTTCTAAATTACGAAAACTTTGGGGTTGTACTTCTAAGAAATCCTAAAGAACTTTCACTATTCCAATCACGCAGGATGATTCTGAGGATTAACGATGCCCGAAATTTTTCACGAACTCAAAACCATTTTTGCACATAAGCCATGTATCATGAAGTTTCAATCTTTAGGAAAATAAAATTTCGATGTCACGTTAAATATCTCCAGAAAGAAAGGAACACAAACGGCCCTTTGGACGGAAATAAATGCACACGGAAAGACGCATGATATATTCATGAGTTATATAACAAATTAATGTAATTCGTACAACATACCGATTAAATTCACGAAACTATGTTTATCTGCTGTGTCCTTCTGCCCTGCCCTGGCCTGGCCTAGCAGCGCCCTCGCTGCTATGCTTTCTTTAGGCCGGGGCAGAAAGACACTGTAGACAAAGACAGTTGTACGAACTGCATTAATTGAGTTATATATTTTATATATTCAGCTCAATAAATCATACCGTTGGCTTTCCTTCCTGTGGTCCTCAGCAAGTCTTGTAAGAAGCCTTTCTGCATATCCATGTGCTTTACTTGCAAGTCCTCGCTTTAGATCATCGCAATCCAATCTCATGAGATCAAAACGGGCAACTGTGACTAAACTTGATATTTCTCGTGCTACCTTTCGGTATTTTTCAATTCGCTGTGAAAGGCAAAGGACCATTTGAAACCATTAACAAGTGTTGTTTCAACCTAATAAAGCTCCTTTCTGCAAGCAATCGAAGTAAGTTTAAGAAATGACTATTGCAAGGCACTACAATTTTCTGAGCCGGGTTTTTTCTCTTCTACTGGTACTCAGTCTAGCTAAATGGTTGTTCTCTGAGAATGATCTAGGGCTTAGAGCTTTTACAGTAATTATAGATTACGTAGCGAAATACGCATTTGAATGCGTAAATGATGATTTAATCAAAATGCCAAAAATTGGAAAGAACATAAATTTTGTAAGGTTAAAACAACTACTTCAGGCAGTGATCAATCATGTTCTTTTAAGAACGACGAAATAGAATACTTAAGGCTCAATTTGAATTTCAGATGACAGATATAACATTGGTTGCCTCTGCAAAGGAGGAAGGAACCGTTTCCCCCTGGCAGAGGTAATCCCTCGTAGTGATAACATGAAATTACTCTGTTTTTATCGACACTGGCTAGACTAGTAATATATCTGGAGCAAAGCTAGCATAACTTACAACTGTGTAGTCCTCAAAGCTGTGATCGGATTCAAGAAACTCTTGAAGTTCATCGGCCGATCTTCCATCCACCAACATGCCGTATTTGTCTACGAAAAATTAGGATAGGACAATGCGTTATACCGAGTGCGCTAAAGAAAAAAACTATCCATTTTTGGCAGACTACGAGAATCGTACGGTACGATTTTAAAGACTGAATTGTACTCGGCAATCTTTTCCAATTCTTCGGCCGCCTACTTCTCGCGTTGCAAGCGATTTCATGAAAATCCTTAGTCTGGAAATGTCCCAAATCGATCAAAAAATAAAGATTAAATTTTAAAAAGGGCGGAACTAGACAAGACAATAGGGAAACTCTTGGAAACGAACTGGAAATTAAGAAATTGATTGGTTATTAGTAGTTGCACGAGCAGTCGCTCGAGCCTAGCGCAGTCATTTGGGGTTGCTTTTATCAATTCAGAAGCCTTCGCTTTCAATGATTTCAATGAAGTCTTTGTGTTGATAAAAAGTAATTGTCTTCTCTTTGTCCTTTCAAGTTGCCTCTTTACGAAATTTGATGGGCACGTTATGGGATAATAGAGCAATAGCGAAATAGGGAAATAGAGCAAAGTAAAAAATCTCCAAAGTTCTTCAATCTTCATTTCTTACTTTGTGTGAAAGCAGAAAAATTCTTGGCTCAACTGTACCAAAATGTGATCACAGCCTTGTCGTTTGTAATCGGGCTGGGGCAGAATAAATTACCAATCCATTCATTCTATGTTTGGGAACTTCAATCAACGCATGTACCAACTTTAGCATTCATCATTTTTAGAACGTAAAAAGATTACAAAGAGGAAACTTACCAAATGATGCAAGATGTTCTCTAGGGCCTTCCAAGTATCCTGAAATTATTCCTTTCAAGAAGTTGACAACCTTCTGAACAACGGGTGGGTCAATTCTTGCATCGATGTTGACAGAAACTGGTCCACCACTCAGCCACGACTACGATGCAATGAAAATTTCGCTAATTTGTCAATTCAAAGACAATTTAAAATTTTAATATCGAAGTTATGTGATGTAAGAAGATAACCACCTAAATTTACAAACACTAGAGGGAATATGAAAGGGACAGCACTTTTTGAATTGTTTGTGTGTAAACCTTCTCACAATTTGTGAGTTATTTTAAATCAATAGTATAACGGCCCTCAAAAGTCATAAGGTTTGGGCCATAGAAGTTATGCAAGAATCTATCAAGGGGTTCTTTGCAATACAAAAGAAATTTGGTTGCTAAAATTTTTGCCAAAACATTCTTTGTCTGAAATTTCTCAATGACTTTTGGATTGCTACGTAATATTGCAGGATTAAAACAGCTCCCTACAAGATGCAGGACGGTCGACAAAAATCTGTAAACATAACCCAAATCCTGTCCAAGTTTGTTATAAAACTATTCTTCAATCCAAGGCACAGAAGATCAATTTATCCTTGACAAAAAAACCTATTCTTTGTAGATTGCAACATCGAGAATTTTTAGTACGACTGACCACTCCAAGTATCTTATCAAAAGCGTACATTTACCCGAGGATTTTTAACAAATGTAACACGTTTTTACCAAAATTTGCGAAAAATTACGCAGGATATTTTGTCTCCAAAATGTGACAATTTTTGCGGAAACTTTTTTGCTGAGGAATATCTAAAAAACATTTACGTGAGAAAACTTTCTGTTCTTGATGTACTCAACGTGACTTTGAAAGACTAATTACCTGAACGGACTGCACGTTCTGTAACGTTCCTGTTATACTTGCCACAACTGAGAGAACAGAATCTTCCAGATCTTCAAGCATAGGGTAAAACTGAATGTTGTCATCATCGTCAAGAATCAACTCCATTTTGAATAAAGGTAACTGAGTGGCATCCTTCTCGTCAAATAAAGAAGTGAATTTTTTCAACGTTCGCAAAATGATTTCTTTCAGCTGTGGAAATGAATTAATTATGTCTTTTAAATCATAGCATGGGGCTCAAATCTTTAAAAAGGTGGGTGTAAAATTCTATTACGCTTTTTTCTTTGCATTAAATGGCTTGAAAGGAACTTAAGGTACTTTGCTGTAAATCTGCCTTGGAAAGTTTTTGATATCTTGATTATTTTTAAAATGGCAGCATTTGTTATATTTGAGGCTTCGTCAAATTTCTAAATCCTAAACCAGAAGAGCGACAGAGTTCTGGTTGCCACCATATTGTAGATCCTCATAAAATGTGGTTTTCTTGAAGATTATATAATTTTCCCTCTATTGATTTAGGATTTACATTGATTTTAATTTTCCATTAATTCTTTCAACAAAAATAAAAACGCTGCCATTTTGAAAATAATCAAGATATCAATAAATTTCCACGACAGATTTACAGCAATGTACCCTAAGTTCGTTGCAAGCCATTCAATTCAAAGAAAAATGTGATACAATTTTACACCCACGTTTTTAAAGATTTGAAAGATTTGAGCCCTATGCTTCAAATCATTCTTGAAAGTAATGTATATGCAGTACAACATACCGAGTGACCAAAAAAAACCTCACGAGCGAGATCGCACTTTGCTTCTCGAATCAAAGCTATTGTCACATGTTTTGCGTTGACCAAGCAACATCTCAAAAGGTAGCTGGGCTTTCGAACTAAAGCTGATAGAAACGTTTTGTTGATAACGTTTGGTTTCAGTAAGCAAGATGCGATGTAACTTGTGAAGTTGTTTTGGGTCACCCGGTAGAGTATTTAGCTCCGCTTAGTCAAGCAGAAACGTCAGCTCTTCTCGCGGTCAATCCTCAGACAACATTATACATGATAAAAGTTTCTGATATCGTAAAAGGATGCCTCTACCTCCTGTAAAGTGAAAAGATTCATTCTTTCAGATTCCGTAATTCAATTCAATTCGAACTCTTTTTTTAAGAAATACTAAATACAACGTATAACTTATACGACTTAGAAAAGGCAAAGCTTATCTAGTCTGAGACGCTTTGAGATCAAAACATGCGAAATACATACAAAACGTAATATGAAGAATAGTAGTGGCTAACTGGCGAAAGTATCATGATTAATCCTATATAGGGTAAAAGGTTAATTTATCTTGTACTGTATCTAATTATTGTTTTTGTTTCTTTTTTACTGGTATTGAAGGAGGTTAAGATTTTTTATTTTATCAGAAATATTTTTTCGTTATTGATAAGTTTTATGTTTTCTGGAAGGCAATTCCAGAGTCTTGCACATTTGTTTTTTACGCATTTGGTCACCCCAATGTTTACGTGTTCTGTAACAGTTGTTGATTGTTCTATTTTTGTATCGTCCTCGTATTTTAGGAATCATATAGGTCCAGCACACATGTAAAAGCTCTAATTTTTAAGAACAGCTTGATGTACTGAGCTTTGATTTTATATAATATATGGTAATTAATGCCGATGATGATAATTATGACGATGATGATGATGCTTTACAAAAGAGTTAATCAAATTGCTTGCGATTGATGATAAGTACTCGTGTCATCGCAATCTATCTTCTGGCTGAGATGAAATTTGTGTCGAAAAGAACAGCCTGCAATTCTATTCATTTAGCACCCAACAAACAACAAACAAATCACTAAACAGGACCTCAACCAAGGTTATTAAGTTGTCATGTGATCACAGGGAGCCCCCTTTCAAAGTAGCAGAAACTAAACGAATAAGAAATGGACGAAGCGTGGCATCTGCAAAGGAGCAACGAAAGATGAACGATGCGCGTTTTGTGGAGGAGAGGGGAAAGAGCGGAGGAGAGAAATTCCTCTCTCCTCCGTAAAACGTGCATCATTCATCTTTCATTGCTCCTTCGCAGATACCACGCTTCGTCCATTTCTTATTCGTTTAGTTTCTGCTACTTTGAAAGGGGGCTCCGTGTGATGTGATTTACAAATTAGAACAACATGAGCATCTTCGTGATATCTATCAGTATGTGCACGATAAGCCAGTGAACAGGTCACGGTAAAAAGCAAAATAGCACCGCACCTGTTGGAAATGAATAAAGTTTCCCACATGATAACAAGAAAGAGTGCACAAATTTACCTGATTAGAAATGAGAGTAGAAACACTATTGTGAAATGAATCTTGTTGATCATCTTTCAGATGCTTGAAAGACTGCGTGTCCACGAATATGTTTACAATTTCTGGATACCAACTGTGATGAGAAATTAATATTTCACAATCAAAATTAAATATTTACCGTAAAATTTTATAGAAGATGAGAGTAAGTTGCTGCAACTAGGTAACGAGAATTCAGCCATTTTTTCTTCTCTTGTGAGATTCGTTTTCCATTTATTCAAATTAGCTTAATTACTGTATCTTTTAATTTATTGAGCTAAAAGTGCATCTTCTCAAACCTAAACTGCATTGCGAATAGTGAGATAGCTGCAGAATATTTAACTCACTTAAGCTGACAAAAATAGAAATCTGTAAGATGCAATCACGTAGGCTTGCATTGCAGTACAGACCTGTGCATTAGCTTTTCTTCGATCTTCTCGCAAGCCAGTTGAGAATTGTTCTTCAGATGTTCACATTCTATTGGTCCTTGTTTTCTAAGAATTAACAAAGACAGCGCAAATTAGTTACTGCAAATCTGGCAGGTTTAGCAACGTCCCTCCGCTGTGGCAAAAGCCCGATGTTTCGAAGACCTGAATCGACCCTAGCCTTGGTTTGTAACGCATGTTACAGAGGGTTTGCAAAAGTGGTAACATTCTGTCTCCCTTTTTAAGATCAACATTTGCAAATGAATTCTGTTTCGACAACATCATCTACTACAAAACAATTAATGCTCTGCGTGTCTTTCGGAACAAACAAATCGTACAAATATCTGTTTACATAGGATCCTGCCCTTTTAAAGATATTACAGACTACAACAGAAAACCTTACTCAACATGACGTCCTATTCGAGATCCAAACATATCCAGCATTTAGAGGAAGCCTTCTTTGGAACACCTTAAGTGACCAGATAAAAACACTGCCAAAAGTAGCAGCTTTCAAAACAGCGATCAAGCACTGGACTGGCGATCAATGTAACTGCCAGATTTGCAAATAGCCAGAATTTGTGTACTTGTATATTTTTTGGTTAAAGTGGTATTTGTAAATTGTTGGTATTAATTAGTAATTATATTACTATTGTTAAAACCAACAGTAAATAAAATTATTATTATTATGATTATGATTATGAGTACCATATCATTTACAGCGAACATTTTCGTTAATAAGTAAACTCTAAAATTTGTTAAATCGGTCATTTCTTTCCATATCTATTTGTAATTTTATGATATAGCTATTTTGATGAACAAGATCTCATTTTGGTATTGCTTTTATAAGAACTGCCTGCTTCCTAACAGTGACAAATAAATGAATAGTCCCCTAAGGATACAAAGTAATTAGCAATAGTTGTCCTTTTGTGTTGTAACAAAGTGCACGCTTTGTCTCAAGTTTTGGTAGAGAAACACTATATTTATCATAGCTTAGAAGTTCACACGTGCATGAATATGAATCTACTTGAAGGCCTACAGTAAATCCCCGCGTATAAGATTCTACTTTTTGAGAGCCATGCTGAATTAGGTTCTAATTTTAAAGGTAGTTATGTTAATTTCAGGGTATAAAGGTTCTTAAAGGTTCTTATTCGAAGGGCCCCTTTTGTAAACCTTGTAGGGGTGATCACCAAGAGATTTTCAGCCCTGTTATTTGTTTTCACAATGTTATTAAGGACCAAATAACTAATTCTAACCTTACGAATAGCAGAGGAGGAGGTTCGGATTTTAGCAGCCAACTGGGATAAAAACGAACTTAATAAGGACAATCAACAAATTAACTTTATTACCCTTGTCACAAGAACATATTTTTCCATCAAACTGAAACAGGTTCTTAATTACGAGGTGCATAATTTAGGAAGAACAGCCTGTAGGTTCTTCTTTTTGCAGGTTCTTATATGCGGGGATTTACTGTATTATAGGAATCTTCCATAACATGATTTTACTAAAATCTCTCGTAACTATGGAACGGAAAGACGGATTTCGACCAAATAAATGTTCATATTTAAGTTGGCCTTTTTCCTACGCATCAATTTTTTAAAGAAACGAATTTGCAAGTAAATTGATAAATGAAAATTGGAAAACACCCCATGCTTTATTGGCTCACCCGGTACAGTTTGATCTCAGTGATCTTTCTTCCTTCAACAACAAGAATGATCACTCTTTTTGTCTTAAGATATACAAATTGTTTCTCACCTTTAAAAAAGATAAATTAAGTCAGAGAATAATAACTAATGAGCTCATCTCACTCGTGTAAAATGTGTACAAAGATTTCGACTCACCTGATTTCAGACAAATCAACCAGCAGCAATTTTGAATAATGATTGTTATTGCAAATCTTCAAAATGGTTTGATGAGATGGATGTAGAATGTGTAGATTGCGGCGCATGAGTGCTCTATTAGCAAGGAAACTGTCTCTCCAGTCACTCGAGAAATCGAGGCCACTGTTTGAAAAACAAGAAACATTATTGAGAGTATTTTAGAAGCTACGGAACATCATAGGTTTTATAGAAATAAGGGTCATACTAAACCACTGTGACAATGCATAAAAGCACCGGCTTACTGACAGGGTGAGCGCCCGTCTATCTGGTTAAAATCAAGGCAAATAGATTGCTGTTTAGAATTTTAGAAGTTTTGTCAATCCAGTGCAATTAATAGCTCTCTTATCTTCATAAAAAGTAGAAATGTTTGCAATAGGTGACGAACCCCGAATGACTTGTGTTACCAGATATTGAATGAAATTTGATAATTCATACCAGGTGACCTAATAAATTATGATGCTTTCTGAAAAATCATCAACAATTTCATTTATTATTGATCTTGAGAATTTCTTTGTGTATTTGTGTCAAGGATCACATTAAGTTTCGACACAGCAAAGTTTTGAAATGGTTTTGAATTTGTGAGAACTTGTACTTTTACAAGCCACCTGGTTTTGAAGCATACTCTAAAATCACAAGAAATGATTATAAAATTGAATTTTTATCCTGAAATAACATTTATATTGGTTGCCTATGTCCTTGAGAAAGCTATTACAACATGTAAGACTTGAAACTTCATATGCAGTTGTGTAAGTGTGTTTTAAAATAATGGTAAATAATAAAAAGGTAGGAAATTAGCAAACAAAATTAGCATGTAGCACACGTGATCTATTAGACTATTGGCGTTAAAATGCGATAACCGCTGGTGAAAAGAAATATGATATTAATCTATTGATGCTGAAAATCAGGGTAATCACCAATCATCATGGCAAAAGATTTTGTAAAATTCAGTTTTTTGTCATGATCAAAGATTTGAGATTTATAATCCGTCTCAAAGTAGATGTCACGTGAAAATGCCCGCGAATAACAACAATTGAAGTGTTTTGCATTCGAGTAATTTTGCGTTCTCGCAAATCTCGTGTGACATCTAATTTAAAACAGACTTTAGATGTTCCAAATATTTCTTTCAGAATTAAAATCATGTTTATATATGTTTCCTTGAGAATCAAAATCATGTTTATATGCTGAGGTGAATTACTTACAGCTCGTCATCTGGCATATCTTCATCAAGTTCGACACCTTTTACTTTTGGCTTCACAAGTGTGTACTGAACTGGAAACAGAAAAGCAAATTCAATTGATCAACTAAAACCCCCTTTCACACTGACACAGTTAAACCAGGTTTATCTAAACCAGGATAAATTTCAACCAATTACATTGATTCGATTTGTCGGATGGACCAATTAGAATGCAACATTTGATAACCTGGTTTAAATTTGTCGTCACTGTTCATAAGCTGAGAATTAGAGAGATTTTATCAACATTTCTAGTCCTTCATTCAGTATGTTTAAAAAAACAGTTTCATAGCAAAATTGCTGATAACTCTGGCACGAAAAGAGCTATTTTAATTTCAGCGAAATGATTTTTAACATCCAATTTAGCCCTTTCACTACAAAGTAGCATAAGGTACGATTAAATTGGTGTATTATTCGCAATTATACCGGGTGCGCCAAAAAAGTTAAGGCGTCTGAAAAATCGTAGCACCTGGAGTACTGGATGGATTTGGATGAATCGAATTCTGCTTGATAGCAGAAAGACAGAAGAATTTTTGTGATGTTTCTCCTGTTTTTACGAGCACTGCAAATATAAGTATATTCGAATTTACGAAAAATGTTTGGTTGCGAAATGCCTGAAAGTCAGCCTAAAACACTCGATCAAATCGTAAAGTATCTCCGCACACAGAACAATACAAAAGTACACTTTGTCCCCAAGGCATTAAACAAAATAAGTTTAGATTGCCATAGGATTGCAAACTGTAGTAATTGTTTAAAAATTCATTTCCTATAGCTCTTGATAGAGATCAAATGCACTTGCGTATTTTTCCGTGTAAGAGAGTCTTTACCAGTTGATTGAGTGTTTTAGGCCATTTTTCAGGCATTTCGCAATCAAGAATTTTTCGTAAATTCAAATTTACCTATATTTTCAGTGCTCGTAAAAACAAGAGAAAAATCACAACAATACTTCAGTCTTTCTGCTATCAAGCAGAACCCAATTCATTCAAATCCATTAAGTAATTTAGGTATTACGATTTTTCAAACGCCTGAACTTTTTTGGCACACCCGGTACAGTTTGTCAAATGCACACACGTTTTTACCCACTTAGTAATTAATATTACTCTGAATTACCATTACAGTATTTTATCTTGAATTATTAGCTTAGCGGCTCATAAAGTATGAAGAATGAATCACTAACTCATCGCTTTTCTCATGCTTTTGTCATATTCTTTCATCAGTTCGTCATAAAGTTCTTTGATGTAAGGCTGCATTTCCGGTGCATTTACCAAATCTTGTGGTACCATTGACAATATTTCAGTCCACCATTCCGCAGGCATTGGTGACACAGGACCTTCACTAACGCATTTCTTTAGAAACTGATAGTTTAGCTAAACGAGGAATGAATAAATCATGAACAAACAAATCTTATCCCGCAGAAATTTGGAAATTATGTTTTTGTAAAGAACAAACTGCTGAATAAACGAAGGAACATATGAATATAAATATGAAGAAGCAGATAAAATGCAACCCCTTCCTAGGATAGGACATACAGTAGCTTGGTACTGTCTCGTCCTGTGTCGAATTTTTAAATTAACTTTCTGTGTCGATTTTCTAAATTAGTTTCCTTAATGCTGAGAAGCCAACATTTTCAATAGATTTGAGAATGTATTGCTTTTAAGTTGGATTTTGGTTTGATGTAAAATATGTTAAAACAAGAAATGACACATTAATAACGGATCTCATCCACTGATTGGCAATCAAAAATCGGATGATTTGCTGTACCCGGTGAGTCAGAAAAAACGCACGGCGTTTGGAAGGCTACTATCCCCTGAATATCACAGCAATAATATTTGTTGTTATCTTGTTGAATAGCCAACAAGTTAAAATAATTTAGAAATTTCTTGGCTGAAATCGGCCATTCTCTTCCGAAAATATGAGGAATTTTCTGGAAAAAGTTTTCTGGAAAAGAAAAACTTTCAAAAGTGGTCTAAAATCACGATCAAATTCCACTACAATTTCTGCCTAGAGCAATATGACTTGCACATGCTTTGGCACGTGTTTTCCTCTTGGGAAGATGAAAAAGTCTTCCCCATTGGTATAAGAAAATTATTCGGATTCTATTCTCCAAAGAGGACGACATGTGTGTCAGGAAGATAAACTGAAGCATTGTTGATTGTCGTTTTCACTAATTTTCACAGGATTTTGAAAGGGGCTTTCTGCAGAAAGTCTCCCATAGTGACGGAAAGGAACTACCGATTAAAGCTGGGTAAATTTCTAAACCTAATTAAACATATGGGCTATGAAACAAGACATTTTTCAATATTATTGCTTTCATATCCAGGGAGCAGTATTTTCTCAAACGCCTTGTACTTTTTTTAATCATCCGGTAATCCAGAATAATCCAAAAAAAGAGGTTGTTGACTTCATGTCGTCACACCTATTGCTTCATCCCCAAATAATAGGATATGCCAAAGGTATGAATCATTTTGTCCTTTCAATTTTTGTTGTTACAGTCCATTATTAACGTTGAAGGACCCAGTGATATGAGAAGAGATTGACTGGCGCCTGTAACCATATTTCACACATGTGGAGGAAATTATAGAAATGTCCAAGGTCAAGAATTTATCAAATGCAATATAATGCTACAAAATGAGTTATTATTGCTTTCGAATGAAAAAGGACTTACTCTAATTCTTCTCNCCGGTAATCCAGAATAATCCAAAAAAAGAGGTTGTTGACTTCATGTCGTCACACCTATTGCTTCATCCCCAAATAATAGGATATGCCAAAGGTATGAATCATTTTGTCCTTTCAATTTTTGTTGTTACAGTCCATTATTAACGTTGAAGGACCCAGTGATATGAGAAGAGATTGACTGGCGCCTGTAACCATATTTCACACATGTGGAGGAAATTATAGAAATGTCCAAGGTCAAGAATTTATCAAATGCAATATAATGCTACAAAATGAGTTATTATTGCTTTCGAATGAAAAAGGACTTACTCTAATTCTTCTCTCTCTGGACATCATCTAATTAAAATAGAAAAAAACATAGTGACACATCATTTTTTTGAAGCCTAAGTTTTCACTTTGAAACTTTCAAAGAAAGGCACTCGACTTCAATCCAGGGCTACAAAATTCTAAAGTACTCCCAACAATTAGATGTATATACAAAAAATCTTTTTAGCTTCAAAGAAAAGAGCCAAAAAAAGGGGATTTTGTCCCTTGGGAATTCTAGCAACCTTTTTTTTTGTTTCAAATCGTACAGACATCACTTCCTCCTGTATAATAAGTATAATGCAGACAGGTAACAGATATACACACCCTGATGAGAACGTAGGTTCGAAAGGCCTCAGTGTGCCAGAAATTTATCTGTTTCTTTGCCTCCGCCTCCTCCATAGTATATATATATATATATAATTTTTAATAACCACATTTAGTATCAAGTTTTTCCAAAATTATAATATATATATAATATATACACTTAACAAGAAATTGAATTAAATACATTTGGCTACTGTATTTTTTTAATTCTCTTTTATATCTTATGCGTAAGGAGCTCATGACTTATTCTTTAATTTTTAGTGCATGTACATATGAAAAAGATAACTGTAATGTTTTGGTCGCAAATTCTTGAAAAATTACAATTCTTTGTGCATATAAACATGAAAAGTGAGCCACAAACATGAGTCTGACAAATAAAAAATGCTCTCAAGAACCAACTTTACCCCCTCCTGATTTATTTTCAATCAGCATAGAAGTGCTCATATAAATTACCTGTGATGGCATATCTGGGGTGGGTTTTGACTTTGGTCTTTTCTTTATAAAGTCTTCAGTTTGCTCTTTAGCATCTTTTGCTCTTTCTCTCCTGCGAATATCCAAATATAAATGTAAAAAAAAGCATAAATCTTTAAAAAGGTGGGTGTAAAATTTTATTATATTTTTCTTTGAATTGAATGGCTTGAAAGGAGCTTGGGGTACTTTGCTGTAAATCTGCCATGGACATTTTTTGATATCTTGATTATTTTCAAAATGGCGGCGTTTATATTTTTGTTGAAGGAATTCATGGAAAATTTTGAAAAAATTAAAATCATTGTAAATCCTAAATCAATAGAGGAAAGATGATACAATCTTCAGGAAAACCATAGTTTATGAAGGTCTACAATATGGTGGCAAGCAGAACCTGTCGCTCTTCTGGTTTAGGATTTAGAAATTTGTTGACGTCACAGCCACATTTTGAAAATAATCAAGATATCACAACATTTATACAGCAGATTTACAGGAAAGTACCCTACAGTAAGTAAGTACTATATACCTCATATTTTACAAAAAAATACATTAACACAAATTGAAGTACCACTAGGACTACACCCCAAATGAAAATCCCTTAAATCTTTGATATATACCGGAGATGAGGTACGAGGGATGTAGGCATTGATTTTGTTGATCACAATTCATATTATGGCCCTATTTTCCTGAAAATTACAAAGCTATCAATGAAATTATGTCATTTTCTATTTTGGTATGAATAAGCCTGACTGCTCTATGGTAATTTGTGTGAGTAAACTTGAGTAGTTAGATTGATGCCTACAGTCCTGGCCAAAAAAAGCTGGGACATAGGCAAATTTCAGTGTTGTTGTGATGTTTGCTAAAATATCGAGAGAAAAAAGGTGCGGCTAGGACTCTTTGATCCCCCATTTCCCCTAACTCAATATTGCCAAGTTTGAATGGAATTTGATTCAAGCAACATCAAAACGGGGGGAGCAAAGACCAAAGTAGTGCAATTTTGTGATTTTTCCTAAGTATTTTGGCCAAGGTTGTAGATAACCAAGTCAACAAAAGAAGACATTAAATTAAAAGTAAGTCAAAAAGAATACATACACAATATTTCCCAACAGATCGTGCACGTCACTGCTCCTTCTGTATTTGAGGAGAGGACTATTGTCAAATCTTGCAGATGCCTGGACAAATTGCTGGATAGGAGGAAGCTTTGGGATTCTGCTCATGGCAGCTTCCTCTGGGGTCTTGCTCTTCGACCCTCTTGCTGACATCTGAAATAAAGAAAAAAACAAATGATTTTATGAATTAATTTGGTTTTAAATTTGTGTTGAACTTAAAACAAGATAACTTGATTCTTTGCTTGGAATAGCAAATATACAGCAGGTCCTACCCTACAGTATATTTATCTCTACAATACAAATCCACCATTTTCGTCTCAATATTGTTTCCCTTTTTTGAGTTCTTCTTTCATTTAGCTTCTCTGTGTTTCTTCTCCGTGCTGCTCAATATTGGCCAGTAAACATAAACACTGGCATTACCTGGGAATTCTACAACTAAATTTGTCATTTTGCAGTTATGTTTACGTTTTTACCATTTCTACAGAATGATTCTGAAACAACTTTGCTGCTTTATTTATGCACGTTCACTGGGCCAGAGTAGCGTAGTAGCGCAGGGCAGGGCATTCATCAAAAGAAATATCATGCAAAATATTTGTCTTTTTTGCATAAAACAATACGTTCTGAGATTTCCGAGAAATCCTAGAGTTCCGTGTTTTCGAGTAGGCATAGGGTATATTCGAAAACGCGGAAATCCTGGAAATCTCGGAACTAGTTTTAAATGAACAATGTTTAAAGGCCATGCACGTCATTTATGTGTACATTTGAGCGTAAATCTGATGCATTTCATCCATTTAGCGTAGAGAAACCAGTAGCAAAAGGATCATAAGTTTCCAAAGCGAAAACCTACCTATAATGTAAATAATTCCAAACTCACAGAAGCTAAAGATTCCAAGTGGGCTTGAAGAATCCCCAGCCGGCAAATCGAAATCAATTCAACGTTGAAAAAAGGTCTATCAGTAACATCTGTGACGTCGCTTTGACGTTGATATAAGGTCGCTAATGAAAGTTGTTGCATCAACGTCGGTTTCTGATGTTGATTCAACCACTAGTTATGACGCCAGTTAGATGTCTGTAGACACCATTTTTATTGAAGCTGTATCAATATTATTAATTTTTCATATAAAGTCTTTGTCATCTCCAGGAGAGAAGAATGGATTTAAGGCTTCCTTCCAGTAGACATTTGAACGGTAACCTACATCACATTTCTTTAACAATGATACATTTTTTGGACCACATATCGATGTCGATTTGACGTTGTGTGCCGACTGGGAGGGTACATACAGCACAAATATCAATTGCTGTGCATGGAGAGATTCCATAATAGTTTGTTTTCTTTCTTTTGCATGAAAAAGAAGTAAGAGAAAACGCTAATCATATGACTCATTCGCAGGGCTTTCAATAACGCTATTTTACTGTACATTTTTAACATTTCCATGTTTTCGAGTATAGCCTATCTCTACTCGAAAACACAGAGCTCTCTGAAATCGCGGATACCTCGGAACTAAGTTATGTGAGTTCCCGAGAGTTCCGTGCTTCGACCTGGCCCGTCCACTGGGTGGACAACTGTATTGATTTCCACTCACTGACAAAAAATAATGGACTGTACTGTATTTTATTTGAAACTGCAATTATAAGGCCACACACAATAAACAATTAAAAAAGGGAGAAAAGCTTTTCAACAAGAAAATGACCTTTTTGCAGCAACTATGGCGTCAATTGTTTCCCCTTGAGCCGATGAACGTTTTCTCTAGCCTTAAAAACATTTACGTCGGTAGGTAGGGTAGGCCTACTTCTGATGATGGTCTACTTTTTTTAGGCCATTTTTTCATCAGTTCTGACTGAACGAAGCGCCCCCATCAATACAGTTGCTGTTTTGGGTGCCCAGATTGTAGAAAAGTCCTACGAACATCTGTTTACTCACCGTGCAATTTCAAATAGTCTAACTGTTTCTTTTCATCTGTAATTTTGTTGTTGTTTTCTATGAATATTCAGGGTTGCAAATCAAACCGTCTCCATGTTCACTTTCTGGCGGGCCTTGTAACTATGACAACGAAAGTTTGTGCTACCGCTGACCACAGTAAAGCAGGATTCAATAAAAACATCAAAAGTACTGTCAGTCAGCGATGTCAGTGAATGTTTTTACAATTTGGTTTCACATATGTACTTTGGTAGAAAAAAATACCAAATTTCCCAATAGTCTATGCGTGAAATTTAGAGGAAACAGACAAGTTCCTCTCTAAGAAATATGAAGGAAACGGACATTTCCATTTAAATATAAAGGAAACGGACTCTTGGGGAATTTAGGGGAAACAGTCCGTTTTTTCACCATTTCAAACCATAGTGAAATTTCATAATTTTTTGCAGCTGCCGAATTCTAAAATACCAGAATCGGTAGGATAGAGCATCAAAGATAGTGAAAATATCATTCCAGCAGGGAAATGATTGTGTGCAAATACCGCTTGAAACTTCATTTTGAGCCGAGGGACAAATACTTCCTGAAAATCTCGTACACCTTCTGCGAAAATGCATTTCTATTCAATATTCATGGAAATGAATGAACTGAGTTAAAAGATGAGATATCTGAGTTAAAAGATGAGATATCACAGGCCTACAAATAGCTTATCGTATTTGATGATCTCGGCGGCGCAAGGCCTAACAAAGCAAAGCCAAAGAAACAATGGCGTGTATAGTTTCTTTTTCGTCTTATTTATAGAGGACACCATTTAGCTCAACTTGGTCGATTGGCTCGTTTGATTCGTTAGAAACTATGGGGCAATATTCCATTAGGGTCCCAACATGCAAAATTCATGGACAATTTCAATTCCTCTTTAAAACATGTCAATTTGGTTTTACATGCGTAGATCACTATTTCAAATTCCAAATCCACAAACAAGTCTTGCAAAATTTTTTGTTAACATCTAAACATCTAAAATTGTTTCAGAAAGAAAGAGATGTATGTACTCCTTAAATGTTTCAACAAATCATATGTCAATAAAAGAAGCATTTCGAGTACCTATAACTCTCTTTTGAACCAAAATCAAATTCGAAATCTACTAACAAGTCTTACAATATTGACTGTTATAATCTAAACGTCAAAATATCCTTATAAACAGAAAGAGCAGTAGGTACTCTCTTTATGTTTCAACGCAAGAATGTGTCAATAGAAGAAACATTTGGGAGTACATATAACTCTCACTTGAACCGTAATCAAATCTGAAATCTACTAAACAGTTTTACAATATTGAATATTAAAATCTAAATGTTAAAAATGTTTCTAAAAGAAAGAGCTGTATGTACTACGCTAAAGGTTTCAACGCAATCATATGTCAATGGAACAAACATTTGGGAGTACATATAACTCTCATTTGAACCGTCATCAAATCTGAAACATACTAAAAAGTCTTACAATATTGAATATTAAAATCTAAATGTTAAAAACGTTTCTAAAAGAAAGAGCTGTATGTACTACGCTAAAGGTTTCAACGCAATCATATGTCAATGAAGAAACATTTGGGAGTACACATAACTCTTACTTGAACCATAATCAAATCTGAAACATACTAAACAGTCTTACAATATTGAATGCTAAAATCTAAACGTTAGAAATGTTACCAAAAGAAAGAGCTGTATGTACTACGCTAAAGGTTTCAACGCAATCATATGTCAATGGAAGAAACATTTGGGAGTACATATAACTCTCATTTGAACCGTAATCAAATCTGAAACATACTAAGAAGTCTTACAATATTGAATATTAAAATCTAAACGTTAAAAATGTTTCTAAAAGAAAGAGCTGTATGTACTACGCTAAAGATTTCAACGCAATCATATGTCAATGGAAGAAACATTTGGGAGTACATATAACTCTCGTTTGAACCGTAGTCAAATCTGAAACATACTAAACAGTCTTACAATATTGAATGCTAAAATCTAAACGTTAGAAATGTTACCAAAAGAAAGAGCTGTATGTACTACGCTAAAGGTTTCAACGCAATCATATGTCAATGGAAGAAACATTTGGGAGTACATATAACTCGCGTTTAAACCGTAATCAAATCTGAAACATACTAAGAAATCTTACAATATTGAATATTAAAATCTAAACGTGAAAAATGTTTCTAAAAGAAAGAGCTCTATGTACTACGCTAAAGGTTTCAGCGCAATCATATGTCAATGGAAGAAACATTTGGGAGTACACATAAGTCTCACTTGAACCATAATCAAATCTGAAATCTATTAAAAAGTCTTACAATATTGAATGCTAAAATCTAAACGTTAAAAATGTTTCTAAAAGAAAGAGCTGTATGTACTACGCTAAAGGTTTCAACGCAATCATATGGTCAATGGAAGAAACATATGGGAGTGCATATAACTCTCGTTTGAACCGTAATCAAATCCGAAATCTACTCAAAAGTCTTACAATATTGAATATTAAAATCTCAACGTTAAAAATGTTTCTAAAAGAAAGAGCTGTATGTACTACGTAGGTTTCAATGCAATCATATGTCAATGGAAGAAACATTTGGGAGTACATATAACTCTCACTTGAACCGTAATCAAATCTGAAATCTACTAAACAGTCTTACAATATTGAATATTCAAATCTAAACGTTGAAAATGTTTCTAAAAGAAAGAGCTGTATGTACTACGTAGGTTTCAACGCAATCATATGTCAATGGAAGAAACATATGGGAGTGCATATAACTCTCGTTTGAACCGTAATCAAATCTGAAATCTACTCAAAAGTCTTACAATATTGAATGCTAAACTCTAAACATTACACATCTAAAAGAAAGAGCTGTAGGTACTCCCTTGATGTTTTCAGCATAACACAATTATATGTCAATGGAAGAAATGATAGAGAGTACCTTCAANATCTAAACGTTGAAAATGTTTCTAAAAGAAAGAGCTGTATGTACTACGTAGGTTTCAACGCAATCATATGTCAATGGAAGAAACATATGGGAGTGCATATAACTCTCGTTTGAACCGTAATCAAATCTGAAATCTACTCAAAAGTCTTACAATATTGAATGCTAAACTCTAAACATTACACATCTAAAAGAAAGAGCTGTAGGTACTCCCTTGATGTTTTCAGCATAACACAATTATATGTCAATGGAAGAAATGATAGAGAGTACCTTCAACTCTCTCTTAGATCCAAGATCAAATATGAAATCTGCTAACAAGTCTTACAAAATTAAATGCTAAAATCTAAACAGCAAAAACATTTATGAAATTAAGAGCTCCAGTTACTTCCTTATTGTTTCAACACAATCATATGTCAATGACAGAAACAATTAGGAGTATCTATAACTCTCTCTTATTAGATCAAATTTGATCAAACCCAAGATCAAATTTGAAATCTACTAAAAAGTCTTACTATATTCAATGTTAAAATCTAAACAGCAAAATATTTCCAAACGAAAGAGCTGTAGGTACTCCCTTGCTGTTTTCAACACAACACAATCATATGTCAATTGAAGAAACAATTGGTAGTACCCTTAAAGGGAATAGATATAGTTATATCGAGTGGCCGCTATAAATAGGCTAAAGAAATGCCTACGCACCCATTGTTTCCTTAGCTACACAATGAAACCGCACGTGTCAATTTCATCAAATACAATAGGATTTATTTTTATCTTGGCCCGGGCCAGCTTTTAACTATGTCTCTCTTAAACGGAAATCGGATCGAAAATCTACTAACAATTTCATCGATTTTGATTTGTTTACTTGTACATATGTTTATAGCAGGCTAGATTACTTACTTCATCGAACTTCATCGATGTAAAATAAAGATACAACAACAACAACAATTCAATCAGCAATGCTTCTAAAAGAAAGAGTTGTAGGCACTCCCCGTCCAAAGTTTCAATGCAATCAGTGGTCTATTTCGAAACTTATTAAAGGAAGAAACATGTGGAGTTCCTATAACTCTCTCTTGATCTTAATCAAAGTAAAATGTGAAATCTTCTAACAGTCTTACAAAATTGAAAGTTAAAATCTAAAGAGTAACAATATTTCTAAAAGAAAGAGCTGCAAGTACTCCCTTGATGTTTTCAACACAACACGCTCATATGTCAATGGAAGAAACAATAGGGAGTACCTTCAACTCTCTCTTGAACCGAAATCAAATTCGCAATCCACTAACAGGAGTTCAGATGCTTCATGTTAGTATGTATTAGTGCTTGCACTATTGTAAAACTAACAGTAAAAAAGGTATTATTATTATAACAAGTCTTCATTGCGAGGTAATTCATCATTCAGTCGTTCTAAAGCTTCATACATTGCACAGCTAGTGGCAGCCGGCAAGAAGAGGATTCATAACCTTTCTCCACTTTCACATACAAACTTCACTGCCCCATTATTCATCCTCTTAATAACCTGGTACTTGCATACCAGTGCCTGGTCGTTTATTTTCTTCATGCCAAACTTTCACAAATTCAGTCAAACTCATTTTCAACGCCATGCCACAGAAAAGAAGCAAATAAGGCCTAATAGCTTGGAGGGGGGATTGATTTGCAAATGCCTGACTCCTTGAAATCTTCGCATTAAACATCAACTTTCGTCGATATCTTTGACATTTTTCTTCTGACTTTGCCTGCATCAAGATGCGAGCGAGAAGCCTCCGGGCATGCAGCATTCTAACAACAAACATGACATGTCCATGACGTCCATCTTGTCTCCCGCCATCTTTGGAGCAACAGACTCACTTTGAAAACGTTCCCGCCTAAAACATGTTCACCGCGCTCGCCCCAGTAATTTCAAATCAAAGTTCAAAGTTCAAATCTAGTCTACACTCCAGACCGTCGCTCCCTCCTCCCTCACGATCTGCAGCGCAGACCAGCTCAAGTTCAAATCAAGTTCTAAACTTTTCCCTGTATCTCAAAAGTTTAAAATTATCGGATTTTGGGTACTCAGAGTTTCTTAAGGAGTTCTTAGAAGTTTCATAACATTCGTTATGTTTACACTTCGTAAACATTTCAAAACCTTCCGAGTAGTAAAATACAAGCAATACATGTGACAATATAAATATGCTATGGATGGCCTTGACTGAAAGAAAAAGTTTCTCAAATAGTTTTCCTCAGTGTTGAAGTTTCTTAATTTCTTTAGTAACCTGAGAGCTTTTTTTTAAAGAGATCTTCATAAACAAATACCATCTTTAGCGTTATTGTCTATTGTTCTGTTTCCAAAAAAATCAATTTCCAGCAGGGCACTCAAACTGTGATGTGATGAGGCAATCCTATGGTATAAAAGGCAAGATGGTAGCTAGAAAGTACTCGACACACAATTTTCAAAGATGCAAAAATATTTCAAATAAGTGCAATTAACGTAGCTTAAAACAAAATACACGTTACGAAATGAATACCATTATCAAAGACACTTTCACAAATTTGACTATTAAATGTGATCGACCACTTTCATGACAGTTGCACAATTGCGAAAATTTATTTGAGGGTTGGCGCCAGAAATCTCCCAACAGAGGGATGGAACTTCCAAAAGGGGGGCTAAAATGACTAAACATGTAGTTTTCATATTCAATTTGCCAAATTCAATAGCCCCTAGCCCTTAACCTGGTTCACCACTGTTTCATTTGATCAAAAGTGATTTTTTTTAACTTGTTATCTTATTTTAACTTGTCGGATTTAGTCTGGAAATCCTCAACTTTAACTTAGAGAAACATCCTGTGGGTCTTGATGGCACCAGACTCATCGTTCATCTATTTCAATTAGTACTCGCTTTAGCAATCGAAGCTGACGAGATTTGGTAAAAAAGATTTCCATGAATACTCTTAAAGGGAGTACAAAGACCAGCAGCCTTTGCCATCGTTTGCTTTTTGTTTTTGTGAATTTCGTACAGTCAGTTATTCTGGAGGCTCTGCAGAGCAATTCGCTGACTGTGCGCAAAGCATGCTGGTCTTTGTACTCCCTTTAAAATCAATTAAAAGTTTTTTATCAATATCAATTGACAAAAAAGCTTGCCATGAAAGTGGCCCAACAATAATCGACATCACATTTCAATTAAATTGATTTACATAAAGTAAGACAACATGATACATATTCCATAGCAAAAGACACATGCCTGCAATTAGTGACATGTGACTCTGCTGGTCAAGTTCTAAATATGTTCTCAAGAAAACGGGGTGTGATTAACTCCATTAGCAGTTGATGTAACTTCAAAGGATAGCTTTACCACATGCTACAAATTTCACAAGATGCTTAAAGACAATTGACGGAGATATAAGGCAACTTAAGTTAGGGGTCTGGGCAATCTAAATATAGCCTATTGTATTCCATTGTATTTGATGATCTCAAGGGATTATCAAAACAATTGGACAAATAGAGGCAAATGGCCTTCTTTTGTTCTACTTTAAAAATAGACGCTATATATCCGTCAATTGTCTTTAAGGGGAAGTTTCTGCATCCGTTTCTCTGACAGATTCAATTTCAAGGCATCTGTGATTTGACAACAATAATTAGTTGGATGNGCAGTTGATGTAACTTCAAAGGATAGCTTTACCACATGCTACAAATTTCACAAGATGCTTAAAGACAATTGACGGAGATATAAGGCAACTTAAGTTAGGGGTCTGGGCAATCTAAATATAGCCTATTGTATTCCATTGTATTTGATGATCTCAAGGGATTATCAAAACAATTGGACAAATAGAGGCAAATGGCCTTCTTTTGTTCTACTTTAAAAATAGACGTTATATATCCGTCAATTGTCTTTAAGGGGAAGTTTCTGCATCCGTTTCTCTGACAGATTCAATTTCAAGGCATCTGTGATTTGACAACAATAATTAGTTGGATGAATTTGAGAAAGATTTATCACAGCTTTATCGTTAATCTAGGTTGACGAAAGATTTTTCTGATAAAGATCAATACTTGTAGGACTCAATATAAAATTATTCGTGTCTGTCGAAAGATCGAAATGCTCATCGACGAGATGAACAATTTATTTCATATCTTTATTCCATATTTCAATATTTATCTATTTTATAAAAAAACTCCACATTAATGGTTGGTTTTGTCACATGATGTATTTATCAGGGTAAGTTCCAGGCAGCTCGACAAGCCAATCATTATTTTATTATTCTTTATACAAATCAGTCGATGGCATATCCAAGTCACAGTTTTCTTTCAATGTGTATTACCACGGCCAGCATGGATCCTTGCAGTATCTTCTGTACGTCTGCATGGTGCCAGAATCCACTTGCATCAGGGCTGTGTAAACAGTCAGCTGGGGATAAAGATATCATGCTATTAGTTAAGAAAGAGCAGAAATGTTTCTATCGCTGGAGAGGAGGCTTTCGCTCCTGCAAATCGTGCCTTCATGTCTGGATCCAATTCTAAGAGAAGATACTTGTTTATGTCTCTTTTACGAAGGTGCTGATTTTAATAACTAGTCTTTCCTACGCACCTTTGGACTCTATTAAACGCAAAACTTTAGAAAAACGAAACATTTTTAAACTTGGAACTCTTATGCCTATAGAACTTAATAAACAATTTTCTCATCTCTCGTAGAATCGTATACTAGTGCTCTCTCCTTTTTTTACTTACTATTTTATTCATTTTACTATCATGGTGTATTCTAAGTCAAATTCTACGCCTTGGTCTTCTCTTAATCTCTATCTATCATTCGAAATTGCCTTTCAAATTTATCGTTCTACGCTCTCTTCTCCTATTATCTTTATACCTGATGAAGAGTTAAGCACGGAACGTTGTAACGATTCTTAGTCTTCGTACCTAGTCGTATTTTTAGAGAAATCACAGTTTCATTGATGCAAACGACGTACAACACGCACAACAACATTGTTTTCTGTGCTCGTTTTAAGTTCGAATACAAAAGAACCGTCTGGTACCATCAGCGGCCTCAACGTTGTGAATTTTTCATGACAAACGGTTCATTAAAACGTTTCTAAATTCGTCTTTGCCTGCTGCGAGGTTCTAGCTGAACATTGGCAAAAAAAATTTTTTTTACAAATATAAATTTAAAAAACAAAAAGTTATACAAGATACTGTGGCATTTGTAGCGAGGAAGGGGACACAGTCACCGGGTCCTCACTACAAATGCCACTTACAATGTTCTAAGAAATATCAACGATAAATTAAAATACAAAAAATACACAAAGCAAGGTAAAGACTAAAACAAACAGAAAACAAAAACTAAAGTACCCCCAAAAACCATGCAAACAGCCCACCACCCACCAAACCACAACCACGAGCGCACCGGCAGGGAGAGACAACAGAGCGGAGGCCCCCTCCCTGAGATTCTAGCATCTCCTTCGTCCAACCCATCACCCGCGATAAATCAAAATGCCAGACCCCAAGGGGGAAAGCCACCGAGCACGATCTAATCAATGGCAAAAATAAATGGCGCAAAGAAGCTCAGACCTTGCTAACGGTGGTTAGCTAGACTTCAGCCTGTGCCCTAACACAATAAAACAAAGCTTTAGATAGCACAGAAAGCAACACATACAGGAGATTTTTAAACGAGTAAAAGTCGACAAATACCTTGTTCAACACTGGTTTGGATGACATAACATTGAACAGTCCCTTGAATCCGATCCCCTGTTAAATATAAAAAAATTAAATGTCATCATATAAGCACCTGAGTCAAGTTTGTAAGGCTTCTAGGCTAGAGAGGTAGGCCTTTGAACCTATTTGATGGCCTCTAATGCAGTGAGACTTATATTTTGAAATTTCATCTTGAACAAAATCAAACAACTAGTATCAACAACATATCTGCGGAGGGTACACATCATGATTGCGACTACTCTGCTGTCTTGCAGTGTTTTACATGTGCGCTAGTTTGTTATGGATTAATCAGCATAGGAATCAAGTCTTTAAAAAACATTTGCACTGCACCATTGGTTGATGCATCTTTCGTTTGATTTAATGGCTTGAAAGGAACTTCAGGTACTTCGTTATAAGAAGAAATTGGCAATCTTTGATATCTTGATTATTCTCAGAATTAATGTGCTTTTATTTTTACTGAAAGAATCCACGAAAAGCTTTGAAAAAAATAAAATGTTTGTAAATCCTATAATAATAGAGCAAAAACGGAAAAATCTTCAAGAAAACCATAGTTTATGAAGGTCTATAACGTGGCGGTAAGCAGAAATCCTTAGCTTTTCTGGTCACGATTTATCAATTTCATGACGTCACGACAAGAAAACTGTTTGAAAAATAGAAGACGCTGTAATTCTGAAAATAATCAAGATATCAAAGATTGTCACTGAACACTTAACATCAAAATACCTGAAGTTCCTGTCAAGCCATTAAATCAAACGAAAGCTGCATTAACCACTCGTGCAATGTTGTTTGAAGATTTGATGCCTATGCTGGATTAATCTGGGTCGTTTAGCAACCATAGAAAAATAAAAGATAGCATAAATATGGATTTTAACAAATGAACATAAGAAAAGCTTATCAAGTTTAACGTTCAAAGAAATTAAGAATCAATTATACTGCTCACAAGCAATCACAAACTTACTGCTTGTGTGGTATTCTTCATACAAGTATGTGCCTAAAACAGAAAAATGTCATGCATTACAAAATCTTTGAAACACATGTCTTAAGGTACTCATGATATAGGCTCCAATTCCTAACTATCTTTAGGGATGCATAGCTATGTCTACATAGAGGCTATAAATAAAATGGCTTTTCAATTAGCCAAACCGATATTCAGACTCGGAATTACCGGTAAGGCGCTGTTCAGTGAACTAAATATTTCGAAAGATCTCATTCTTGATCAAGGGACTTAACTCCTTTCATTGAGGCCAAAACTGCAAAACTTCTCGTCTAAACTCTTGTGTTTTCAAATGGTATCTAGCTTACAAAGATTGGATTCTACCTTTCGCCTTTAAAACTGGAAAAGCTCCCAGTAGGGTCTTTGGGAGCTCTATTGGCAGTGTAACGTCACTATGGTTGAAAGTATTGAAAGTATTTCTTTGTCATTTTCAAAGGTTCATTCATCGATAGGGAAATACTACTGATTCACACCAATGCGTGCTTCCTAAAAATCCAATCCACACAGGACAAGTTAAAATAGCTCAAACTAAACCAGATTATCCAATGTTGAGATCTAATTGGTCAATCCAACAAATCGAATTCATTTGATTGGTTGAAATTTGACCTGGTTTAGAAAAAGCTAATTTAACTGTGTCAGTGTGAATAGGGCTATTAGAAACAAACAGCAAAAAAGTACACCAGTGCATCAAGCAACAGACCAATTCGATGTTAAGTGCTCTTATGTACAAACGGTAAGTGAAAGTTTAGATCTGGAATACATACCGGCGTTCTGCGGTCATCAATGAAGAGAGGAGCTTTCCAGTGATCATAGTTTGTCTCCAGTACATACCACTCTCCTTTCGCTGGATTCATGCTACAAGTAGATCAAAGTAAGAAATGAATTTGCCCAGTAAGATGTTGACCTTCCACACAAACAAGATCAAAAGAAGAGGCCGAAAAGTACCTTCTATACTAGAAAGAACCATATCGTCAAGCAAAATAAATAAAGGTCAATTCCTGTCTGACTGCTTCAAGAAAACAGATGAAAAAAGTAACTCTTGATGAAAGATCAACTGAAACAGTGACACTGCAACAGTCAATGATTGCCAATTGCTTCCAAATTTGGAAGCGGCTAACTCTTAATTATTATTATTATAGTAAAGAAATCCAATGACGTTTCCAACCCACCTTGAAAGTCGACATTTGGGGATAGATAAAAATGTATAAACCAGCAACATCTCAATGGGCTTGGAAGCATTTTGCTGTTGTTGAAAGCAGCTAAAGTTAAAATGCAAGAAATCTGATGAGATATTAACGAAGCTGCGAAATATTACCTCATTGTGTCGAGTGTCTTTGTTCTAGAACGCGTTATAACACACCCCTGCAATTAAAATGACGTAATCACAACACATCTAAAAAATGACTAAGCAGTTATAAAACATTCCAGGTTTGAGAATTCTTCTCAAATGATTATGAAAGTCTGATATAAGATTCCACATTGCCCAGAATCGTGAAAGGAGATTCCAAAACATCAAGAATCAACCATGATTGATTGATTTCAACTGCTAAAAAGCATATGGCAGAAACATTTTATACGAAGATTTTGCCGAAAATATTCCGCGTTGACTTTATTTTAATTTAATGTAAAATACAACAGTCCAATTTTCGATCCATCGTAAAAGAACAAATCCGTACACTTTTATTGAAATTTAGAGGCAAAAATTATTTGAAAGATTATGAATACCAGAATAGTTACAACAAACTTTGCATATACCGTCCATTGGCATCTACTGATTTCAAATAAATCAAAATTTACTGTTTAGTCTTTCTAACTTACATAATCCCAATTTTTCTAACCATAATCGTTTAATTTTGATGGTAGCACACGCACAAGACAAATTTCACAGATTCCTTGGAATAATTAGAACATTCCACAATCTCACATAACACGCACCTCTCCAGCTTTGGTACCTCCAAGGATGAAGTAGACTGGAGCAAGCAGCTGCTCGTTAGAAAGACTCTTTTTGGCTTCATCGTAACTCTTAGCATTTTCCATGACTTCGCGAGTCAGGAAACCCATCCAACGTGCCTTATTCATTCCAAGGAGCCACTCAATCAGACCTGCAAAGGAACGGTTATTTGAATTTTCTACATATTTGACGGGGTTTATGCTTGTGCCAGCTATATCAATCAATTTAACGATTTTCCCCAATCTCCCTCACCTATAGCCTGCGTCACAGACCATAACGAGTGGGAGCTATGGTCTGTGTGATGGGACTCACTTTTGTTGTCCCAGTTTCACAAAGATCTTGTGAAATCTGTTATTCCATGGTTATTCAAATAATGATTTTGGCTTGTCTAGCTTTGTTTTTTTTTATTTGTTTATACTGAAGTCCTTGGGACAACAAAAGTGAGTCCATCACACAGACCATAACTCCCTCTAGTTATATGTCTGTGACGCAGGCTACCTCACCTACAGTTAAAACTAGCTCGAAAGAGAAGCAGATTTCTTGCCGTAGTTCTGAAAACGCAATGTGCTTGACAAATTTGTGCTAAATTCTATGACGACCTGAACGCGATACTAGCTCACAAGCGTCACTGCTTTCTTTTCTGAATTTCTGATCCATGCATCTTCCCCAAAGCAAAGCCATTTTAGTCACTGATATTGTCCCTCTCTTTCCACAATAGAATTATAATTATAATATTATTTAATATTATAATTATAGTTATAATATTATTATTATTGCCCCACACCGAAGTGGGGCTGTATAGCCCACCGCGCGTATACGAGGCTGCACGGTCTAGGGCTTCGAATCTCAAATCCTCGCATATTTGGAATTTTTCGTCGTAATACAGGTTTGACGGGTTCTCACGCAAGCTTGTTTAAGAAAGCTGGAGTCTGATTGGTTGTCTCTCAAAACGGGTTTGGTCAGGTTTGAAAGACGCAGACTAACTGCTTGCGTTGTAGTTTGTATTTTACTAAGTCGTTGTGGCTACCTCACTGATGTGACTGCAGCAATATCAATTCAGTTGAATTAGTAAGAGTTGAGTTGAGCATGTTGAGTAAGACCACGCGAGTCAAGGCAAAGAAGTGACTTTGTGCAAGCTTTTTGTAAACAAATTTGGCTTACAATCAACTGACGTTCTTGCGTTGCTTACGAATAGACCCATTATTCAAATCAAAGGAAGAAAGGGTAG
>REGM01000135.1:402550-416902 GCA_004194415.1 Aurelia aurita | reverse complement strand
TGAAATTTGCCATTTCAATGGAATTTGCTTTTGCTCAACAAAAGAGCAGTACGTCACATCCGTGTCCTCCTGTTGTTAATCGCCTAATAGCCAATATACCGATTTGTCTCGCATCACAATTCACTCAACGCAAACGGCGGAAACAAGGAACGAAACTCATGGAATCAATAGGCTACACTCTCTAAATTGAATTTATCCTGTGTTATGCACTCCAGAGTTTTAACAGAGTGTTTTAACCATACCAGTCCATTTTACCTCGCACTACAATCATGCTATATCTGGTGTGGGGCACCTTAGTAATAACTATTGCTAGTTATAATATTATAATTTATTCCTATATAAACCTATATTCCTATATTTCTCTGGAAACCTATATTCAATTCACATGAACCTATATTCCTATATTGCTGAAACCCTTTAGCTCAAATCAAACTGAACCAAAGACATATGAGCATCTTGATGCATGAAAGTCTTAGCATCAACTAAGTCGCAATAATTTTTGCAAATATATATCTGCGATAATATACAACTAATGTATTTATATGTATGTACATACCAACATAGCCACCATCCAAAGAGAACCTTTCATTCACTGTAAGTGTGAAGACACCCTGGGGAAGCGAAATAAATTTTATTTGAGAAATAAGTTAAAACTTGTTAAATTTAAAGCTAAATGTAGTTAATAGTATTTTTGTAAGTTTCTGTTTGCAATAAATATTGAATCAGTCCTCCAAAGAAATTTGAAATCATTGTGGAAGCAAAACGTTCTTCGTTGGGGCAATAAATCGTTTGTGATGAAGGGGAGTACGCCAATATATCAAAATAAATTGAAATAAATTAGGGTTAGGGTTAACATTGAAATAAATTGGGTTTATGGTTAGTTTTGGGGTTAGGGTTTGGTTCAGGGTTAGGTTTAGCGCTCGGTTTAGGGTCAGGGTTAGGGATTTCAAGATTTGATATATTGCCGTATTACCTGATAAAGCTTCTCAAGATTACGAAATTTTTTCGAAGTTCTCTCTGGAGGCCAAATAGATTACTGATGAAAACCAAAAAGAAGACAAAAACAGTTCTAAGCCATACTATACTAAATGCATCAATTTGGATTTATTTGCATTCAAATTTTGACAAAAATGTAACTTATGATCAAAGCACTACAAATACACTGGGTGATTCAAAGGGAGTTCTGAGCTTTCGCCAAAGATGATTACGCTAAAGATGGCGGCGAGGAACTTTTTAACAAGATGCATTGCGTTCCAATAACGATTCTGTAGCGATTCGATTAAGTAACGCAATGAATATATTGGTAAAACGTTTCTTGATGCCATCATTAGCGTATTCGTGTACAGTCATCAATGCGAAGGTCATATCTATCTGTTTGAGGAGGCACTCACCGGTTTAATGCCTGTGATGATACCAACATATCCAACGAAGTGAACACCTTTGAAAAGGACTTTTCCTTGTTTCTAAACAATACAGAGACAAAAAGCTCATTACATTACACCTTCTTTTATGGACAAATTAGAAAAAAGAAACTACTATGTCAAAGGCCTACCATGTGGCCCGATAAAAAGTCACACTCTTTCACAAATCAGCAACATTTGATTATGTTACCGATCTCGGCAACTTCTGTTTGGGATTTGTGTCAAAGATCAAATTTATTTTAGACATATTGCAAAGTCTTGAAATGGCTTTGAATTTGTGGGAATTTGTGCTTTTATAAATTATCTGGTTTTGAAGCATACTCTGAAATCACAAAAAGTTATTGGACTATCAAATTTCTATCCCGCACCAACCAATTACATTGGTTAGGAAAGCGCAGTTAAAAAAAGTTGTTGTCTGCATGTGACTAAAAGAGCCAGGCTTCAATTTAGAAAATACTTCACTAATACAATATATCAACAAGAATCCATGGTTGTTCTTGCATTAAGAGAACAGTTTTTTGCGTGCGACGAAAATAACTATGTTCGAACATTTCCTTCAACAGAACATCGAGAACAGTAGGCTTTGAAAATCGGACTCATGAAAATTTGCTAGGGTAGGGGGTTCCTCTTTGATGTTATTTTGTTCACATAAAAATGCGTTGCAAAAAAGAGGGCTTGGCATTACATCGTTATTAACGAAGTAAGACTGTATAAATATAAGATGAATACCTGATACAAAACGTTCACAATGAGTGGTCGAAGGAGCTCACTGATTGCCCAAGTATTGTTCTTCACGTCCCAACTAAAGTAACACAAATCAATCAATGAAACTCTTTTTCAAAAATTGAATCTATAGGGCTAGTTCCAGACAGTGAAAATTTTCGAGCAGGCAAAAGTTCATCGCTGACGAGATAGAATATGTCCCTTTGAGGTTGGATAGAATTTATATCTAGCGAACTTTGATTGTGTAGGATTCCGCCAGCTCGGAAAATTCCACTTACTGGAAAGAAGGCTTAGGACAGATTGATAGATTTCTAGGCAGGTCGTAACAGGCTGAATCTTGATCTTAATTGAGAAATCAAAGATTTGACATATTATGGAAGCGCAGCAAATTTTGTACTTTATAACTGAAGTAAAGATAAGTAAAGAGAAAATTAAAGGTCGAAATTCTCACTGAAAATAGGCCTTTTAGCTATTCTGCAAAAGAGCCTGGATTTAGACAACAATTTTTATGTTTTGGACCTTCATCTTAAAAAATTTGACAAAGTTCTACAAAATGTTGAAAAATTTCGCTCGATCCAGACTCTTTTTTGCAGAATAGCTAAAGGGTTTATTGTCAACATTGTTAATAAAGTAACTTCCGTGAATTATCTTGGTTAATAAGTGCGCACTAATTCTTACTCACCCCATAAGTAATCCAAAATCAAGATTTCTGGCATGATAAAGTTTACCTGTAATGTAAGAAATTGCTATGGTTAATGCAGATTTAAAAGAAAATTTTAGAGGAGACTGCAGACTGATTTCGATCTAAAAACAGGCTTCAGAAATTTAGAGTTTTTCGTTGCTCACTAAGGGTTATTCAATTTACATCTTTTTCCAGACTATGTATTGACATTTTACCACGTTTACAAATATAGTAAAGCGATGGATGTGATAAATTTCTTCTTCCAAGCCATTGTCAAATCCAGCCTTTTTGCTATATCAAACAAAACCTTCACTGGAATAAGAAAGCAAAGTTTTAACTTTGACAGTAAATGAAAGATTTGAAATGATTTTTGGAGCCAGTTTTTGTAAGGGTATTCGTTGTGCAGTCTGGACAAGCAAGATCTTAACAGTTAGCAGGGATTTTGACTGCTCTCCAGTGCCAAATAGAAGTGATTGTCTTAATGATGGAGGGGGGGNTGAAAGTGGATTAAATTCTGCAAATCACTTTTTGTTTTAGCCAAAGCCCATGGCAGTAAGTTCTCGAGAATTATTCAATTGAGATTAAGATAGTGCATTGTAAAATATGAATAAGTTAAAAGTTAAACCTTCAGTCACGCAACGGAGTTGTAATTTTTCTAATTGGTTTTGTAGTTTTGCACTACGATTTTACAAACAATGGATACATTTTTGACTCAACCGGTATAATGTTCTTCATGCACTCCCATGGACTTTGAGGATCATCAGACTCTCTCGCTTTGATGTGGCTCTGCTTTAAATGTAATGGATCAAAGAAAAATATCTTTCTTCATATATATATATACAGTTACTTACCAAACCTGTGTCAATAATATGTAGAACTTTTGCAGATACCAGCTTCTTGATTTGACCAATAAGTGCTTTTAGCTGCAATTTGAAACAAAATGGTTTTAGAATTATATATACCTAGAGTAAGCTCTGGGTAGTAAAAGGGAGGACAACATTCGTGGCTGCCCTGAATGCAGTAACATTTAAGATTCAATGAAAATAATTTCTCATTCACATCAAGTGACTGGTTCAGGGGAACACTTGAGTAAACAAATAATTTTATAACTCATTCAATAATAAGGCAGCTATTCAGAGCTAGCTGCACAAAAAGATCATGATATATTTATTTGACAAAGTTTATTAGGGTTATGAAACTAAGGGCTCTCCCCTTTTTCAACAGTTAAAGTTTCCTTCTTCCAACCACAAAATGTTTAGCAACACAAAACTTTCACATGACCAGTTATAAAATTTTGTCCTACAGCAAATTTAGATATATATACAACCTTTAATACCTACCTCATTTTTCAAGGGTGCCACTAAATGAGTCCATCTGTCTTTCGGAGCCTGGTCAAGGTTGACAATTTCATCTTTGATTATTGTACTATGATAAATTAAGAACAAATCTGAGACTTTTTTTAGTTGTTTTTACAAACTTTTGAGTGGTATGGGAGAACATGGTACTTTAGGACAAGGAAATTTGGGACATTTGGCAAAATGATACTTCCACAAGGGAAGACTGATATTATGATTGGTATTGTTGTCATAAAGTTTAGATTCATGCGTACATTTTACCAGAAATTTTACCATAAGGACCATTTTCCTATTATATTATATTACTATGACTGTTGATCAACATCAGTCAGGAGAACTTTTAAGGCAGTTTTATCATCCTGAAATTTCCGTTATTAAAAAAATCAAGAAAAATAGGCAAAACAAATCTCTTACTCATCTGGTGGAGGGTATGCATCAAGTGAACAACTTTTCAAGTCCTGCGAGAAAAAATAACAATTTTTAGGTTTCTTCTTTCAGGACCACTTCAGGATCCTGGATGCCAAGTTGGAATCTTTGTACTGTGCGCCTCAGGGTGCATTCTATGCACTTAGACCCGAACATCTTTGGCGACGTCAAAAAACATTTTCTTGGTGTACTGGCATAAAAAACTGGGTAAAAACAGTAGAAATTAATTCAAATGTGATAAAATTGGATAAAATTATCATTTTCCTGGAGTAAAGACATGAAATGAAAATACAACTTTTGCCCATGATGTGACTGTGTAGTATATGGAATACACCCTGGTGCCCGCCAAATAACTTAAGGGTGCAGTAAAAATCTTTGGTGCGTAAGTTTTAAAAAGTTTGTGGGTGGGGCACAAAATCGATGGGATTTTCCGAAATTTCCATTTTGAAATGAGTAAAAACGCTCTGAAAACGTGGCCTCAATGGCCATGGCCAGCCATGCCCCCAGCCAATGGCTGAGGTTTGGCCATGGTTTTTGGAACTTTTTCATTAACTTGGAAGCCCTGGCAAATTCCAAAGGATTTTCTCGTTATTACTCCAATGGCAGGTTTTTTAAAGTTTTGGAAGTATATTGGATTGCTTGGACGGTGATTGAAAATTGATTACATGTATTTTTTTATAAGGCACTAAGAATTTGAGCCAATTTGTACCGAAAGTTTCTCAAAATTATCAGATTTTGAGTACTCAGGGTTTCTTAGGAGTTTTTTACGAGTTCCATAACAATCTTCATGTTTACTTCCTGCACCCTCATGAACATTTCAAAACGAAGTTTTTTGAAGCCTTTCCAATGTTTAGACATTACTCAAGGACCTTCCAGGAAACAAGTGAAAGTAAAGCAAAACAATGCTAAGGATTTCCTTGACTAAAATAAATAGTTTCTTACATAATTTTTTCCCAGTACTGGAGTTTCGTAATTTTTTAGCGATGTGAGAGTTGAGTTTCTTAGAGGTTCCTTATAAAAAATATTTGTATTAACTTATTATTGTATTGTATGTAAGTTACATAACAGTATTTTACTCTTTTAAAAGAGATTTTCTGGCTACAAAAAAGGATTATTAGTACTGTGGGGAAGACAGCAACCTTTACATATACATTTATATTCTTTGCGAGGGAATAGCCACCCTACTTTTCTTTCAAACAATGTATACACAAGATCAGCATGCAATTGCAAGAAGGGCCTAAAAACAGGGTAATGGCCTAAAAAAGTATAGAGAATGACAATTGGCCTATTCTATAAAGCGGTTAAAAAGCGCTGCATCGTCTTTTAATTCTCGCCAAATTGATATCATCGCAAAATAATACTAACCTGACAGCAAATGCACCCAAAAAGCAACAGCAAACCCACTAACACCTTCAAAGCTTCCATCATCTCAAGACACTGACGTCTGCAAAATTCGATGCAAAGAGTTGAAAGGCTCGCTCGAATCATGTGACAATCACCAACACAAATTTGTCATAGGACCTGCGAAGGCGCAAATGTGTCTAACTTGGTATCGAAAGGAGGAGTCAACGATTGCGTTCTTTTTTTGGCAATCAAAACAATGGAGATTTCATTCAAATTCAACCAAGCCGCATCTAAATGCTTTGAACTGAAACAATGTGATAATCTTAAACAATACAATCATGATTGTTTTGATTGCCAAAGGATTCAAAAACGCTAAACTAGCGACCCGGGGGGGGGGGGGGGGGTACTTAGTTTTTTTTGCTGAGGATGTGCACTCCTTTCGGGGTATGGTTTTGGCCTTTTTTTGGCTTTTTTCTAAAGCCGGGTATCAAAAGAAGGAAATTTTTCTAAAGCCGGTTGTCAAAAGGCGCATTTTGTGTATTTTTTACGTTTTGGAGTATACATTTCGCCGTTTTTTTCTAATGCTGGGCATCATTTGGAGGGGAAAAATCTAGAGCCGGGTCAAACAATTATTTGTTGGAGTGCACACCCCGGTACTAATGAAGTCTGCGCGCAGCCTAGCCCCCAGCCGGCTTTAGAAAAAATCGGCGAAAAAAATACTCCATCCAAAACGTAAAAATTACACTGAGTAACATCGAAATAACAACCTGCTCTAACAAACTACCCCTTTGGCCCTTTGCTCTAACAAAATGCTTATTTTTTTATTATTTTATTTTTTTGGCTCTGGTACCCAGGGTAACAAAATGCATCATCACAGGCCAAACCAAGTAAAATTTTCCGAAGAAGCAGCCTGGTTCCCTGCGTCAACTTGACCGCGTTCGCGTGAGAGTCCTGGACGCCAGGGAAGCGTCCGCTTCCGTGGAGCCCAGTCTCCTAGTCGAAAATGACGTCAGGGTACCAGACTGCCGAAGAAGAAGAGAATGCTGCGGAGGATCATCATCATCATCAATTACGCTTTCCGTCTATAAAGACATTGCGCGGTCTACTATTAGTCTCCAAACATGTCTATTTTGCGCCATCTTTTCATGTTCTTTTACTTCCACAGTGTTGAAACTACCATCTCTGTTTTTTACTGCAGTCTTAAATTCAACTTTTTCCAGATCTTTTTCTATTTGCTTGAGCCATGTTAATTTTTGTCCACCTCTTGGCTTTTTACAGGGATTTTTTGCTTCCTTCAGTGACTTTCTTGCGGATGTGTCTTCTGGTAGTCTTAATAGGTGACCATACCATGTCAATCTTTTTTGCTTTACAGTTTGGCTCCATGGAGTTGAATTTGTCCTTTTATAGAGTTTATCGTTGCTGACTTTATCTTGCCAATTCAGATTCAAAATTCTTCTTATCAGTTTTCTTTGAAATATATCAATGGTCTCTTCATGTTTTTTTGTTAAAGTCCATAATTCGCAATTGTATGTGAATATACTTTCGACATGACTTTTAAATATTCTGAATTTCGTTTTTTGTGATGTTTTTCTGTTTTCAAAAATGTATTTTAGTTGGTTATATGTATTTGTGGCAAGTATTTTTCTTCGATTTATGTCTTTATCCGTGTCAAGTAAACTTCCTAAATATTTACAATTTTTCCAGCTTTCATCTCCTCCTCTTTTGATCACATATTCTTCAGATTTTGTTTCATTTACTAGTAGATTTTTCTCTTTCAATATTGATGGTACCTCTTTCTTCAAGTTTTCTTTTACTACTTCCATATTTGTTATCCAACTGACATCATCTGCATATTGTTGATTGATTATGACTTTGTGATCAGCCTTATTGCTCAGTTCTTCCAAGTTGTTTGAATGAAGAATTGGTTTCAGGGCTTCTGCCAGATAGACTATAAAAAATATGGGACTNGGGGGAGATTTGTTCCCCCATCCCCCCTTGGCTCAGTGTATTCAAATTCTACAAAATGCATCAAAATATTGTTTGATTCAAACACTTTTGTAGAATAGTTGAACGGTCTATTGTAGAAAATACTGTAAACAAAGGAACGTTTATTGAGCTAGGGATTACCCAATATCTCGTTGATCAAATCAATTTGAATACTTGAATCTTCATTTCAAAAAATATACAGGAAAAGCAATGGAACCAATTTGTAAACTTTAAATCCATCATCTTTCTGTGGTTTCACCTTCATTTTCAAGATTTTTCTCATAATTTTAGATGCATTATTTCCTTCTGAAATCGGGAATTAGCTAAAAGTTCTGTGTCTCGATATCCCAAAAGTAGCCAAAATGAGCTGTTCACTATCATGTAGATTTTGACTTTTTGATGTCCACTGTTGATGGGATAAGCATACTGTAATTACATCTCAACAGTTTCCGTATCATTAGAAAGTAATGCATGAGCTAAAGCAAAGCATTATTTTACCATGTTAATAGTTGAAAGTGGATTAAATTCTGCAAATCACTTTTTGTTTTAGCCAAAGCCCATGGCAGTAAGTTCTCGAGAATTATTCATTTGATATTAAGATAGTGCATTGTAAAATATGAATAAGTTAAAAGTTAAACCTTCAGTCACGCAACGGAGTTGTAATTTTTCTAATTGGTTTTGTAGTTTTGCACTACGATTTTACAAACAATGGATACATTTTTGACTCAACCGGTATAATGTTCTTCATGCACTCCCATGGACTTTGAGGATCATCAGACTCTCTCGCTTTGATGTGGCTCTGCTTTAAATGTAATGGATCAAAGAAAAATATCTTTCTTCATATACAGTTACTTACCAAACCTGTGTCAATAATATGTAGAACTTTTGCAGATACCAGTTTCTTTATTTGACCAATAAGTGCTTTTAGCTGCAATTTGAAACAAAATGGTTTTAGAATTATATATACCTAGAGTAAGCTCTGGTTAGTAAAAAGGGAGGACAACATTCGTGGCTGCCCTGAATGCAGTAACATTTAAGATTCAATGTAAATAATTTCTCATTCACATCAAGTGACTGGTTCAGGGGAACACTTGAGTAAACAAATAATTTTATAACTCATTCAATAATAAGGCAGCTATTCAGAGCTAGCTGAACAAACTGTTAAAAAAATCATGATATATATATTTGACAAAGTTTAATGGAACTAAGGGCTCTCCCCTTTTTCAACAGTTAAAGTTTCCTTCTTCCAGCCACAAAATGTTTAGCAACACAAAACTTTCACATGACCAGTTATAAAATTTTTTCCTACAGCAAATTTAGATATATATACAACCTTTAATACCTACCTCATTTTTCAAGGGTGCCACTAAATGAGTCCATCTGTCTTTCGGAGCCTGGTCAAGGTTGACAATTTCATCTTTGATTATTGTACTATGATAAATTAAGAACAGATTTGAGACTTTTTTTAGCTGTTTTTACAAACTTTTGAGTGGTATGGGAGAACATGGTACTTTAGGATAAGGAAATTTGGGACATTTGGCAAAATGATACATCCACAAGGGAAGACTGATATTATGATTGGTATTGTTGTCATAAAGATTCATGCGTACATTTTACCAGAAATTTTACCATAAGGACCATTTTCCTATTATATTATATTACTATGACTGTTGATCAACATCAGTCAGGAGAACTTTTAAGGCAGTTTTAAAGATTCTCTTTGAAAAGTATCATCCTGAAATTGCCGTTATTAAAAAAATCAAGAAAAATAGGCAAAACAAATCTCTTACTCATCTGGTGGAGGGTATGCATCAAGTGAACAACTTTTCAAGTCCTGCGAGAAAAAATAACAATTTTTAGGTTTCTTCTTTCAGGACCACTTCAGGATCCTGGATGCCAGGTTGGAATATTTGTACTGTGCGCCTCAGGGTGCATTCTATGCACTTGGACCCGAACATCTTCGGCGTCAAAAAACATTTTCTTGGTGTACTGGCATAAAAAACTGGGTAAAAACAGTAGAAATTAATTCAAATGTGATAAAATTGGATAAAATTATCATTTTCCTGGAGTAAAGACATGAAATGAGTGATACGACTTTTGCCCATGATGTGACTGTGTAGTATATGGAATACACCCTGGTGCCCGCCAAATAACTTAACCCTATTTCACATGGGGTATTTTTTTGACATTTTGGCGTTTTTCGCCCCCCCCCCCTTTTTCTCTGAGAATACACATGTCACATGATATAACAATGAAACTTACCTCAAGTGTTCTTTGGACAATGAGCTTTTCAAATATAACAATGGTAATTAATTAGTCAAGTGATTCGTTGCTAGGCGACCNCATTGCTAGCCTGGACTTTGTGGATAAGTCCTCTCTCTAATAAACCTCTCTTTAACACCCCCTTTGTAGCCTTCGAAAATTAATAAGCCTCCCGTGGAGGGTCTTAACCCTATTTCACATGGGATATTTTTATGACATTTTGGCGAAAAACGCCCCCCCCCCTCTTTTTCTCTGAGAATACACAGGATATAACAATAAGACTTACCTCAATTGTTCTTTGTACAATAGGCTTTTCAAATATAACAATTGTAATTAATTAGTCACGTGATTCGTTGCTAGGTGACCAAAACAATGGAAAATTGGCAAATTTAGCTTCTTCACAAGAAAAATTCTATTTAAATAATTACTCAACCGATTTGAACGCAAATGGTCTTAAATGATAGAAAACATATAGCAGAATCAAATAAATGTAAATGACGTCATAGATATTAAATTTTGCTGATGTCAGCAAATAATAAAACGTTATATATCAAATGAAAGCTCTCATCAAGATCAATCGAATGATACATGTTTCAAGTAATTCAGACAAGAAACAAAGAAATTATGGATGTTTCAAGCTTTTTTTGTTGACCACTCTCTAAATATGGTGCTATTGTGGTCACCTGACCGATTTTAGAACAATGAAATATTAAAATTGTAATTGGCAACTAAATGTCATTAAAAGTCACAAAGGTTTGGTTGTCATGTCTTGTGTTGTTTAGGCGCAATGTAGCAAAGTTTGCTTGGGGGGGCGAAAAACGCCCCCCCCATGTGAAATAGGGTTAAGGGTGCAGTAAAAATCTTTGGTGCGTAAGTTTTAAAAAGTTTGTGGGTGGGGCACAAAATCGATGGGATTTTCCGAAATTTCCATTTTGAAATGAGTAAAAACGCTCTGAAAACGTGGCTTCAATGGCCATGGCCATAGCCATGCCCCCAACCAATGGCTGAGGTTTGGCCATGGTTTATTGGAACTTTTTCATTAACTTGGAAGCCCTGGCAAATTCCCAAGGATTTTCTCGTTATTACTCCAATGGCAGGTTTTTTAAAGTTTTGGAAGTATATTAGATTGCTTGGACGGTGATTGAAAATTGATTACATGTATTTTTTTATAAGGCACTAAGAATTTGAGCCAATTTGTACCGAAAGTTTCTCAAAATTATCAGATTTTGAGTACTCAGGGTTTCTTAGGAGTTTTTTACGAGTTCCATAACAATCTTCATGTTTACTTCCTGCACTGAACATTTCAAAACGAAGTTTTTTGAAGCCTTTCCAATGTTTAGACATTACTCAAGGACCTTCCAGGAAACAAGTGAAAGTAAAGCAAAACAATGCTTAGGATTTCCTTGACTAAAATAAATACTGTAGTTTCTTACATAATTTTTTCCCAGTACTGGAGTTTCGTAATTTTTTAGCGATGTGAGAGTTGAGTTTCTTAGCGGTTTCTTATAAAAAATATTTGTATTAACTTATTATTGTATTGAAAAACTAGATATTCTCCCTCTTGATGATACAATATTATTAAGTCAAGCTAACTTTATGTGGAAATATGTTCATTCAGCTCTCCCAGACTGCATTATGAATTTTTTCAAAACCAACGAAAGTTTTGACAATGCAAGATTAGGAGCCAGCAACCAACTCTTTTTACCGTACCACAGGACCTCTCTTGGACAACGTTTTATTTCTTACAAAGGCATTAAACTATGGAATGAAAAAATACCATCTGAGGTCAAATTAAACCAAAAGCTGCAGTCTTTCACTTGCACCTATAGAAAGTATTTAACTTCGCTATAGTCATAATAACCAGTCATTCTTAATTATTTCCAATTATGCCTTCTGATTTTTACAGTTATTAGTGTTACTGTTATTGTTACTGTTGTTTTACTACTATTTTTTATTGCTGTATTTATCGCTAGCTTATAATGCTACCATTTTGTTTTGTTCATAGCATTCTTATAGTTCGCAATGTATTTTTATAGTTCGCAATGTATATTAGGCATACTAAGTTCCCCTTTTTAACAGGCTACTTATTTTCGTTTTGTCATCCAAACGATTCACAGACAAAAAAAAATCCTGAAACAATCAACCCCTCGTCAACCACAAAATACTCTTAGAAAATTAATTCTTTTTAATTGCTACACATAAAAGTACTAAATGTCACAGTTAATACTGTAGTTCCCTGAAGATAGCTCTGTCGTTCTTGTTTTAAATTTCTTGAGAAAAAAAAAACCGATGGGCATTTAAGCTTAGATAGTCTCTGGTAGATTTTATCTTAATGTCCTCAGCGCTCAAAATTGTATTCCCAGTATATTACGTTACTTTTATTAATCTAGAATTAATCATGTTGACTAGTACTGTATCAGTTTAAATTGTAAAACGTTGGAATTTATCATCATCATATCATATCATATATCATATTGTAAAAAGTTACATAACAGTATTTTACTCTTTTAAAAGAGATTTTCTGGCTACAAAAAAGGATTATTAGTACTGTGGGGGAGACTGCAACCTTTACATATACATTTATTTTCTTTGCGAGGGAATAGCCACCCTACTTTTCTTTCAAACAATGTATACACAAGATCAGCATGCAAGGGCCTAAAAACAGGGTTGGCCTAAAAAAGTATAGAGAATGACAATTGGCCTATTCTATAAAGTGGTTAAAAAGCGCTGCATCGTCTTTTAATTCTCGCAAAATTGATATCATCGCAAAAGAATACTAACCTGACAGCTAATGCACCCAAAAAGCAACAGCAAACCCACTAACACCTTCAAAGCTTCCATCATCTCAAGACACTGACGTCTGCAAGATTCGATGCAAAGAGTTGAAAGGCTCGCTCGAATCATGTGACAATCACCAACACAAATTTGTCATAGGACCTGCGAAGGCGCAAATGTGTCCAACTTGGTATCGAAAGAAGGAGTCAACGATTGCGTTCCTTTTTTGGCAATCATTTTCGCCGTTTTTTTCTAAAGCTGGGCATCATTTGGAGGGGAAAAATCTAGAGCCGGGTCAAACAATTATTTGTTGGAGTGCACACACCCGTACTAATGAAGTCTGCGCGCAGCCTAGCCTAGCCCCCAGCCGGCTTTAGAAAAAATCGGCGAAAAAAGTACTCCATCCAAAACGTAAAAATTACACTGAGTAACATAAGCGTACGAGCCGGGGGGCTGGGGGGCGTCAGCCCCCCCAACATTCGAGAAATCTAGAAATTCTGCCTATTTCGGGCAAGAATCCGCCGCAAGTCGGGCAAAAAATTTCGTAAACAATAGACTTTTCATCAGGCAGCCCCCCTAGATTTTTTCTTCCCGTACGCTTATGCTGAGTAACATCGAAATAACAACCTGCTCTAACAAACTACCCCTTTGCTCTAACAAAATGCTAATTTTTTTATTATTTTATTTTTTTGGCTCTGGTACCCAGGGTAACAAAATGCATCATCACAGGCAAAACCAAGTAAAATTTTCCGAAGAAGAGAAAATGCTGCGGAGGAGCTTTGTTGTGACCCGTTGACGCATGCGTACATTTACTACTTTCAAAATTGGCGGGAGCATTTTCAGACTGGCCTAGAAATTTGTCGACTAAAAATATTAGAGTGAAGAAAAAGATAATCAAAATGCCAAGGAAGAAGCGAACTAGAGCAGGAAAACCAAAAATGCCAAGAGCAAAGGAAGCAGATGATCTTAGTGACATTTCAATGTGCAGTATGACATCGGAAGCACCATTATCGAAAGAAGAAATTGTGGCGCGAATCGTGGAGGAATTCCAGTTCAGTGGTAAACGGCTGTCCGCTGTTAGACTTTGCAATTACACGCAGGCTAATAAGTGCAGTATTTTTTAAATATAATGTCAAACATTAGTCTCGAGTTTCTAATATTTCTTTTAACAGTTAGGGTACTGGTGGGATTGGGATTGCCCAGGCAGCGAGATATGATCAGCCTTCCCTTTGCTTTGATTTGCTTTGCTTTGAAACTGCAGCAGGAACCGGTGATCGATATATTATTTTGCTTTAACATTTTTGGGGGCTGCCGCCCCCAAACCCCCGCTGGTTCAGTAAGTATATTTCAATCTAAGTACTGATGCATTTTCCTTCCA
>REGM01000135.1:327141-402270 GCA_004194415.1 Aurelia aurita | reverse complement strand
TAAGCACATTACAGTGCCACATCACATAAATTACAGTTTATCTGGTTACGTCAAGTTTAGTTTCATTAGAAGTTACCTACTTTTAGCAAGCTTTTGGGAAATCCAAATCTGGTTTCTATAAGCTGCTCAAACTTAAAAGATGTAAAGATCTAATCTCACTAATCTCAATTCAAAATGGCTCCATTAGCAGGAAGGAGTTTAACAGTGTTGGACGTACCGTGTTGGACGTACAAAATAACTGTACGTCCAACACCACCATTTTGTAAAAACTGGAAGTAGAATATTTGTTCCAGCAGCATGGATGTATTTAACATACATGTTTAACAGTATATATGTCTCAAAATGCTTTCTGTGTCTCCACACATGTTAAAAAAATTAAAAAATACTATCCGCTGATGTTGGACGTACTTTCAATAATTACCATTAGATTGTTCAATGAATAACCAGGAAAAATTTCTGGTATTTTCGAAATTTTTGTCTTTTAAAGAAAGAGGTCACATTGTACTGTCAAAATACACCACATTTAGGGGGGACAGTAGAACATTTCTGTGCTAAAATCATAGTGTTAATATGAACTTTCTATCAATTTTTTTAAACAAAATTATTTACCTTCCAGTTTAATCAAATTTTGGAGAGAGAAAACAACAAATGCCTCAGCCTATTAATCATTTTTCTAAACATATAGCAAATTATCTATCAATTGACACCAAGTACATGTCAATAGTACAATTTTGAAATTTTCACTTCTTGGTTTACTTTTTCATGGAACTGCCCCTTGGTGTTTTCTTTTCATTGATGTGTTGGGGTTTGTTCTGCCTGTGTGGCGACACAATGATGACCACTGATCCAGTAGCAACAACAACAACAAAATTATTGTGCTAAAATGAATAATTTTGGCATTTTTATCACAATCTTCTTTTTTTGAAAAAACTGCTAATGGATTTGCTCAAACCTGACAATAAAAGTTTTACGACTAAAACAACTTTAAAAATATCAGTAAATCTGTTAAAATTTGTCAAGAAACCTTGGTATTTTGTTTATATATTCCACACAAATTTACAAGACAAATTACTTCTACTATAAACTACAAACTACGTTACAAACACTACAAGAACAATACCCCAGGAAACAAAAGACTATGACTACCCCGGGGCCATTACATAGAAAGATTTTCATGAAACGGGACTTTAAAAAATGGGACTTTACAAAAATGGACTTGGTGGTTGAGTGTGGTATTAGAAATGAGATAATCTCAAACAAATCGACCAGTTTTGTGGATTTACTGCAGAGTCAACTCGAGTATATTTCTTTTGAGGTCATTCAGAAGGTCTTCATCACCATATAATAAAAGTTGCATCAGAACCTCATTTGAAAGATTATTATATCCAGGTGGTCTAAATATTGCACAACTCCAGCGAGAAGATTTTGACGTTGAATGTCAAAAGATGGGCAAAACAGCAGAAAGTGCTCCGTATTCTCAATGCCACCTGGTATTAATCTGAAATGGATATACTGTATTTTAACGTTGGTAGATAATGTACTTACGAAAAATTGTAAAGAGATTCAAATGCAAAAAAACGAGAAGATTTAGCACACTGAGTCCTTTCTGATTTACAGTTATACAGTATGTCGTCGTCAGAGTGTGACTTTAAAAAAAGTATACATAAAATCTTGAAGACTGTATTTTGAGGTGTTTGCATGTACTCAGTTGATTGGCCATTCTCCAATCAAAGATGAAAAACCATCTCTATACCAGATGAGTCAAAAAATGTATCAACTGTTTAAAAACTCATGCTGCAATAACAATCCAACAGATTTGTAAAATGTTAAAGCCATTGTCACAGTGAGGCTTCAACTTAATTTTTGTATTTTTGTCATCAAATTTTGGATGTGTTATGTCTTGCAGAATTACTAATTTGCCAGAAATAACCTTCTACAATTTACCCCAAAACAGTAAAAAATGTTCTGCTCAGTCTGATACAGATTTTAGAACAAAACGTTCTTGTTTCTTAGCATTGATTGGGGGATTTTCTTTTAGACACTTTCCCTCTCAAAAAGCAATCACTCTATTCTAAGAGTTAAAATGTGAATTAAGTTGAACCACTCACACATATATATATTTTAGCGAAACCAATTGAAAAACAATTTTTGAGAAATTCTTCACTTGGGAGCAAATAATGCATTTAGAATTGAAGAAACATTCCCTAAAATTTAGTTCAAGCCTTTGTCAGTCACTGGCCTTGTAATTTTNCAGCAGGAACCGGTGATCGATATATTATTTTGCTTTCACATTTTTGGGGGCTGCCGCCCCCAAACCCCCGCTGGTTCAGTAAGTATATTTCAATCTAAGTACTGATGCATTTTCCTCCCAAAAATCAATACAAAATTCAAACACGGGGAAATTTTAAAAGTGTGTCCGCTAAAGTGCAAACTAGCCGGGCAACCCTCCCGTTTTCAATCATGGTTTCTGGGCTACTGTTTTTACGCGATGACCGTTTTCCCAAATTAATAACTGTTTCAAATCAGATCGCACTTTATAGTTATGTATAGTTTCTTTAATATGGAATCAAAAAGGTTCTGACTTGGTATTTTCTTTTCATTAATGTGTTGGGGTTTGTTCTGCCTGTGTGGTGACACAATGATGACCATTGATCCAGTAACAACAACAACAACAACAACATTATTGTGCTAAAATGGATAATTTTGGCATTTTTATCAAAATCTCCTTTTTTTGAAAAAACTGCTAATGGATTTGCTCAAACCTGACTATAAAAGTTTTACGACTAAAACAACTTTAAAAGTATCAGTAAATCTGTTAAAATTTGTCAAGACATCTGGTATTTTGTTTATATATTCCACACAAATTTACAAGACAAATTACTTCTACTATAAGCTACAAGCTACTTTACAAACACTACAAGAACAATACCCCGGGAAGCAAAAGACTATGACTACCCCCCCGCGGCCATTACATAGAAAGATTTTCATGAAACGGGACTTTACAAAATGGGACTTCACGAAAATGGACTTGGTGGTTGAGTGTGGTATTAGAAATGAGATAATCTCAAACAAATCGACCAGTTTTGTGGATGTACTGCAGAGTCAACTCGAGTATATTTCTTTTGAGGTCATTCAGAAGGTCTTCATCACCATATAATAAAAGTTGCATCAGAACCTCATTTGAAAGATTATTATATCCAGGTGGTCTAAATATTGCACAACTCCAGCGAGAAGATTTTGACGTTGAATGTCAAAAGATGGGCAAAACAACAGAAAGTGCTCCGTATTCTCAATGCCACCCGCTATTAATCTGAAATGTATATACTGTATTTTAACTTTGGTAGATAATGTACTTACGAAAAATTGTAAAGAGATTCAAATGCAAAAAAACGAGAAGATTTAGCACACTGAGTCCTTTCTGATTTACAGTATGTCGTCTGATTGGCCATTCTCCAATCAGAGATGAAAAACCATCTCTATACCAGATGAGCCAAAAAATGTATCAACTGTTTAAAAAATCATGCTGCAAAAGCAATCCAACAGATTTGTAAAATGTTAAAGCCATTGTCACAGTGAGGCTTCAACTTAATTTTTGTATTTTTGTCATCAAATTTTGGATGTGTTATGTCTTGCAGAATTACTAATTTGCCAGATATAACCTTCTTCAATTTACCCCAAAACAGTAAAAAATGTTCTGCTCAGTCTGATACAGATTTTAGAACAAAACGTTCTTGTTTCTTAGCATTGATTGGGGGATTTTCTTTTAGACACTTTCCCTCCCAAAAAGCAATCACTCTATTCTAAGATTTAAAATGTGAATTAAGTTGAACCACTCACACATATATAGATATTTTAGCGAAACCAATTGAAAAACAATTTTTGAGAAATTCTTCACTTATGGGAGCAAATAATGCATTTAGAATTGAAGAAACATTCCCTAAAATTTAGTTCAAGCCTTTGTCAGTCACTGGCCTTGTAATTTCNTATAACCTTCTTCAATTTACCCCAAAACAGTAAAAAATGTTCTGCTCAGTCTGATACAGATTTTAGAACAAAACGTTCTTGTTTCTTAGCATTGATTGGGGGATTTTCTTTTAGACACTTTCCCTCCCAAAAAGCAATCACTCTATTCTAAGATTTAAAATGTGAATTAAGTTGAACCACTCACACATATATAGATATTTTAGCGAAACCAATTGAAAAACAATTTTTGAGAAATTCTTCACTTATGGGAGCAAATAATGCATTTAGAATTGAAGAAACATTCCCTAAAATTTAGTTCAAGCCTTTGTCAGTCACTGGCCTTGTAATTTCCCAAGTTGAATGCATGGTCTACGCAATATGATTTCAAACAGGGGAGACATGTTTTGACTCAGCCGGTAGTTGTGCATCTTCATCTTTTTTAAAACCCCTTTCCTTTTTCTTCAACAGTGCAAAATAAAGTAGCACATCTAAGGGCAATGATGCACAAGGCAGTTATTGAACAAAGAAATCTCCTAAAGATGGAACTTTTAAAGATTCCCAAGGTAGGGCGATTTCTGTTTTTTAAAGATGATTCAGCAGAATGCATGTTGAGACATGCTGTATTTGCCTTCCTTATGAATAGCTAAACAGTGGCAGACTGGCTCATAATTTCTTCATCAAGCTGTAGTGTAGGGGCCCTTGGGAGTAGATGTGGCCTGACCGTTTGGGTGTAGTCTATGGTACAAAACATATTGCAAACTTTTAATATACAGTATCTTTGTCTGCTTTTCAGGGATGGAAATTTCTTCCTTAGAATAATAAATAACCTTTACAGCTGTTATGTATTACAAACAAGACAACCAACATGACTGCATTAACTCTTTAGTGATCATTTCTTGATATAGTTCAGGGACAGGGGTGCAGTATAAAAGTTGGTAGGCTAAACCAGCTAGAGCTTTGAGGTCTTTGAGTTGAGATAGCTATTATAACTTTTCGCTTTTCTTCTTTTTTTAGGATTTAAGAAAAATGAAAGTTACAGATTTCTTGAGTAAGTAGCCTGTTGTGACAAAATTTTAAAGCTACAAGAAAACATCAGTTTTAAATGATTTATTTATTCAGAATTTGAACAGTTCAGCTATTTACTATAAGTACAATTATCAAGTGCTAGTTGTATTGTTGCATTTTTTTAATGGTCTGCGAAAAAGCATATTTAGCTGCTGTTTTTCAAATTCACATAATTCAGCTCTAACGAAATCATCGTAAAGTATTTCTTTTAAGAATTATTTGCTGATCAAGAGATAGATCCCTTGAAAGAGCTTTTTTTGTTGTGATGGGGTCCTGTAAATGCTCCAAATCAATGGACCAAATATGAGGCTCGTTTGATGTTCCCCCTGGATGTTGTAGAATGCTGACTTTTCTGGTCAAAACTGTAATCTTCCAATTAAATTTCCCAATCAAACATTATATATATTCTTTTTGTGTTTTGTGCTTAGGACTCAAACCAAAATCCAAACAACATCTTTTTATTTGAAACTCTTAGGTTAGCTTGCAATTATGAATGCAGTGCAGTTCATTTGAATATACTTCGTTTTCTTTCAGAGGCGGGTGGAGACATGGACACACTTATGATGAATGAGGTAAGATAATAAAGGAATCTTTTTGTTGTAATAACACATCTTTCTTCTCTGGACTACATAAAATCGTACAAGAAAAGATCAAGTCAAATTTTTATCTCCTCATATTTACAGTATCTTATTTCAAAAGAACGTACTGTACATACCATGTGTAAATTAACATCAAATAATTCTCAGGGAATTTTTAAGAAACCATCAAAGAGAATTCTTATGGGTAGTAAAGCCTGCAAGAATTTTAAACAAGAACTCTTGAGAATGTCCTAAGAATTCTTAGGCAAGAAAACTGTGCCGATGTACCTAAGGCCTGTACTCTGAGGTAAGATGGGGTGAATGGCCTAGCAGCTTATACAGTTTCCGTTCGGTAACTGAAGTTAAGCTTGGTCGCGTGAAGGCAAAATCCGGATGGGTGACCTTCCAGGTGCCTGACCAAGCAACTCACTTCGCTGTCCTTCGGAAGGGATGAGGACTTGCTACAAGTCTCGCACGGTAATAATCAGGCGATATTATTACCGTGCGAGACTTGTAGCAAGTCCAGAAGGGATGTTAAACTAGGGGTCCCATGCCTGGATGCGGCATGCATAGTAGGCCTAAATTAGCTGTAATATAGCAAAAAATCTTTCTAACCTACTAAAATAAAGTAATGAATGAATGGAACAAAAATAAAGATTTCAACATTGTATAGGTTTTTGGGACATCAAGTAGAAACAGTTAAAGGTAATGTGTCCATATATAAGGCTAGCGTATACCCAACCTGTCAACATCCATCAAATTCTCGGCAAATGATTGGTTGATATTCAAACTGATCACATGAATAGAGAAAATTGCTGTAATGCGTGATTGAAAAGAGATTTTAGTTCATCACATGCCTTGCTCTGAGAGGCCAACTTGTATGGACACATTACCTTTAATGTTATTCTTATTCTCTCATTATCAGGCTGAATCTGTTGAAGATCCGACTGTTTCTTTTGAAAGGTATGCTACTATTATCGACTACTAAATATTTATCAACGTTTCATGTTGCTATTAAAGCTGCCTTTGCTGTTTTTTGCTGCCTTGATCTCATCTTGATCTCTCATAAGGGACATTTTCACAGAGTTTCTTTTGTCTTGTCATAGTAGCTTGATTTGGTATTTATTTAGAAAACTTTTCAGTTTCCTCCTTGTAAGAAATGATTTGTTCGCTATCTCGAATTTTCTGCATCCATATACAGTACATTTTGCAGTTAGTCTCCTCTTTAATGTTTCTTTTTGCTAAGATATCTGATTTCAATTTTCTTTTCTTTCATGAACCAAACAGTACGACGTCTGGTAAGCAACTATTTTTATTTCCATACTTACCAATACTCAATGAAAGGGATGTTGCCATGCAAGGCTCATCCAAATGCCAGCAGATAAATTTCGGCATTTCATGGCCTACTCCTTTATTGCTGTTTGCAGTGATTGTTTGATACGGGAGTGATTGTTGCTGTGAGCAGCATAGTACCGGGTGAGTCAGAAAAAACAATCCTCGTTTGAAAGGCCACTGCTCCCTGGATATCGAGGCAAAAATATTGGAAAATATATTATTTAATAGTGGACATGTTCAAATAAATTGAAAATTTTACCTGACTGAAATCGGCCACTCCGTTCTGAAATTATGAGGGATTTTCTCAAGAAAGCCCCTCCAGGAAACCTTCAAAGCCGGCATAAAATCACGACCAAATTTCTGTCATATTTCTGCCTTAGCCCCTTAATAGCAATGACTTGTACATGCTTTAGCATGTTTTATCCCTTTGGGAGGATAAAAGTGCCATCCCTGGAATATAACAACATTATTCTCGGATAATTTATCCTCCCAAGAGGATAACACGTGCTGAAGCATGTGCAAGTCATTGCTGTAAGGCAGAAATATTTGAAAAATTTGCTCGTGATTTTAGGCCCATTTTGAAGGTTTCTTGAAGGGGTTTTCTCCAGAAAATCGCTCATTAACTTCAGAACGGAGAGGCCGATTTCAGTCAGGTAAATTTTAAATTATATTTGAACATGCCAAGCATTATATAATGTATTTCTCAATATTATCGTTTTGATATCCAGGGAGCAGTGGCCTGTCAAATGGGGATTGTTTTTCTGACTCACCCGGCAGATATTTCTGCACGACCTGAAGGTTTTTTCTGCACGATCTAAAGGATTTTTTATATCACCATAAAACAGCTAAAGCGCATAAAGTATTACATTCTACTGCGCCATTCACAGCAGGAAGACAAACGAAGTTTTTTATAGACAATAAAAAATCAAGGATAGACTTAACAGATAAAGTAAACATAATGATACATTGTGCTATTCACAGCGAGAATGGACACATGGTCATCGAATTCCCACTATAAATAGCACTTGCAATTAATGATGAAAAATAGTATAATTTATCAACAAAACATCAGTACAAACATTACATTACGAAGGACGGAAAAAGAATAGATGCTGCCATTTACTCAAAGTTTAAGGTAACTCTGTGTTCTGCCCCAATGAGCACGGAAAGCCAGTCCCCAGAAATCATCCCAAGCAACCACCAATTAGCCTGCGTGCATCCCCTACTGTTCCTTTGGGCTGAAATTTTTCGTTGAATTGAAAACGAAAATTTCAGCCCAACGAAACAGTAGGGGATGCACGCAGGCTACCACCAATTACCAGACACGAAATCATCTGGTCCCCACTATGAATGACATTTATAATAGACAATAGTTACTTGGACTAAATTAAGGCACTAAAAAGGGTAGGCAGAACTCTCACGTTAAGCTTACATAATGTACTTTCATTTCTAGGTAAGATGAGGGCTTTGAACGCCCAAAAAATTACTGTTTAGTCATGTTCTATCTCTCATACAATTACGTCAAAGATCACTTTTTGTCTGTTTTTCCTACTCAGTCAGGGTTAGTTTGGTACGTTAAGGTTACGGAATTGTTTCGTTCGAAATCTGCTTGCGGAATATGTCATTGAGTGTCGTCTATTAACAAGATATTAGTTGGCACGCTCCTTGTTTTTTGGCCCCGCATAATGTTTGGGTGGATATTTGTAAAAGATATTTGTATTGCTTTCTACTAAAGAACGAACCACCCTGCTAAGATTGAATTTATAGCTATTCGTTCTTTAAAACTGATATCGTTGTTTAGCTAACATGTCAACTTAGACTACGTTCACATGATGCCGGCAAATTTTGAAAACCGTGGAAAATGTGACGGTAGCAAAATTTTAGCTAGCGTTCACACGATACCAGCAAAATTTGAAAACGGTATGAAATTTGACGGTAACAAACTTGTTGCATTTTCCCCAAGAGTTTGATGCCAAAGAAATGTACCTACACCTTAAGAATCGATCAGCCTTGTTTTGAAAGCGTCGAAAAGTGTTCCGTTTTCATGGTTTTGGAGTGTTCGCACGATTCCGTTGTCAAAATCTACCGTTTTCAAAATCTGCCGGGAAAAAATGTGCCGTTTTCGTGTGAACGCTAGCTTGCATGAACGCTAGCTTTCGCCTATCCGTCACATTTATCCCCGTTTTTAAAATATGTCGGTATCGTGTGAACGCAGTCTTGGATAATAAATGTATTTCGTTAAAATCCGTTGCAACTTTCTCACGAATAGCTAGCAAACTCATCAATAGCTAGCGCACTAGAGGGAAACAAACGTTTTAGCTGTTCTTCTACTCACCCGGTAGTGTTTATGTGAAGCTTTATTCATATTTTGCCAATTCTGTTACTTTCAAATTCTGATATGGTTTCTTTTCTAGCCTCGTCAGTGCCACAAACCACAGGTCCTGTGAGAAGAACCGCAACTGCTAGAAAAACTAGAGTAAGTAATTGTTTTCAGCCGAGGTATCACAAAAATTTGAACAGTGAATCGTGTACAGCAGCCTCTTCTTTTAAGCCACGAATCTCTCGATTAAGAGCATGATTAAGCATCTCTTATTTGAAAATCCGAAGTTTGAAAATTGTTTCACAGGAAAAAAGGAAATTGACATTTATCGATTCTAAAAAAGAGTCTGGATCGAGCGATATTTTTATACATTTTTATTTCTTATACGAAAGGTTCGAGTTCGAGTGAGTGGCGTTAGAGCTTCTATTACAGTTGGGCAGATTCTGCAAAATGTATAAAAATATCTTTCGATTCAAACTCTTCTGTAGAATAGCAAAAAGGCCTATTAGCTATTTTTTAATTGCTAGGTTAGTCTGCTTTCCACTGCTTTACTGCAGGTTACAAGAAAACTTCCTCCGAAATAGAAATTTTCCACATCTGTGGGTTGTAGCAGAAGCAAAGGAAATTAATTGTTGGGTGATCTGCTTTACTGCGAGTTTGTACCTTTTGATTATTTAATTCATAACAGATTATCACTGCCATAGAAATATCCTTGCTAGGAATATGTCCTGCAGAATGTCATGTTCCAGGATATTTCCTGTGAGCAGTGATGCGTGCTCGAGCCCTTTTTGCAGGCCGGCCACGTCAGTAGACATGAATATGAATAAAGTGGATTTCTGTTGCCCTCAGGAAATATTTGATGCTGTTTGATTTGTTCACACAGAGTGTTTTCTCTCAAGAACGTTAGAATCGACTGATTTTATTTATGCTCAATATTTCTTATCTTTAGACTACCAAGCCCCCAACGGTAGCGCATACTGAAGGGCGTGTCACTCGTGGAGCAAAAACGTAAGTAAATACATGATGTTTTGTTATCGTTTATCAAACAAAAGCTACACCACATAGACTGTGAAGCCAGACTGCAATTATGTACGAAATGATGCCCTTTTCCTTGATATTTGTTTCTGTTTATTTTTCAAAAACAGATTTAAATTGGTTGCTTTTATGATTTTCGAACATTTGTTAATAGGGCGTGGAGAGAAAATATCAATAGAAAAAGAATAATTTTGTGTGAACATGTCTATGTAAAATTAGAAGTACAAATTTACTTAAAAGGCTCTTGGGCAACCGACATACATGGCAGCCCTATTTGTAAATGTGGCCTAATTTCATGCTACATGAAAAGAATTTTGTGATGTCGCTCAACACCAACTTCGGTAGCTGCAGCTCCAGATGCGGCCATATTTCTTCTTGCGTGTGTTAAACATTGGAATTGAATTGAATGAAATCCTCGAAATCCTCGAAAAACAAAACAAACGATCGCAATGCATGCCGGCTGCGCAAGAGCCTTTAACTACCTTGCAAGCTTGCAAGGTTCCGATACTTTCTCCACCTCTGTGGACCCCATACCTTTGTTACAAACATTCAATAAAAATCTCTTTTATAATTTGATGTTGTTGAATTTTCTGTTTCGTCCAGCCGAGCAAAAGCTACAATTGCAATGGATGCAAATGATTTGGACACACCGGCACGTGGTATTCAAAATAGTGTTCAAAATATGCCTATTATCACTCCAAAGGTTGCTCCAACTAACAGGTAAAACAGATTTCAATATGTACTCACTCTTTATTGTCACAGCGGTGTAGAACTCTTTTCGTTATATCTACCGGATGACCCAAGAAAAAATGAAACTTTTTGAAAAATCATAAAAATTTTATTATATTACCGATCACGAAAATGTCTTCATGTGCATTTGTATTAAAGACCAAATTTATCTTGGACACACTGCAAAGTCTTGAAATCGCTTTGAATTTGTGGGAATTTGTGTTTCTGCAAGCAACTTGGTTTTGAAGCATACTCCGAAATCACAAGAAAGGATTATCAAATTGATTTTTTTATCCCCCAGTACCACTCAAATTAGTTGCCTATGACTTATCATGTAAGACTCGAGCGAGACTTCATATGAAATCGCAAGAAATATCTTTTTGGCTAAAAATTCAATAGTTTGTAAAATACTGTGTTTCACATCAGATGTCCAAGCCAAGTTATTGATAAAAGAAAAGTCACTGGTAGAGAAACCTCTCTTGATGTCTTTTTAATCTCGTGAAGTCTTTTTAATATAGATATTTTGATTTGCTTTTCACAACGCAAAGAGGCATTTTCAATCCAAGGCGATTTGAGATCAACGGAATATTTGTTTCGGCAAAATTTAAAGGGACCACATTTGAATTTTAATTCTGAATTCTTTTTCATTTCAGCAACGTCATGTCAGTTGTGAGGAATCCTAGAATTGGAGAGTTGTAAGTTGTTGTTGTTACTATTCTAATTACGGTTCATCACATCAAGGGTCCACTTACTTCCCTTGATCCTGAAATTAATTTGGCAATTCTCGTAACTATACAAAGAATAAAGTAATTTTGCTGATTTGTCGAGTTCGCCACTTTGTTTGATTCACCTTACAAAAGAAGGAAGAGTCTTGAAACTTTCTAGTACTTTTGAATGCTAAGAATGTTTTCCTCTATGTTTGCTTGCTATGTTAGTATTTTTATACCGTGTATTTGTTCTTATTGTAGGACATACTCATTGGCCGGTTCTCCCGTCACGAATTTGACCAAGAATGATGCGTTCATGAAACATGTGAGATCTTTTTTGAATATTTTCTTCTTCTTAACAAGGGGCGGGTATTCCTCTAGAAATATCAATATATCTTCTTAACAAGGGACAGGTATACCTCTGGAAATATCAAAATTTCCCCTGCACATATCAAAGATCCTTCCCGACTGTCTGCTGGCAGGAAAACCTTATTGAGCTCGCTGATTGGATAGTTTCAAATACGTCAAATGTTTGAAAATTGCAGACGATAATATTCTGCAAATGAATACCGGCTGAGTAAAAAAATGTATCCACTTTTTAAAAACATCGTATACAAAAACTTTCAAACCGATTTGGAAAATTACAACTCCGTTGCCTGACTTGGGGTCGAATCTTATTTTCAGAATTTATTCATAATTTACAATGCACTAACTTAATCTCAAATGAAGAGTTCCCGAAACTAACTAGGCTTTGGCTAATACTAAAGTGAGTGGCTCAATTTAATCCACTTTTCAACCATTAAAATAGTAAATAATGTGTTTCATAGCTCAGGCATGGCTTTCTGATGATACGGAAACTGTTCAAATATTGCTCTCCCATCAATCCTTGGCATAAAAAAATCAAAATCTACATCATAGCTTGGCTGTTTTGGGGCATATCGATAAAAATAGTTGATTTCAGCACCTAAAATTATGAGAAAAATCGAGATAATTAACTCAACCATCTGTAAGATGATGAATTAAAAATTGTACAAATTGGTTGCACTGCCTTTCTTATACGATTTTCAAACAGTGGATACATTTTTCACTCACTCAGTATAGGAGCAAAGTTTTCTTAAAATGAATGTTTTCTAAATTTTTGGCTTCGTCCTCATTTTTAAGTGGTGAGGACTGCAAAAAGCCACTCGATTTGAGCCTCCCGCTTCTCGTGCTTAAATATTTACTTGCACGGGTGAATGGCCGAACCTTGCGATTTTCATCAGCAAGGCAAACATGTTTTTATAAATGATTATGCGTTGTTTGCAACTTGGAATACCTTCACACGATGCCGATACGATTTGAAAACGGCAAAGTTTGAATCGAAACCCTAACTGGCACAACGCGTCGTGTGAACACTCGAAAGCGATGAAAAAGGAACATTTCTCGACAATTTCCAAGGGAAGCTGATTTATTTTTTAGGCATACATTTCTGTGGCGTCAAATTCTATCTTTGATGTTGGGGAGATTGAAAAGCGTTTGTTACCGTAAAATTGTCTACCGCTTTCAATTGTGCCGGTATCATATGAATGCCAGCTAAGATCCGGTACCGTCACATTTTGTGCCATTTTCAAATTGTGCCGGTATCGTGTGAACGTAGTCTTATTGTGCTAGAGATATTGGAACCAGAAAAACTTTTATTGATTGTTTTAATGCATTATATGATTCGATACTAACCCTTTTTATTTTCAGATGAGTGGGGCCATAATGGATATGAGTCCAGGCAGTTTGCAAATGCAGGCAGAAGACTTACAAAAGATAAAGGTAGATTGCATTCAGCTTTTATCAGGGGTGTATTTTCTTATGAGATGCGAATTTATTCATGCGCCAAGCCTACTCTCGAGTCCGGAATAGACGAAGAGTCTGGAATAAACGGGATGGGTGAAAAATTCTCCAAATCCTAATAGACATTGAATCGATTGAGTGTGGAGTCGATTTTCTAGCCAGAAATTTAAAGGTTGAACGATTTTAGAACGAAACGTCCCTGTTGTCTCAAACTAAACCCGCACACCTTCTGAAGAATCATATATAATAAGGAGGGAGCGGTAAGAAGACACTGAAATTTCTACTGCTTGTTTCTACATCTAAATGTCTACAGAGTTCAATTCCTTTGTGCTCTTATTTGCGTTATTGCGGAGGAGCACAGTGATGAAACAAATTTTAGGGTCATCAGCAATCAAGATTGGCCTGAAACATTTGAGTAACCATGCATTGTTTAATGATATGATTTCAACAAGTACCTTTCTGTTGGCGCAAAGTGTGGTTGGGAAAAACTCAGAGAGCATTGGCTCCAAATCTCTAGATGTTGGTTTAAATGGCTATTAATTTCTTTGCATTTAATGGAATTGGTTGAAAGGAATTTTAGGTACTTTGTTATAATTCTACCTTGAACTTTTTTGATATCTTGATTGTTTTAAAAAATACAGCCTTTTTATATTTCAATTCGTTTGAGGTTGCAACGTTTTATTTCTAAATTCCTAAATTGAAAACCAGAAGAGCGACATACTTGTGCTTGCCACCATATCGTAGACCTTCATAAACTGCAATGGTTTCCTTGAAAATTCTTGCAATTTTCTGCCTTAGATTAGGAAGCTACGATGGTTTGAATTTGTCTTCAAAATGTTGCTTTAGTTCTTTTCGAAAAAAGGAAAGCGCTGTATTTTTTGAAATAATCAAGATATCAAAAAAGTTCACGGTAGAATGATAGCGAAGCATCTGAATTTCCATTCAAGCAATTCAATCCAAAGAAAGAAGTAATAGCCATGTACATCACTTTTTAAGATTTTGAGCCTATGCTCTACAATAGAAACCCGCATAAAAGAACCTAGGTTTTCTTCAGGCAGCCTGAATGAGGTTCTTGATTTACTGATGCCATAATCAAGTCCATCATAATAATAATGATAATGCCATAATAATCAGGTTCTTTGAAAGATGCTTGTAGTTGGTACAGTGTAAATGTGTTCGATGCCAGTGCATTCCTTCTATGACGCGAATAGTTTTTCGATACATTTTTTTACATAAAGTTTGTGTCATGAAAGATTTTGTAGTTTTCAAGTAAAATACCATCTTTTAAATTATTGTACAAGAACCTTTTAAAATCTCAGCCTCTTCGGGGTTCTTGTTTAAAAAGTTCTAATCATTGAATTTCAGCCTCAAGGTTTTTATAAAACTAGGTTCTGTTATGCGGGTTTCTACTGTATCTTTTTGCACCTTTTGCGAGCTTCTGAAATTGATTATTCGATGTGTTTACGGTGATTGATAACATTTTTAAATGTTCTTTTTTAGGATATGGTTGAATCGAAGATTCAGCAAATTGAAGATGGGAAAACAAAAACTTCCCAGAAATCTAAAGGAAAGAGTAAATAAACTTGATTTTTAGTTTTAGTATCATCATCTCGTCTTATTTGTAGAATAGTATTTTAAGTTAGTTATTAAAAATATCTCTCGTCAAGATTCTTCATCATCAGTGGCGGACACTTTGCCAATCATTGGGGAGCGAAGCTATTGTTTCGGTTGAAAAGCATTGTTTATCTATATTTTTTCAAACAATAGATCTTGTTCTACCCAACATTGAGGGGCGACCGCACCCACTTCGCCCCCTAGTGTCCGCCGCTTTTTATCAGGGCAGGATCTCATCAAAAAGGCATAAGAAATTTATGAAGAGTTTTCGATGACAAGGAATTGCCAATTGCTCTGCTTCTGGGACGTCGAGCAAAACAATTTAAATGTTTACTTGGATTGAACCTGTGTTGAATTTGTGTATTTGACTCCCAAATTTGTATGTTGATACGAGGTAAAAGACCCAAAAAGCTATCATTTGTCGCCTTGTCATTTGACGTTATGAATAAGCTCCCCTCTCTATAATAAGCCCCCTTATGGAGTCTTCAAGATTAAATAAGCCCGAGGGGGTGGCTTAATAGAGCTTATACGGTATTTGACAATTGTTTTGTAGCTCTTAGAAACAGTAAAACAGCTTCCTTGACGTACTGAAATGTTGTAATTATCAACTTAGAACTTGGTATATCGCCACCCCCGACCAATCGTCCACATTTTGCTGCGAATTTGAGCATTTGTATGACGTTTGCCACTACTTTGTAAGATAATGACGAGGGTATCGGTGAATCGTTCAAGCCCCAATAACTCTTAGTCGTCTTAAAAAGAGGAAACTGACACATTTAAATATCTGATCTGATACCAAGTTGCCACGTTTTTACTATGTTCTTATATTTCCATTAAAGAATAGCTTTGTATTGAATGCCAATGATGTCTGCCAGTTTTTACTCACCTTGTCTGCAGTTGCCTTCGAACAACGAATTCAAACAACTCTTTTGGTTGTTAATTCAAAAATGCTCTTTTGAGCAAGAAGTTCCAATGTTTAGCTGATTTCTCATGATTTTTAGCAGCCCAAGCTAGATAAGCTCTTCTTTTCCTGGGTCGCGTAGAATACAAGAATTTTAAAAGGTTTCTATTTTGGTAGTAAACTTTTATTTTACAGATGAAATTTAAAGAAAAACGTTGACTCCAATATTTCACTTGTAAAAATGATTCTCAGTAAAATTTGAAAGGTTTCTCCGACTTGCTAAACCATCCGTAAAGCAGTAGATTCTGTTGGAGATTTCCTACCAGCTCAAAAGAAATATCACCTGTTTGAAAAATCATACTGCAAAGTGCAAAAAACCATCCATCAATTTGCAAAATTGTAAATTCTTTGTCTGAATGAGGCCCCAACTTAATTTTTGAGATTTTACCAAAAGTTACTTTCTTCGATTTGCTCAGAAACAGTCAAAAACGTGCTGTTCAATCTGATATAGATATTGAAATAAACGGTCTCTTGGTGCAAATAGCCTTGATTGGAGAAAATATAAGTGTTTTAGCAGATGTTTCCTTGCCAAAAAGGCAATACGATGAGCAGAGCCAAATCTTCCTTTGCCATTCTAACAGTTGGAAAGTGAAGTATATTGAATCACTTGCAAGTGTTTTATCCAAACCTGATTGAAAATTTCTTGGGAAATTCTTCATTTGAGAGCACAGAAAATCATTTCAAAAATTCAAAATTTAGTTAAAACCTCAGTCAGCAACTTACTTTCAAACTCTCAAAATTGTTTGGACTGTTTTTCGAGTACGATTTTTCAAACAAGGGATACATCGTTTAGTTTCACCCGGTAGCCCAAGGCTGCAGGAAAATATTGAAGTGCCACCCTCAAAACAATCTTAAACTTTTAAGCAAAATTTCTGGAAGGTTTGCGCTTTAATTTGAGATCAATGCACGGGCTTTAGGAAACTCTGAATTAAAAATTAGATTTTCGGATGATACATCGAGTTTTTTTCACTTTATATTTCGTTCGTGATATATCCAGTGCGAAGCGCGTGGCAGAGTGACGTGACCTAGAGCCATTATGCCACTCAAGTGTGGAAAAACGAACGTTTCCGTTTGAGAGGCATAATGGCTCTCGGTCACGTCACTCTGCCACGCGCTTCGCACTCGATATATCACGAACGAAATATAAAGTGAAAAAATACTCCATGTATCGTCCGAAAATCTAATTTTTAATTCAGAGTTTCCTAAAGCGCATGATTAATGTTACAAAATGCCGAACCGAACAAAAAGGACAAAGNATTCTCCAAGGAGGATAACATGTGCTAATACTTGGATATGTCATTGTTGTTAGGAGCAAAAACGGACGAAATTTTGGTCGTTGTTTTCACTCGTTTTTGCATGGTTTTGAAAGGGGATTTCTGCATAAAATCACCCATAGCCACGGGAAGGAATGACCGATTAAAGCCGGGTACATTTATGCATCTAATTGAACATAGTGGCTATGAAACAAGACATGTTTCAATATTATTGCTTTGGATATTCAGGGAGCAGTATTTTTTCAAACGCCGTGCGTGTTTTTTTACTCACCCGGTAGTTTTGCGTTATAAGTAAACAACTCTATCGACCCTATTCAAATGTTAAAAGTTGGGCTAGATAGAGTGCAGTAGCGGGCGGCATTCGAATGTTGTGTTGTTGTATGTCATACCGTAAGATTTAGGGTTAGTTTCAGAAAAGGGTAAGTTAGTCATACGGTAAGATTTAGGGTTAGTTTCAGAAAAGGGTAAGTTAGGGTTAGTTGGGGGTATGTTAGGGTAAGTTAGGGTTAGGGGTTTGTTTAGTTCAATATCCGCAAAAGGAATATGTAGCCCGCTAAACTGCACTCGTCCCAAAAGTTGATCTGCTATTCTCATAAAATTTTCGACTTTAGATGTTGAAAAACTTTGCCCTAAATCTGAGTTACATTTCATTAGACTTGCTCTAAGTCTATTCCGTGGTCTATCAGCGCTAAAAAAATATAATGGCTTCTGCGGGGGCGTATGCCTCGAGGACACTGCGAGGGAGAAGCGAGAAACGTGGCATACACCCCGCATGAGTCATTATATTCTTTAAACGCTGATAGACCATGGAATAGACTTGGAGCAAGTCTACATTTTCATCGACAGATTAAAGAAAAGATTTTGAGACCTGACGAGCAGATACATTTCTACAATGTTGCAACATAACGTGAATTATTTTCTTACTCAACCGGTAGGACACTGACCTCTACTTCGATTTTTATCAGGCTTGTCTTCCGAAGTTCTTCGCGGATAACTCGCGTCCCATGCTGATCCAGCGGAATAGGTTTCGCTTTTATCATATGATACATCAGGATCATACCGTTGTCTTTCGTCGGCATTGTTTTCTTGCTCGGCCTGGTTGGAAAATAACAATGAAGTATCATGTGCTATAGACTTACCGTAAAATCTCTATTTAGCCCCCCTCTCTAATAAGCTCTTCCCTTCTGAGTCAAAATTCTAAATAAGCCCCCTCTCTATTAAGCCGCCCCCCAAATATATCAAATGCGAGAGGATACCAAAGATTTTCCGTTTATTAGCTAAAACAAGTTTGGATGTTAATTTTGATATCGTTTGTGATTAAAATTGCGTTGAATTTGTGTATATTTGACTCATAAAAGTGTATGTTGGTTCAGCAAAATATGAGGTAAAAGACCTGAAAAGCTATCGTTTATAGCCTTGTCATTTGACTTTGTGAATAAGCCCCCCTCCCTAATAAGCCCCCTTTCTTTTAAACCCGCCCTCTGGAGTCTCCGAAATTAAATAAGTCCCCGGGGGCTCAATAGAGCTTTTACGGTATGATTTTCATGCTATTTGTTGCTACTACTAATTTAAATATTACCCCCTCATTTCTCAAAATAGGACTCATAATTTTACAGACACAAAACCTGGACTAATTCTCCGATCTGTTTTGGCGCAACAATGATTCGTAGCATTCCAGCAAGATTTGGAAAACTATGCTTAGATCTGAAGTAAAAGGTATTATCTTGAATACACATTTTCAGGTTTTCGTTAAGTTAAGTATCCATGCCAAACGCAAACGTTCGCTAGCCTTGTCCCCAAAGTAGAATCACCAACGACTAATCGCAAAATAGCTAAAACAATGAAGCTTCATGCTCGAAACTCACCTTCTCTTTTGGAAGATGCGGTACCCTTCGAGGTCCTTGTGATTGTTTCTCTCTGTGCTTCTTGCGAAGTTCTTCATAGCTCATTGATTTGGGTCCTTGACCTTCATCCTCGTCATAAAAGCTGCTTGGGGTAGCAGATCTGCTTTGCTCACGACTATACTCAGGAGCCATTTGCGGCCTAGTGCCAAAGGCATCTCCTTGCAACGATGTTGAACTCTCTGGCTCTATTTCTAGAAATAAAAATAATAAATTTTAGTAAATTATTATAATAATGCGGGTTTAATATAATACGGCCTGCGAGGAGCTTTAGCTAATTTAAAATAATAAACTGTTCTCCAATGACTGGTTGGCATTACAGAGTTACGTGGTGGCTAGAATGCCTGATAACATATTTAATGGCCATAAACCATGGGGGTACGATAGTACTGAGGATGGTAAAGGGTATTTCGTGAAACGTGATCGGCTATATTTTTTCTCGTGAAACGTGAAAGAGGGTAGTAAAAAGTATTTCGTGAAACGTGATCGGCTATATTTTTTTCTCGTGAAACGTGAAAGGCCAGTATTTATTTACGTGAAACGTGAAAAGCAAAAACATTTTCCCCNACTTCTAACCGCCATTGCCATTCGCTAGTTGGGCCTAAACTCACATGGCAATGGCGGTTAGAAGTTCGTTGCAACGACGCTGGCAATTTCGATTAGGATTCGATAGCAGGTCAACAAAAAAGAATGACAACCATGGTTTCAAAATAATATGCATGCAAAGAATACTTTAAAGCTAACAAAGAACTGAAGGTATGTCGCTTTAATCGGGTTTTTAGTATCTTCCTACAGCCCTTGCTGTGACAGTCGATACCACAAATTCCTGTCGCTTTTCAATATGGCGCTACATTCAAACAAACGTGATTACTTTTTTTGGGAGACCCGGTACAAAAGTAGCAGTTTCTCATCGACTGTTCAGTAATTTGTTGAATGTTTGCTAAATACGGCCAAACTTTACTATTCGGAACACATCCAATATCACGCTTTTGTTTCAATTAGTATTGCTATTGTTCATCTTATGATTTGCTCTATTAAGAATGTTCGCCGAACAAAGAACTTGGTCCGTACTGTACAGATCCGCCGCTAAATACTTAATTATTTCGTAAATTTCAAAAAAATATTTCGAATAATGCGCTCATGCAAGAAATTCCTCGAAAACGTGTTTGGCGCTTCAAGATTTGAACGAAGTGAGCATGGAATTTCTTCCATGCAACGAGAAACAAACTTGGTACATACAGATGCATAGTTGCAAATGAATGCAAGTTGTCCATCCTCGTTGGGTAGGAGCAGTAACAAATGGCTTGATATCAGAAGTAATCCAAAAAGAAAAAGATTGCAAGTGCAAGGAAGGTCTGCACTGCACTGCATAATAGGAAGCAACACAACCAAATAAAGTTTCAGTTCAGTTTCTTTATTCATATTACCTGTAATTGCTGTGGTGGCTGACAATCTGCAGGAGCATCTCCACTATCATGTTGACCTTGAGAGTCATCACTGGAGCTCGCCATAACTTAGAACCCGGACAGCTATGGACGTTTTTCTGTAAATTCGCATGTAAAATGATGGCTTTGCAGCCGTCCTGTTTGTTATTCAACCTATCGTCTTTTGTTGTTGTTGTTGCTGCTAATATAGTTGCTGTAAATGTTGTTGCCGTTGTAATTCTGCAGTAGACTCAACACATTCCTTGTAGTTATGACATTTCACTGAACATTACACTGAACGTTTTGACATTACAACTAACTTCACCGAAGCAGCAACAACGATATAAATTGAGAAACTTGAAGGGTTTGTGGAGTAAGACTAATGCTGCAGCTGAGCAACTTCATAAAAATTTCTGCAATGGCGGCCGCCCGAGGTGAAATAAAAGTTTGGGTGAAATATGTCAAAGATGGCTTGAAAGATGTTAAAGATGAGAGTGAAGAAGATGAGAATAAACCTGACTGTAAGTATTATTATTTATTGTGAGTCCTAAATGAATGAAACCTGAAATGAAAAACGAAGGAAGAGCGGCTTCAAAATAAAATTTAAATAGGTGCTTTGTACTGTCCAGACCTAACCTAAATATATGTATCGTTTCGTTATCATTTCATGTATGTAGCAAACACGGACCTTTTAACATTATTATAAAAAAGCAACAAATCCGTTTGAAACTTACGTCACAGGACCATATAAAGGCAACATACGTAGACATGTCACAACTGACTGAAGTGAAAGTGGAGCCAATTTAATTGCCAATTTTAGTGCCCATTCTTGTGAAATTGGTATCTTTCGCTTGTCAAAGGAAAATTTTATGAAAATTAATTGATATCAATTCAAATTCATGAATTTGAATTAGAATTTAAATTTCAATGGACGATTATGAGGAACTTTTTGCCAAGATTCAGTGCGTTCCAAATATAAATCTTTAACGATTCTATATATGGAGTCTATTAAAGAACACAATGAAGCTTGGTAAAAAGTGCCTCACTGCCACCTTTAGTGTAATCGTCTACTATTGTATATGAACTGGTCTTACCCTGAAAGAAATGGTGCTCCATAGAATTCATGTAAACTCCACACTGATATCTACGTCAAGCCAACAGGAGAAAAATGGAAAACGTAGCATCACCCCAAAAAGGTGATGATTACACTTGAGCAGACCAGCTTTATGTCATATCTAGGATGCTACCTTACCCTAACTAAACCTAGTTTTCCCTACCTAACCCAAAAAAAACCCTGTTCCAAAACCTAACCCTGACTGTAACCCTTACGCTTACCCCTACCCCATGACACATAACATAACATACCAATGTTGAAAGCTGGTCCACTAAAGTGCAGACTAAGCCTCAAAATGGTCCCTCATAGACTGTCATCAAGCGCAACATTAAAAAGGGGATATCTCCATGATGATGGAATTTTTACTTTAGAATTTACGTAGCCATAATACTGAAGTATTTAAAAGTCATGCCTTTGTCATTCTTGCGATTCAGAAACAATCATCCTCACTTTCCATGCATGTTGAGACGACTGGTAGCAAAGGCCTAAAGTCTGCTGGACCCTGCTTTCTACTAAGATTTTAAGACATGGCCACTAAGCTGTAGGGGAGGGAGGGGGTTTCTCAAGTTAACGACCAAATGCTACTAAAAAATATGAACATCAAATGTCAATGATCCCAATATATAAAATCATCATTTAGGATATGCCAAGATTATAAGGGATCATCTCAAAAGAATCAGCGGAGTTAGCGGAGTTTCTTCCGCCGATTTTTTTCTGGAGATTTAGGACATGAAAATCTCAAACCTCTACTATTTTGCATAGAAAACCCCAGCTAAGTGCCAGCAAAATTATTGCCGCCAAAATTATTGCCACTTTGGATTATCCATGGAAGAATTGCCACCGAAAAAAGTCCACTTTTATTGAGATGATAGCTTGGACAAATTCTGTAAAGGTTGTTTAACTTTTTTAATTGCGAATCCATTTTGAAGAGGCTGAAAAATTATGCATCCAAAGTTATGTTTGATTAAATGAAGACTTGATATGATGGAACAACCTTTCCAAAAGTTAATGCAGACAAACCTATCAAAATGATTTCTTCTCAATATTTATTAAATTAACGGTTTCTATAACAACTAATTTTGGTTATTGTGACTAACAATTTGCACCTTTATCTCAAGATCATCAGGCACTCAACATCCTTGATGCATGGTACTGTATATATACATTTAAGCCCACATTTATTCATACCCATGCCATGCCAAATTTGGAGTATTTTCAATATCATTTTATTTGCGGACCAATTACGCAAGACATTATATTCCTTGCAATGTCTCTTGTAGTGCTTCTTTCAGCCTTTTGTCAGATTCTGATGTAACTTCACCCACAATGAAATTGGTCCTCAGATAAAATGATTCAAAATACTCAGAATCTAGCATGGTTGTGAATAACTTTGGGCTTAATTGTACCATGCTACTGAATCCCTTGATCTTCCTGCATGCTTGATCAAGTGCCTTTCTCAAGAGCATATGAAGTAGATACTTTATCAGATCTGTCCTGTCCCATTTTGCAATATTTTACACTTTACTAAGTTATTTCATCTTCTAAATTGTTAGTCCAGACTTAAAATTCTAGTTGTAAGTTTTCTCAAATCTTTTTTACGCCATGGCCCTACAATGTTTACCCTGTTAACAATCACATTGAAGATGTTTTGACTATTTTGAAGGATAGAGAGTTCTCTTTCTTATATATATATATTCATTTTAGCTTTTGAGATGAAAGAAATAAGATTGAAGCAAGCTATGACTTCCAAAGCAATAAAAATGGTGAGTGAGTCTTCTTTTGACTTTTCCTTTCCCTTCATTTTGTGTTGTAACATCAACCTAAAGACACAAGAGTCTTTAACAATCCACTATTTTTATTAAAGTTCAATTTGTTACAGTATAGTGCACATCCAAATGAAATAAAGGGACATGTTATTTGTAAGATTTCCATTTTGAGTTAAGTATCACTTTCAGAAAATCCAAATATGAATTTACAATGTTAAGTGATTAATTGCGTTAGCAAATTCCATATCAACTCCAATGAGAAGATATTTTTTTAAATAGTGTTATTACCTTGCCTTTTGGAAGTTTGAAAAGCTTTTTCAGCCTTCTAAGTTTGCATTTTTCTTTTACAGTATACAGTGTACTGTATGTCATATTTTGTTTTTGGGTTCAGTCAAGATCTGACAATCCTCTTTGACAGTTTAAATCTATTAACTTCAGTTTGGTTTGGCAGTAATAGGTTTTAATTTTATTATGTACTTTGCATATAATCATTGAAGAATGTAGATTGCTTTATATTAAATGTACAAATCTGATAAAAGTTCTTTGTATTGTAGACATTGCTGGCAGCATTTAGCATCTCACTGGAAAACCAAGTAGTAAAGGTTGCTATGCTGTAGCTTTATTTTTATACTGCCATAAAATTTGTAAAAGAAGCAAATTTATACAGGTTGTCCCAAAAAAGGACAAAGATTTGGTCCAGTGAAGCAATAAAAATTCTCCTTGAATCAATCCCAATCCATTTTTAAAACGTCCTTTGAAAGTTAACTTGGAGTAAATACAGTACTGTACCTTTTTGTTGATATTAGTGCTTTGAGTGTTGAAATGTTAATCTTGAAAGTTCAGATTTGCCTCTACCTCCAAACGAGAGCTTTTGCGTTTCATAAGGGGTGCCATTTTGTTTCAAGGTATTTCCAAAGCAAAACATTACCCAAGTCATTTTGTGTCTGTGAAGCTTCAATTGAGCAACAATACTGAAACTGTTCCACATGGAAGAGAACACCTTTTTTATTTTGCAAGATGTGATTACATTTACTAACTGCAAGGCGGTATATGCAAAGAAACGTATTTGCTTTAAGAATATTTGTATTCCCTTATGCTTTATCTACCAGAAATAAGCTGGTTTCATTTTATATATATAATATAATCATGCTTATCAACTCTTTAATCATGTTTCAGCTGAGAAATGCAAGGGGAAATATCATACCAATCAATAGCCAATTAGCTGACAACTCACCAAAAAAGTTAGTTATATATCTCATACTTTTCTTTCTTTCTCTTATTGCAACATATTTTTCATATTGTGGCAGTATTTACATTACAGGTGTGTCAACAAAATATATATGTTAGCACCAAATACAAGTAACTCCCAAGAAAAAATTCTGAAAGCATGACTTTGATAAAATTGATATTTTATCAAGTACACGCAGTACTTAATCAACTGTATTTGCAGAGAAATTAATTTTTTAGTATGACGATCGCCAAAACCCCTATCAAGAAATCATCATCAGTAATTAAATAGCACAACTTAATTCTGGATTAACTAATTTATTTATGTGGAAATAGTATTTTCCAACTTCTTTGCAGCAAAAAGTTTTGTAAACTTACTTTCATAGCGTTTACAGAACAAGAGGCAAATTTCGTTGTAGAATGCCGTTAGCATGGGTTGTAATAAACGCATCAACGTGTCAGCTCTCCTGATAGGATCATTTTTTGCAAAAGTTTCAATGGTTTCCTAATAGTTTTCTTTGTGTAGCAGCATTACAATATGATCTTTTGTTCCAAAAAATGACAGTTGAGGTGTAAACTAGGCATCGTCGTAGACCCTTACTTCAGTTAACCCTTGCTGCTTATTCCTAATAGTTTTCTTTGTGTAGCAGCATTACAATATGATCTTTAGTTCCAAAAAATGACAATTGAGGTGTAAACTAGGCATCGTCGTAGACCCTTACTTCAGTTAACCCTTTCTGCTTATGACTATTGATCTAAATTGTATTAAGATCGAATTTGTCTAATTGGAATGTCACTAACTTGGATTCGTCTCTTCGATATGAAATGAATAAATATGAAATATAATAATACGATAATCGTCGCAATTCTGGTTCTTCGTTTTTTGGTGGAACTACGTTTCCCTGCCAATACTTCAATTTCAACTATTGATCTATTTTTTAAAAGTCTCTTCGCTGCAAATTCAGCGGATAATTTATTGATCCTTACTTATCTAGAGCTCTTTAAAGTTGTTGTGAAGCAGTATTTTGAGTTGCATTAAAATCTTCCAGACAGAAGGTTTTTCAGAAATTTCTCAATGTGGGGCTCTTTTTTTGGGTCCTCCTATTATAATCATGCCTTTGTATGCTTTGTTGCTTCCCGAGTCAACTACTGTAACTATACAGTAAAGGCCAACCGTTGTGATAATTTTTTGTTCAAGAACACCAGTTATCATAACAGCAAAGGGCTCAAATCTTGGAAAAAGGTGATGTAAATTTCTATTACCTAATTCTTTGAATTGAATGGCTTCAAAGAAACTTAGGGTACTTTGCTAAATTTTGTGATACCTTGACCTTTCCAAAATGGCGGCATTTGGTCAATTTGAGGGTGTGACATCATTAATTTTCTAAATCGTAAGCCAGATGAGCGACAGATTCCTGCTTGCCACCATATTATAGACCTTCATAAGCTATGGTTTTCGTGGATATTGTATTGTTTTCCCTCTGTTAATTTAGGATTTACGATGATTTTAAATTTTTCGAAACTTTCTATGATTTTTTTCAATGAAAAGAAAAACGCCGCCATTTAAGAAAAGTCAAGATATCAAAAAATTTCAACGGCAGAATTACAGCAAAGAACGCTACATTCCTTTCAAGCGATTCAATTCAATTCAAAGAAAAAGGAAATCGATTTTTAAACTGCCCTTTTTAAGATTTGAACGCTATGCTATTTTTGAGTAACAACTTCCTTTTTTAACGGTTTGAACAGTAGAATATGAAATTCAATAAAGATAAAAATTTCTTCGAAAAGTTTAAACACTCAAACTTATTTTCTAGCATCTTCCTTGTCTTTATTTGGCCTATTCTTATTTATTAAGAAAGAAATTGTGTTATGTTTCAGGGCTTATTGTCTGGAAGTTTGCAAGCAGTACAGTGCTGGTATGTTACACGTTATTCTTGATATCGTAGTTACCATTTCCACATTGATTTTTCGTTTTGGCCGACTGCCTTTCCCTTTGTGTTGTTAGAATTTCAAGCTCTTTTAAGCTCAAAGAAGCTCTTCTTCTCCAAATTTGTACTGGGTGAGTAAAAAAACGTACACCTTTTGAAAAATCATCAAAATTTGATTATCTTACTCATGTGCATTTTTGTCAACGACTAAATTAATTTTGACATATTGCAAAGTCTTGAAAGGGTTTTGAATTTGTGGGAGTGTCGGCTTTTAGAAGCTACCTGGTTTGAAGCATACGCTGAAATCTCAAGAAATGATCTTCAAATTGAATAATTGGTTTCTTATGTCCTTGATATAGCTGTTATGTTGGGTAGGACTCGGAACTTTTGTATAAAATCACAAATCATAGCTTTCTAGCGCAAAATGCAATGTTCTGCAAAATACTATTGCTCAAAACATGGTTCTTCATGACGTAATTTCGTTTATCTCATGGAAGGGCAAAATAACAATCACCTATTAAACTTGTTTAATGTTTGATATTGATACAAACACAGAAAAAGAAAATTTAAAGATCGGTGATCGAATCAAATTTTGGTGACTTTCCAAAAGTGCAAGTTTTGTTTACTCATCCGGTAGGCATAGAAAACCTTTCGTAGGATCAAATACCATTTCAAAAAAATGTATGACAGATGATACTGCTATTCGGATTCAAAAGTCGCAAAGTGCATCTTGAACAAGATTAAACACGCGCCATAGGATGCGTGGATAATTATTTGTGTGAATAAATGTTAAAAGATGATATAATCTCACTTACTCGTGTCTTTTCTGCCCACTTTATTATTCGCCTTGTATTCACAGCTCCGAAGTTAGGCCCTCCTCCGGTTGCACGCTTTACACGGCCAGCCCTGCTTCCTGCCCTGCCAAGCGATTACATGAGAAAAACGTCATTATTTCATCCTTTCGAACCGGGCCAGCGCTGTTATGCAGAAGTGGGATCCCAGCTGACAGTGCTGGCCCGTTTACCATACAATCGTGTTCCAGATTTATTAAATGACTTTATTGACAAAGGGATCTCGCCTAAAATCGTCCACCTCGGATAACAGGGCCAGCCCTGCTCTTGTAATCAGGCTCTTAGTGATTTTGTTGATTTTGTTGATATAGTGAAACCAAGACCCAGAACTGTCAGTGTACCAACTTATGAACAGTTATTGCGAAGGAGATTGCAGAATGTCGATCAGAGGGTATGTCTTATCTTGTTGTGGGACAGTTGTATTTTCCTTTTTTAAAGTGATGCACATTTCAGTTACTTTAAATTTCAGTAACCGTNACTTTAGTTTTTGCGAAGGAGAAAACGAAAGAAAAAATCTCATTGACAAATGCAATGTATTTGGGATCAACTTCCTAATAGTTAACTATCACTGTAGTTCTATTTGACATTTCAGGACAAATGCTATAAACATTTATGTGGCATTAAATGAGCCTTTTTGTATAAGGAACAGTGGAAAAAATTTTCCTGCCATGGATCCCAAAAAGGTTTCAGAAGGTATGCTTTGAAAGATAGTGTTCTTACCTGCATAGGAGAATCCTGCCCAACGCTTTATGACAGGAAAGAAGTCTAAGAAAATAGTAGACATTTTATGATTGTCCATAATGATAAGAGGCCAAATTGAAAATTTACTGCACGTTACATACTACTGTTGTAGCAATTGTTACAAGCTTCCTGTATCTGCTTTACTCGCTTAATGTTTGGAAGGATCAAATAACACCTGTTTTCTTCTCTTGGAATAACAAAAGAACCTAATTTGCATCTCTCTTTAAAACTTTTCCCGGTGCAGGAATGAGATCATAATGGTCAGATTTTTTTAAAGGACTTAAACAGTGAGCCTAAAACTGTGTAAGCATAGTCAATAGAAAAGAACTATATGGTGTAAGTAATGATTAAGTTTTATCAAAACAAACAAATTCGAAACAAGTCCTTTGCTAAAATTTTCCTTCATTAAGACCTACTTATGAAACAAACTGTAGAAGGTATCTGCAATATTTAAAGATGTAATCAACTTCTTTTTCATATCTCATAACCAAGGGAATTCAAATGATTTTAAATATGATGGTGTAAAATCTGAGTTAAGATATGCAAATTGCTCTTTGGAACACCTGCTATAGTTTGTAGCTTTTGGTCTTCCTGGTTTCCTGATGTGTGTGCAAAGAACCATCAATTTAGGAAAATTATTGAAATTACCAGTTTGCTCATCATTCAACACATTTTTAACAATTTTCTAACTTTTCACATGTTTACAAAGGAAACTTACTGTGGCCAAGGTATCTTGTGGCTATTGCTGACAGCATTCCAAGTGGAAATCCTGAAACATACAAAAATTGTTTTCAGCATTCCTTCAGAGAACTCATTCTTTCCAACAAACTTTTTAATTGCAGCTGTTTATAAAATCTATTTTCTGAATAAACCAAATAAAGGTGCAGTTGTGGTGCAGTGTTCTAATCCACTGACTTTGAAGCCAGGACAGAGGCAGACAGGGCTCAAGCCCCACCAACATCACTGACATCACTTGGAACATCATGACAAGGTGCCAAGGACTCGATTAGGTCTTCTCTAATTCTGCAGTCTCACCAATTAGTGCTAAAAACTGCAACATCACCATCACCTTCACCAATAAACTTGACTTGGATAAAACAATGTTTTGTTATGTAAATTCTTGGCAGTTTGCCTACCTCTTAGGTAAAGACTGTGCATTCTGCATTCCCTAAGCACTACCATTTCTTCCTCTGATAACTGCAAAAATATGAGTAAAGGGCATCATAAATTAGAATTGACTGTTTTAACGTTGCTCTGCTTTCTACTCTGGTGAGCAATGGAGAGCTCCTCTGTTTGATCAGGTATGGGCACCCTTACAAAATGATTCACAATAAATCGAGTACAGCTCCAATTTTAAAATTTTACAACTGCCAAAAGATCAAATACTATTAATTTGACCTCCCNCTCTTAGGTAAAGACTGTGCATTCTGCATTCCCTAAGCACTACCATTTCTTCCTCTGATAACTGCAAAAATATGAGTAAAGGGCATCATAAATTAGAATTGACTGTTTTAACGTTGCTCTGCTTTCTACTCTGGTGAGCAATGGAGAGCTCCTCTGTTTGATCAGGTATGGGCACCCTTACAAAATGATTCACAATAAATCGAGTACAGCTCCAATTTTAAAATTTTACAACTGCCAAAAGATCAAATACTATTAATTTGACCTCCAAGAAGAAAAAATTTTTGCTGGTCAATTCTTCCCAGTTTGTAGCATCATTTGCTGATGCAACTGTTAGTATGGACTTATTCACATAAAAGCTTATTTTTCCTAATCGCTTGACCCTGCTTGTTTTGTTGCGTGGTCAGCAAAATCTTATGTTTCAAAGTAGACTTAAATGACCTGTTGATTTGTTGAGTAGTGGATTGTTGTTGCTGTAGGTGTCTTGCAAAACCAAATGTTATTATTATTATTATTATTATTATTATTATTATTATTATTATTATTATTATTATTATTATTATTATTATTATTATTATTATTATTATTATTATTATTATTATTACTATGAAGATTTTGTGATCGAAACATTTGGAAAAAATAACAGTGTGTTTTTATATATTTTATTTTCTGTTATAACTGATGGTTTAGTTCATTATTATCATTATCATTATCATTATTATTATTAGTATTATCATTAATATGTCTAGTTTCTAGTTCTAGTTCATCTACTGTAGTTCTTCATTAAAAGCAAATTTTCTTGGAACTAAAAGTCATTTTGTAGCAGCTGTACTAATTGTTAATTTAGGACCATTAGTACCAATCAAACGAGCTTAAATTTGGCACAGTATGAGATAAGACATCTACCTCAAAAGCATCAAATAATATATGGGATTGCTACCATCCACTCACAGTGTGGGGTCCAAGAAAGCATACATGATTTGGCCTTACACGTAGTATCAGGTAGCATCAAGTAAAATTAATCGAAAGGAGTAAAGCTGCGAGTAGGGTTAAAATGCTGTGAGAGGTACCGGGTGTGTGTCCCAAAAAAGTACTCACATTTGTTTGAACGTAGCGCCATAATTAAAAGCGATAGAAATTTGTGGTATCAACTGTCGCAGTTCACAAAGGCTAACTTAGATGTCAATAGTTTGATTTTCACCGTAGGTTGAAAATTCTTGGAGTTATGAGTTCCGAAACGCGAAGACCATCGTCAAAACTAAAACAGTAGGCCTAAATGTTATGAAGTAATCAAGCACAGGTCGTCCAAAGTTTTAAAAGGTTTTAATAGCAACGCACTATAATTCTAAAATTCTTTTGAAAGCAAATGATATTCAAATGATGTGTTGCTATTGAAACCTTTTAAAACTTTGGACGACCTGTGCTTGACTCCTTCATAACATTTAGGCCTACTGTTTTAATCTTGACGATAGTCTTTGCGTTTCGGAAGTCATACTGTAACTCCAAGAATTTTCAACCTACGATGAAAATCAAACTATTGACATCTAAGTTAGTGCCTATGTGAACTGTGACAGTCGATACCACAAATTCCTGTCGCTTTTCAATATGGCGCTACATTCAAACAAACTTGAGTACTTTTTTGGGAGACCCGGTAAAAAAGTAGCAGTTTCTCATCTGAGAATCGATCATTTTGCAAAGTGCGCACAGAAGATTTTTTCCCAAAGGATAAAAAATGCGCATGATGGATGAGCTTTCAAAACTGTTCAGTAATTTGTTGAGTGTTTGCTAAATATGGCCAAACTTTACTATTTGGAACACATCCAATATCACGCTTTTGTTTCAATTAGTATTGTTCATTTTATGATTTGCTCTAAGAATGTTCGCCGAACAAAGAACTTGGTCCGTACTGTACAGATCCGCCACTAAATACTTAATTATTTCGTAAATTTCAAAAAAATATTTCGAATAATGCGCTCATGCATGAAATTCCTTGAAAAAGCGTTTGGTTTGAACAAAGTGAGCATGGAATTTCTTCCATGCAACGTCAACGAGAGACAAACTTGGTACATACAGATGCATAGTTGCAAGTGAATGCAAGTTGTCCATCCTCGTTGGGTAGGAGCAGTAAGAAATGGCTTGATATCAGAAGTAATCCAAAAAGAAAAAGATTGCAAGTGCAAGGTCTCTATCTATAGGATAGGTCTGCAAGGAAGCAACACAAGCAAATAAAGTTTCAGTCTAGTTTCTTTATTCATATTACCTGTAATTGCTGTGGTTGACAATCTGCAGGAGCATCTCCACTATCATGTTGACCTTGAGAGTCATCACTGGAGCTCGCCATAACTTAGAACCTGGACACCTATGGACGTTTTTCTGTAAATTCGCATGTAAAATGATGGCTTTGCAGCCGTCCTGTTTGTTATTCAACCTATCTTATTTTGTTGTTGTTGTTGCTAATATAGTTGCTGTAAATGTTGTTGCCGTTGTAATTCTGCAGTAGATTCAACACATTCCTTGTAGTTTTGACATTTCACTGAACTCATACAGCTACAACTAACTTCCCTGAAGCAGCAACAACGATATCAATTCAGAAACTTGAAGGGTTTGTGGAGTAAGACTAATGCTGCAGCTGAGCAACTTCATAAAAATTTCTGCAATGGCGGCCGCCCGAGGTGAAATAAAAGTTTGGGTGAAATATGTTAAAGATGGCTTAAAAGATGTTAAAGATGAGAGTGAAGAAGATGAGAATAAACCAGATTGTAAGTATTATCATTTATTGTGAGTCTTATATTCTCTTACTAATCTTGCAAACAATGAATCGAGAGAGTCAGTGTCGTTTCTCGGCCGCCTTCCGAGTTCTTCTTATTCGAAACCTGAAATGAAAAACGAAGGAAGAGCGGCTTCAAAATTAAATTTAGATAGGTGCTTTATATGTCCAGACCTATAACCTATATTGCTATATTATTATTGTATCGGTTCGTTATCATTTCATGTAAGGCGACTGTCTCAAAAATGTTTGGTTAGTAGTGTCATTTTGATTGCAAAATATCGGTCGGTCGGTCGGCAATATGATCAAATTTCAATTTTTCCCAAATTTTTAAGTTCGGGCAATGTATTATTGAATACAAAAACACAAAAACTGAAAATCTTTGTCGTTGTTTTCCTATAAAAAATTTAGACGCCCAATCCAAAATTATGATTTTTTCATTTTTAGAAGACGGTCGGTCGGACGACACTAACCAAACATTTTTGAGACGGTCGCCTAACAAACACCGACATTCTTTTTAACAATAACATTATTGTGAGAAAGAAAGCAACAAATCCATTTGAAACTCACGTCACACTGACCATATAAAGGCACCATACGCAGACAGGTCACAACTGACTGAAGTGAAGGTGGAGCCAATTTAACTGCCAATTTTAGTGCCCATTCTTGTGAAATTGGTATCTTTCGCTTGTCAAAGGAAAATTTTATGAAAATTGAATTAGAATTGAAATTTTAATAGATAATGCTAAAGTGGCAGTGAGGAACTTTTTACCAAGATGCATGGCGTTCCAAATACGAATCTTTAACGATTCTATATAGAGTCGATTAAAGAACACAATGAATCTTGGTAAAAAGTGCCTCACTGCCACCTTTAGTGTAATCGTCTACTATTTTATATAAACTCGTCTTACCCTGAAAGAAATGATGCTCCATAGAATTTATGTAAACTCCACACTGATACAGTATCTACACCAAGACAACAGAAGAAAAATGGAAAACGTAGCATCACACCAAAAAGGGGATGGTTACACTTGAGCATGTCAGACCAGCTTTATGTCATATCTAGGACGCTACCTTAGAAGTCATCGACAAAAGATTTTTGTCCCTGTTAACGGATTTTGTCCGTTAAGATCCGAACCCCCCCCCCCTCCTTCTTAATGGACAAACTTTATGTCTTTTCAGGATTTTCGTCCCCAAAATGAAAATCTTAACAGATTCAGGTGAGACCCCCTCCCCCCTAACGGACAAAATCTGTTAAAGGGGACAAAAATCTTTTGTCGATGACCCGGTACCCTTAACCTAACTTTCCCTACCTAACCCAAAAAACCCCTCTTCCAAAACCTAGTCCTGACTGTAACCCTTTCCCCTACCCCATGACACATAACATACCAATGCAATGTTGAAAGCTGGTCCGCTAATGTGCAGACTAAGCCTAAAAAGCATAGGCTACATGGATTCCCCACACTGGCATCAAACACAATCCTAAAATAGCTCAAAGTGCTCTTTATGAGACCTCTCCCTAGAAAGACAAGGGGCTGTCTCAATATTCAATTCCTGAGTTTTTTTAGCAGCATTTGGCCACTCTTAAGAGGGGGAGAGGGTTACAGGTGTTAGGCCACACTAGGAAAAAGTTAAAAAGGGGAAATCTCCATGATAATGGAATTTTTACTTTAGACTTTACAGCAATTTTTGTTTGTCATAATACTGTACTTAAGTATTTAAAGGTCATACCTTTGCCATTCTTGCGATTCAGAAAGCATCATCCTCACTTTCCATGCATGTTGAGACGACTGGTAGCAAAGGCCTAAAGTCTTCTAGACCTTGCTTTCTACTAAGATTTAAGGCATGACTATGGGAGGGAGGGGGTTTCTCAAGTTAGCGATCAAATGCCACTAAATAATATGAAAATCTAATGTCAATAGTCCCAAATATAAAATCATCATTTAGGATATGCCAAGATTATAAGGGATCATCTCAAAAGAGTCGGCGGAGTTATCGGAGTTTCTTCTGCTGATTTTTTTCTGGAGATTTACAGTAGGACATGAAAATCTCAAACCTCTACTATTTTGCATAGAAAACCCCAGCTAAGTGCCAGCAAAATTATTGCCGCCAAAATTATTGCCACTTTGGATTATCCATGAAAGACTTGCCACCGAAAAAAGTCCACTTTTATTGAGATGATCCCTAACTTGGACAAATATACTGTATATTAAGGTTGTTTAACTTTGTTTATAGCGAATCCATTTTGAAGTGAGGCTGAGAAATTATGGATCCAAAGTTATGTTTGATTAACTGAAAACTTGATGGAACAACGTTTCCAAAAGTTAATCCAGACAAACCTATTAAAATGATTTCTTCTCAATATTTATTAAATTAATGGTTCCTATAACAACTAATTTTGGTTATTGTGACAAACAATTTTGACCTTTCTCTCAAGATCATAGGCACTCAACATCCTTGATGCATGGTACTGTATACAGTTAAGCGGGCAGTTATTCATACCCATGCCATGCCAAATTTGGAGTATTTTCAATTTAATTTTATTTGCCGACCAATTACACAAGACATTATATTCCTTGAATATCTCTTGTAGTGCTTCTTTCAGCCTATTTTCAGATTCTGATGTAACTTCACCCACATTGAAATTGGTCCGCAGATAACATGATTCAAAATACTCAGAATCTAGCATGGTTGTGAATAACTTTGGGCTTAATTGTACCATGCTACTGAATCCCTTGATCTTCCTGCATGCTTGATCAAGTGCCTTTCTCAAGAGCATATGAAGTAGATACTTTATCAGATCTGTCCTGTCCCATTTTGCAATATTTTACACTTATTTAGTTTTTTTTTTATTTATTTTACACTTATCTTACTAAGTTATTTCATCTTCTAAATTGTTAGTCTAGACTTGAAATTCTAGTTGTAAGTTTTCTCAAATCTTTTTTACACCATGGCCCTACAATGTTTACCCTGTTAACAATCACATTGAATATGTTTTGACTATTTTGAAGGATAGAGAGTTCTATTTTTTATATATATATTCACATTTTAGCTTTTGAGATGAAAGAAATAAGATTGAAGCAAGCTATGACTTCCAAAGCAATAAAAATGGTGAGTGAGTCTTCTTTTGACTTTTCCCTTCCCTTCATTTTGTGTTGTAACAGCAACCTAAAGACACAGAGTCTTAACAATCCACTATTTTTATTAACGTTCCATTCGTTACAGTATAGTACACATCCAATGAAATTCAGGACATTTTATTTGTAAGATTTCCATTTTGAGTTAAGTATCACTTTCAGAAAATCCAGATATGAATTTAAAATTTTAAGTGATTAATTGTGTTAGCAAATTCCATATCAACTCCGATGGGAAGATATTTTTTTAAATATTGTTGTTACCTTGCCTTTTGGAAGTTTGAAAAGCTTTTTCAGCCTTCTAAGTTTGCATTTTTCTTTTACAGTATACAGTGTATGTCATATATTTTGTTTTTGGGTTCAGTCAAGATCTGACAATCCTCTTAGTCAGTTTAAACTCTGTTTGATCCGAGTTTGACTTCAGTTTGGTTTGGCAGTAATAGATTTTAATTTTATTATGTACTTTGCATATAATCATTGAAGCATGCAGATTGCTTTATATTAAATGTACAAATCTGATAAAAGTTCTTTGTATTGTAGGCATTGCTGGCAGCATTTAGCATCTCACTGGAAAACCAAGTAGTAAAGGTTGCTATGCGGTAGCTTTATTTTTATGTTGTGCCATAAAATTTTTGAAAGAAACAAATTTATACGGGTTGTCCTAAAAAAGGACACAGATTTGGTCCAGTTAAGCAATGAAAATTCTCCTTGAATCAATCCCAATTCATTTTTAAAATGTCCTTTGAAAGTTAACTTGGAATAAATATATACTGTACCTTTTTGGTGATATTGGTGCTTTGAGTGTTGAAATGTTAATCTTGAAAGTTCAGATTTGCCTCCACCTCCAAACGAAAGCTTTTGCCTTTCAAAATTTGTTGCCATTTTGTTTCTAGGTATTTCCAAAGCAAAACATTACCCAAGTCATTTTGTGTCTGTGAAGCTTCAATTGAGCAACAATACTGAAACTGTTCCACATCGAAGAGAACACCTTTTTTATTTTGCAAGATGTGATTACATTTACTAGCTGCAAGGTGGTATATGCAAAGAAACGTATAATATATGCTTTAAGAATATTCGTATTCCCACATGCTTTATCTACCAGAAATAGGCTGGTTTCATTTTATATATATAATCATGCTTACCAACTCTTTAATCATGTTTCAGCTGAGAAATGCAAGGGGAAATATCATACCAATCAATAGCCAATTAGCTGACAACTCACCAAAAAAGTTAGTTATATATCTCATACTTTTCTTTCTTTCTCTTATTGCAACATATTTTTCATATTGTGGCAGTATTTACATTACAGGTGTGTCAACAAAATATATATTTTAGCACCAAATACAAGTAACTCCCAAGGTTGAAAATTTTCTGACAAAATTCTGAAAGCACAACTTTGATAAAATTGATATTTTATCAAGTACACGCAGTACTTAATCAACTGTATTTGCAGAGAAATTAATGTTTTAGTATGACGATCGCCAAAACCCCTATCAAGAAATCATCATCAGTAATTAAATAGCACAACTTAATTCTGGATTAACTATTTATTTATGTGGAAATAAAGTATTTTCCAACTTCTTTGCAGCAAAAAGTTTTGTAAACTTACTTTCATAGCGTTTACAGAACAAGAGGCAAATTTCGTTGTAGAATGCCGTTAGCATTGGTTGTAATAAACGCATCAACGTGTCAGCTCTCCTGATAGGATCATTTTTTGCAAAAGTTTCAATGGTTTCCTAATAGTTTTCTTTGTGTAGCAGCATTTACTTCAATTAACCCTTGCTGCTTATGACTATTGATCTAAATTGTATTAAGATCGAATTTGTCTAACTGGAATGTCACTAACTTGGATTCATCTCTCCGATATGAAATGAATAAATATGAAATATAATAACACGATAATCGTCGCAATTCTGGTTCTTCGTTTTTTGGTGGAACTGCGTTTCCCTGCCAATACTTCAATTTCAACTATTGATCTATTTTTTAAAAGTCTCTTCGCTGCAAATTCAGCGGATGATTTATTGATCCTTACTTATCTAGAGCTCTTTAAAGTTGTTGTGAAGCAGTATTTTGAGTTGCATTAAAATCTTCCAGACAGAAGTTTTTTCAGAAATTTCTCAATGTGGGGCTCTTTTTTGGGTCCTCCTATAATTATAATGCCTTTGTATACTTCGTTGCTTCCCGAGTCAACTACTGTATACAGTAAAGGCCAACCGCTGTGATAATTTTTTGTTCAAGAACACCAGTTATCATAACAGTAAAGGGCTCAAATCTTGGAGAAAGGCAATGTAAATTTCTATTACCTAATTCTTTGAATTGAATGGCTTCAAAGAAACTTAGGGTACTTTGCTAAATTTTTTGATACCTTGACCTTTTCAAAATGGCGGCATTTGGTCAATTTGAGGGTGTGACATCATTAATTTTCTAAATCGTAAGCCAGATGAGCAACAGATTCCTGCTTGCCACCATATTATAGACCTTCATAAGCTATGGTTTTCGTGAATATTGTATTGTTTTCCCTCTGTTAATTTAGGATTATTTTTAAACTGCCCTTTGTAAGATTTGAACGCCATACTTATCATAACAATCTTCTTTGTGAGTTCAATAAATAACTGAGAGACAGATACTGAAATCTTAGAAGACAGTTTCAGGTCGATTGTTGAGCAATAACTTCCATTTTTTTACGATTTGAACAATAGAATCTGAAATTCAATAAAGATAAAAATTTCTTCGAAAAGTTTAAACACTCGAGCTTATTTTCTAGAATCTTCCTTGTCTTCATTTGGCCTATTCTTATTTATTAAGAAAGAAATTTTGTTATGTTTCAGGGCTTATTGTCTGGAAGTTTGCAAGCAGTACAGTGCTGGTATGTTACACGTTATTCTCGATATCATAATTACCATTTTCACATTGATTTTTCGTTTTGGCCGACTGCCTTTCCCTTTGTGTTGTTAGAATTTCAAGCTCTTGTAAGTTCAAAGAAGCTCTTCTTCTCCACACTTGTACTGGGTAAAACTGAGTAAAAGCAACGTACACCTTTTGCAAAATCTTAAAAATATATTACCCATGAAAATTTGTATGTGCATTTTTGTCAACGACTAAATTAATTTTGACATATTGCAAAGTCTTGAAAGGGTTTTGAATTTGTGGGAGTGTCGTCTTTTAGAAGCTACCTGGTTTTGAAGCATACGCTGAAATCTCAAGAAATGATGATCGTCAAATTGAATAATTGGTTTCTTATGTCCTTGATATAGCTGTTATGTTGGGTAGGACTCGGAACTTTTGTATAAAATCACAAATCATAGCTTTCTAGCGCAAAATGCAATGTTCTGCAAAATGCTATTGCTCAAAACATGGTTCTTCATGACGTAATTTCGTTTATCTCATGGAAGGGCGAAATAACAATCACCTATTAAATTTGTTTAATGTTTGATACAAACACAGAAAAAGAAAATTTAAAGATCGGTAATCGAATCAAATTTTGGTGACTTTCCAAAAATTGTAAGTTTTTTTTACTCACCCGGTAGGCATAGAAAACCTTTCGTAGGATCAAATACCATTTCAAAAAAATGTATGACAGATACTACTATTCGGATTCAAAAGTCGCAAAGTGCATCTTGAACAAGATTAAACATGCGCCATAATAGGATGCGTGGATAATTATTTGTGTGAATAAATGTTAAAAGATGATATAATCTCACTTACTCGTGTCTTTTCTGCCCACTTTATTATTCGCCTTGTATTCACAGCTCCGGTCGCACGCTTTACACGGCCAGCCCTGCTTCCTGCCCTGCCAAGCGATTACATGAGAAAAACGTCATTATTTCATCCTTTCGAACAGGGCCAGCGCTGCCAAGCAATTACATGAGAAAAACGTCATTATTTCATCCTTTCAAAACAGGGCCAGCGCTGTTATGCAGAAGTGGGATCCCAGCTGACAGTGCTGGCCCATTTACCATACAATCGTGTTCCAGATTTATTAAATGACTTTATTGACAAAGGGATCTCGCCTAAAATCGTCCACCTCGGATAACAGGGCCAGCCCTGCTCTTGTAATCAGGCTCTTAGTGATTTTGTTGATTTTGTTGATATAGTGAAACCAAGACCCAGAACTGTCAGTGTACCAACTTATGAACAGTTATTGCGAAGGAGATTGCAGAATGTCGATCAGAGGGTATGTCTTATCTTGTTGTGGGACAGTTGTATTTTCCTTTTTTAAAGTGATGCAAATTTCCGTTACTTTAAATTTCAGTAACNTCCCAGCTGACAGTGCTGGCCCATTTACCATACAATCGTGTTCCAGATTTATTAAATGACTTTATTGACAAAGGGATCTCGCCTAAAATCGTCCACCTCGGATAACAGGGCCAGCCCTGCTCTTGTAATCAGGCTCTTAGTGATTTTGTTGATTTTGTTGATATAGTGAAACCAAGACCCAGAACTGTCAGTGTACCAACTTATGAACAGTTATTGCGAAGGAGATTGCAGAATGTCGATCAGAGGGTATGTCTTATCTTGTTGTGGGACAGTTGTATTTTCCTTTTTTAAAGTGATGCAAATTTCCGTTACTTTAAATTTCAGTAACCGTAGTTAGTTGTCCTTGCTGTTACATTTCAGTGAACAAGTTCCACCGAAATTGAATTGCACCGAACTTTTGCAGTTGCTATCTACGAAGCTATCTTTTTCCAAATCGTTGCGTGGTCTCCTAAGTTCCTTTAACAGAAAATCAACAGAGCTGGAATCTCCGGTTCAGTGCTTCATTTACCGTATTCTTCTAAGCTTAGCATTACTTCTGCCCCAGCTGTGCAATGTATACCGGGAGACAATTTTGACATCTCAGAACGAGGATGGCGACGATAGACATACTGAATTTCTGATCGTCACTCCATATCTTTATTATGTATCGACTTAAACCATGTACCATGTTTTTTTATTAAAATATTAATCATTGGCCCTAGGGTTTTGAAAAATCCTGAACGTTTCGGTTCTAGACACGAACCATTTTCAACCACAATAAATTGAGGAAAACAAGTTATTTTATAGTATAATAACGCTTGGAATTATTAAGATAGTACTTAACCATGAATTATGGCAATTAAGTTATTCAATAGAATGAAGGAAAAAAATATAAGAAGGAAGGCCGAAGAGAAATGAATTAGAATAGACAATCTATTATTCCTAATTTGAAATCGTTTCATTGAAATTATGTGTCTAACTTATAGTCAATCCAACCCGTCAGATATATCCCTGACTTCTTTTTACCAAATGTACCGGGTGACTCAAAAAAATGTTCCCCTGTTCGAAAACTCTTTGCAGCCAATTTACTAGCGCTATAATCATCAAAGCTGATTTTTCTAATAGCTACAAGATTGAAGTATTTTTTCGTATTTTTTTGGTAATTTTCAAAAGAGTAATCCCGTGGTAAAATCGAAAGATTCAAAAAATTAGTTTTGAAGAACATCCAGAAAATGGCCTAAAACACGTGATCAAAGGTATCTCGAAATAAAAGTAACGCAACTTGTCAGTTTTACTATTTCCAATACTCCTTTTTTCAGAGGTTTAAATGAGATATTAATTTTAATTTCCGCCTCAGTTTCAGTTTATCAGTTTATTTGCTATGCTAATTCTCAAAAGGATTTCGAATGGATTTCAAAAGACCTGGAAGATTTAATCGTGCGTTTTAGGCCATTTTCTGGCTGTTCTGTAAAACGGATTTTTTAAATCTTTCGAATTTACCAAGGGACGATTGCTTTGAAAATTACAAAAAAATTATAAAAATTACTTCAATCTTTTAGTTATTAGAAAAATCAATCGCTATGATTCTGGAGCAACTATTTTTGCTGCAATGAGTTTTCAAACAGGGGGACATTTTTTTGAATCACCCGGTATACAAAATTCTTTACTGTCTCATGATAATTTGTTATATTTCTTCCTTTAGCTTCTCAAATTGGAGCAAACTGTGCCAAAGTTGCCAGAGATTCGAAATGAGATTATAGACAAGGTAAATATTTGACCTCCTCGGAAATCTGACAAATGATTAGGTTTCCATGCTCTTGTTTGCTCTTTCGAGTACAGTAGAAAACCGCATATCTGTCTTTCTAATTTTTCTTCCATTTTATTCGCATTTCTCTATCTTCAAGGTTCCAAAGAAACTAGCGAGTGGGCCCAAAAAAGTAACCCCCAGCATAAACAAATTCTGAAAAAACTTTCTGAGCGCAGGATTTGATGAAATTTATTTGGCACATTTTTACCATGATCCTTTGCGTCTCTTGGTAAAATCAGCTATCAAATTAATCGACATGCTAAAGACGCCCTTCTCAGTGCAATCGTCTTGTGAAGGGTAGGATGGAAGCGTCATAGACTGACGACGTGATTCCTTGTACTCGTTCAATGTTTTTAATCTGATGTTTTTATTTTCTCTCGTACAAGGACTCGCAACCAAACAGATTCTAAACAGAACAGAGACTAAAATCTGAAGAAAAATCGAACGTCTTCTATCCTTCGAACTTCGATAAGAAAAATCGGACGTTGCTTCGAACGTCGCTTCACTTCGAAAAGTCGAACTTTGATGAAATCAGCCAATCAAATGCTAAGAATAGGCACGTGGTCTGACCATAGACTTATTACATGTCGTAGTTTCGCTACTTGATGAACTGATATACGCTCCAACTACGACTCATGATCNTAAAACAAATTCACAACTTTCGAATGACTGTATTATTGATTTCAAATATTTATGCTTTAGTCTACAGAGACCACGTTAGGTATCTGTGTTGACCATTTCGTTTTGCGAAAGCAATCAGAAAATGTAATCGATGCAAGTTTCATCGGTTCGGGCATCGGTTTCATTAATCCTCAAGGAAAAACTAGTTTTGCCTGCTTGAAAGTCTTACAGAGTCGAACTTTGGCATATCTTTTAAAGATGTCATTCTTTACAAGATATAAGACAGATCATTGAACTGAAAACTATGTATTTATTTATCATCCAGCAGGTAAAAGACCAACCTTACTTTTCTCCAAGGCCTACGAAAGTCTTTATAAGTCTACGAATTTTCAGTCGCTGTAGGAAGTAGCAACATCTAAATGTTGACATGAATATCTAAATTTGATCTCTCAGTCTAAATCAGATTTTCATCGATAGATTTACGCAAATATCTTTGTAATCTGCAGAGTAGATCAGTTTCTACCGGTGAGTATAAAGACTGCTGTTCCCTGGATATTTTAGCAATAATATTGGCATATGCCTTGTATGATAGCGGACATTTGCAATTAGATTTAAAATTTACCAGGCTTACTACAACCATTCCGTTTTGAAATAATCAGGGATTTTCTGGAAAAATCCCTTCGAAAAATGTTGATCAAACTTCTTCGGTTTTCCTGCTTTACAGCATTGATATTTACATGTTTTAGCACTTATTATCCTCTTGGGAGGATGAAAATCTCCCGGAATAATTTTGCGATGCTCTTTGGGACGATATTTTAACTCTCCCAAGAGGATAGCTCCTGCTAATGCGTGTTCAAGTCATTGCTGTAAGACAGAAATGTTGCCGGAATTTGATCGTATGTTCAGAACAGAAGAGTGACCGATTTCAGTCAGGCAAATTTTAAAATCTAGTCGAATATGTTAGCTATTAAACAGAGAACTTGTTAATATTATTGCTTTGATATCCAGGGAACGGTAGCCATTCCAACGGGGATTATTCTTATTGAACTCAAACGGTACACTCTTTAAGAAATTGTAGCTTTTTTACTCACCCGGTATGTAATTGGGTGACGCTTTTCTCGTAACAGACCCTTTAAACACGATATTTGCTAAGTTCAAGGTCATTGTATCACATTTTACTTGAATTCATGGTGTATAGATTCGATCTCTCACACCTACTCTTGTCCCTGTGAATATTTAATTGGAAGATGGTGTTTACCGTTATGTTTTTTACCTTGTCAACAAGTGGTAAAATTCAAGCCAAACACTTCGGCGGAGCCAAGCTCTATGTATGCCCGCTGACATAGCAGGTCAAGCTTCAAAAGCACTTTAGCTGTTAGCTTTTTAGCCAAATTCGTTCGGGGTCCAGTTATCAGCCCATTTAGAAATCAGATTTCATTGAACTTATCTGAGAAATCTTCAGGAGCGTATTCATGGTACATGATGTAAGAGGGATAGACCTTTCAGTTGTTCTACAAAGGATGCTGGTTCGAGCGATGTTTTTGTACATTTTTATTACGAAAGGTTGGACTTGGACTGAGTGGCGTTAGAACTTCCAGCACTTTTGTGCACATTCGAAAATTCTACAAAACATATCAAAATGTTATTCGATTCAGACTCTTTTTTAGGATACCGTATTTACTCTAATAAACGCCTCCCTCTAGTAAACGCCGCACCAAATTCCCTAAAAATTTGATAAACGCCCCGATAAACGCCGGGGGCGTTTAATAGAGGAAATATGGTAGCTAAAAGGTACACATTTTTTTCGATTTTTTTTCTTTTAATAGGCTCTGGTATCCAGGGTAAAAGGTCTATTACTGGGGCTACTTTATATGATGATTTGGCGTTTTCCCCAAAATACCGCTTGAAGGGGCTTGATAACGGACCAAATAGCTTTCAAGATTTTGGTTTTCTGAAGGCTTATCTTGCCCTAACTTGAAAGTAAACACATTTGTCCATCGATTAATCACCAAAGAAACCATTAGTGTTATCAACAGCGTGATAGCAGAAGAGATTCGAAGGATATGGACAGATTCGTTGCGAAAGGTTCCTCTAGGTGCTATGGTGTAGCACTAAAGCCAGCGGAAAAATCATAAAGTCTATCTCAAATTAGATGTCACGTGAGATTTGCGATAACGCAAAATTTCTCATGCAAAACACTTCAGTTGTTTTTATCATCATCAGCATCATTATCATCATCGATTTATTGGTAATAGGCTAAATTAAAAATAGCTAAATTAGAGCTAATTAAGGCCTACTTTACAAAATTTTACAATATCTTGAATAAATTTATTAAAAATAGACAATAAATACATTACAAGATAAAAGCGTCTATCCTGTTAGGAACCCAACTTTTGGAATATATATTTTACAGAGCCTACAGTTGCATTATCACCGTTCATGCATCTAATTCGTTTTTTGAAAATAGGAAGGGCTATTCGCAAAAATTGTAAACTTTCAAAGCTATAAGATTTCATCTATATTTTCAAAAGATTCAGTTATAATTATAGATTATTTTCTTTCTCTCAGAGTATTTTTCAGTTGCATGCGAAGGAAGCCAACAGTACATATCGCATAGAACTGAACGAGGAAAGGTATGAAAATAGCTAAATTTATCAAGATATGAGTTTTGATGATTTTGAAAGGTTCTAGAAATTTAATTGATTCATTGTGATATTTACTGACTATTTTCAATTAAATTTTCACAGTAAAGTCGTAACATGAGATCTGAACGAGCAGAAAAAAGACGCGAACCTAATAGTCCAGAAGATTATCATTTGTTTTTTAGCGCATTCATATTCAAAGATTTGGGATGACTGCACTTTAGTGGACCAGATCTATGTCATATCTCTCAGGAACGAATTTGACCAAATACCCTACTAACCCTAACTAAACCCTACCTTTTCCTAACTAAACCCTAAGTTACCCTAACTTACCCTAACTAAACCATGACTTAACCCTAACTTAAACCCTAACTAAACCTAACTAAACCCCTTTTCCAAAACCTAACCCTTACCCCATGACACGTAACGTGCCGATATTGAAAGCTGGTCCGCTAAAGTGCAGACTAGCCAAAGATTTTCTCTGTGGCCTGCAAATGTTTTTAAATTTATATTTGTTAAGTCACAAATTAAATCGTCTTTTTGTGTGTCATTTTCATTAGATCAAGCATTTTATGTCATTAGCAGCATTCATCGGTACAGTCTATTTAAGGTAGAAGATGGCCTTTCGGTAGATGGCATTCTGCAAAGAAAATTTTGATCTTGAGCCACAGGCTGCCGCCCTGGGAGGAAAAACCACTCATCCTGTAAATTCTACACCGTTTTCAAGGGTGGGCATGTGCTGTGATTTTAGGTGGTCCTACGTATATCCTGGCAAAACCAGTTCACCAGCCCATCTTTCAGCTTACCAGTAAAAATTTTATTTTTAAAAGGACTGGTTTTGGGGACATAAATTTTATAATGCTCTGATAAAACCAACGTTTGAGGACAAATATGAACCAAATTCCAAGAGAATGAACAGTCCAACTTAGTTGCAAAATAATATTGTTGAAAAGTGTTTAAAATAAAATTGATTTTAGGGACGGACATCAACATCAACACAGTATGCGGAAAATAAACCGGTTATGTGGACATACACAGGACCACTGTCCTCATTGGAACATGCCCAATGAAAATTGGGTTTTATCGGAGTATTATGAAAATGTATGTCCCCAAAACCAGTCTTTTTAAGAGCGCAATTTATACTGGTACGCTGAAAAATGGGTTGGTGAAATCGTTTTTCCAAGACATACATTGGACGACCAAAAACACAGCACATGCCCACCCTTGAGGCAATGGGCTACATTTTCTGTCGTGGTTTGCATAATAGGTTGGCTTGACAATTTTGACCGGATTTGGCCTGGACTGAAACAGCGAGAAGTTGCGAACCTTAATCTTTATGGCATCGCAAGACATTTAATTATAACATGAACTGGATACTGAGAAATGTGTAGTATGGTTGGATATTTGGCATTAAAGATTTATTACATTACCCTAGTTTGGTTATAGATACTTAGCTGTAAAGACTATTATATTACCTTTAATGACACGAGGATTTACCGGAAAGGACAACATTGGCAAATATGGCAAAGTTCGTTAATCGAGAATCTAATAATTTGAAGGCTTTTATATTCAAATATTGATGTAACTAATTCCTTAAAATTTGCTTGGCCATTTTGCAAAAATATCTGGCTTTATCCTAGATTTACTATCTAAATATTCATATTATAAATATTATCTTGATATTATGCGAAGGGGTGGCCAAAAATTAGAAAGAGATCACGTAGAGCTCAGTGACATTATCCATCTATAGCTCTTACATTTGTTGTAACCTGAGACAAAGCATTCTACCGGGTGCGCTAAATATATCCACGTTTGAGAGGCCCCAGTCAGTCAAACATTTAGCCGATCATGTAAATCGCTGATTTAATTTTCATCAAAAATGCAAAGTTACGCGTTCTGTTTTTGGAGATTTTTCGGTGGGCTACCCCCCAAGTTACAAGCGATTTCATGAAACTCCTTGATCTGAAGAGAACTTAAATCGAGCCAAAAACATCGATCAAATTCTTAAAGAGATATCACTCGTTGTTCAATCATTAAGATTCAACATGAAATAGGCGAGATAAAACTATTGCGCCAGAAAACTATTTATTCCACTTCAAAAAGGAAAAAAACCTTTGAGTTTCGTGCTAGCACTGATATCGAATTCATTCATTTAGCATAATTGTATTCTTTGAGGACTTAATTGGGGGTGTTTTTGATTTTAAATCTTCTTTGTCTTTGTACTACCTTATTGTCAGAAATTGTTGTGGGAAGAAAAAGTTGCGAAGTCGCGAATGTATGAAGAATGTTATCACGAATTGCCCTTCTCTGCCCTATCACCTAACATGGTAAAAAGGGGTAAATTTTACTCCAAAAGTAAGTTACCGGAGTTAAAGTTGCGAATGGCAAAATTTTTAAAAGTTGATGGAATCAAAACCTGCGAATCAGGTAAAATTTCATTGTTGTGGGAATTAAAACTTGCCATTTTTTTACAAAAAATTCACGACTTTTAATTCCTGTGACTTTTTCTCCCCGCAACAATTTCTGACAATGAGGTATATCTCTTTAAAGCTCTAGCCAGTGGAGGGAACATGGGGGAATAGGCGTCCGAATTCCGTTCAATGGGGAATATTATATCAGGGTTATGTATCTCAAACTATCTTTGGAGATGTTACTTGGTCAGTTTAGACAATACTGCTGTCCAGACAGCGGGCGGATTCCAAAGAGTGTTGATTCTATCGTTTCTCATTCAAAGTTGATCTATCACCACCCCTTTCCATGTTTTCCTCTTTCCAGTCCATGTTTTGCAAGATGTTGTAGATTCTTCAAATCTATCTTTATGAAACCTTTAGAAAACTTTGGAACATTTTGTCAGACAGCTTAAAGACCGCACAAAATAGCAAGACGTTTAAAACTATGATCAAAACTGGAAGGGAGAAAAATGTAACTGTAATATTTGTAAATAGAACTTTGGTTTTAACTTATACTTTGTAATTAGTTAGTTGGTATTTATTAGTTTCATGTAAACTAGAGCCACCACCAACTGTAAACAAATTGATTATTATTATTATTATTATAACGCCGACTGGAAAAAGACGGCAATTATTTCACTCTAAAAGAGAGATGTAAGATTTTATATTTTCCTGTTTTTTTGGAGAGTAGTATAGTGGTAGACTGATGATATGAGTTAAAGTTTTGCTCCATTGAATTGAATTGTTATTTATTGTTATAGTCATTCCGCTAAAACTTAGTTGAAGCGGAATGGGTATTGTGGGATATGGTTAGGGGGGAATGGAGCGAAAACAAGGACTCGTGTAATAAGTCTAGTATAGTGGTTGCTTAAAATGACCAAGCAGCATCTCAAAAGATAGCCAAACCTGTCAACTACGCAAATGGTGATAAGAAGTATTTCAAAATTACTTCAAAACTAATGAGAACTCTCATAAATATGAGACTAGACAAAAATCAGATTATAGAATAGTGAAATCTAAGAAAAACTGGCGTAACTACACCGTACAAAACATCGGTGCTCGCTTGTGGAATAACCTTCCTACTTCCTTAAAGTCAATTTCAAAACATGAAAATTTCAGTAAAAAACTTAAAGAAAATATCATCTCCACATACCCAAATTAACTACAAAAAATGTCAATGATTAAGATTTACAAACGAAACATTGATCTCTTACTAACACAAATGTATCTTACTGTTGAATTTTTTAACTTTGTACTATGACGTAATTTTTTTTCTTTCACATATCCTTTTAAGAATTTAATTTACGGCCCAGGCTAGATAAGCTCTGCTTCTCTTGGGTCGTGTAGAATACATATTTTTTATATTACATTGTATTCGGCTGTTGTATTCTGCGAATAAAATTGAATTGAATTGAATTAATACAAGGCATTTGTCGAGAACTTTTGATTTCAGGACGCTAGGGATGATCTAGCTGGTGACGCTTTTATAGGTTGTTTTGAAATTTCTAGTTATTTGTTTTTGAAATATTTCCTTATCGTGGTGAGAAAAAGATTTTCATTACGTAAGATGCGTCTGCCTCATAGCTTAATCCAAAAGTCCCCTCCTCATAATTAACACCACGGTTTGGTATCAGCAAAAAGGTCCTGCCAATTTCCGAATGATAGCAAAGTTTTCATGTGGTTTTCCTGCTTTTTAAGAATCACGTAGTCGTAGCAAAATTGATACCATCTTTTTGAGGCCTTTGTGGCTTGTCTGAATTGCTTGTCTCCAATATTACGTAGAGCAAGACATGAAGTCACCGAGAGGTCTCGTTACGTTGTGAAAAATTGGTCAATCTTTCCTCGTTTTTTCTCCTTTCACAAGTTTTTGGTTTCCTGGTCAATGACGCAGTCTTTTTAGCTGAAATCAAACAATTAAAAGAGTTATGGATGGGATGGAGTTAGGTTCCGCATTTAAAAGTGACCAGAATTTATATACTGTATTTCCTCTAGTAAGTGCCGTCGGCGTTTATTAAATTTTGAAGGAATTTAATGCGGCGTTTATTAGAGGGAGGCGTTTATGAAACAATCGGAAAATCTTTATAAAACTCGCACACCAAATAAATCGATAGCAATGACTCTTCATGGAAAGATGCAGAAAAGAAACACTGCTACACTTTGACTTAAAATATGAATTTAAGAAAGAAGAAATTAGAAAGATCCCTTAATAATTTCTTCCATTGTTGTCGCATAAAAGGGAAAAATGAACCTGATAGTTTTAGTACATCCTCTTCCTTGAACTTTCTGTAATTTTTCTAATAAAGCGCCGCTGTGATGTGTGCGGCGTTTATTAGAGGGAGGTGTTTATTAGAGGGAGTCGTTTACTGCCATCTTTGTGTAGAAAGGGGAGGCGTTTATTTGAGACAAGGCGTTTATTAGAGGAAATTCGGTAGTGCGGCTGAAAAGTTGTTTCTAAATATCATCCTGGTAATTTGTAAACAGAATGACATTATCAGCCGATACTTAAAAATCAGTGGATAACTAGCCTAACTCCTCCTGAGTTGAGGCTGCGCGCAGGCTATAGATAACTCGAAATGAGAGGAGATATCAAATCATTTTAAAGAGTATTTTTAACACAGGTATATCCTGTTTGCTTGAATGGCTATGTAAAAATTGAACATGAATTTTGGGCTGTGTAAATTTTGATTTTGGCTTCTTATTGATTTTGTAATGACGAAAGATTTGTTATTCTGGCTTCAATCTTCACAAGGGAGGACCCAAGAGCCTCGATGACTTTGAAATAAACAGTAATTCATTTGTAAGAGACCAAATTTGCACGTCGTGTTCATGTAGTGGACAAGAAAAAAGTCAAAATGACGGTAACATGTGAAATTTTTTCTAGGCTATGAAATGCTTGAACAGTGGGCCCTTCAGCAAAATCAATTTTCAAAATTAATAGAAATACATGGTGTCTCAAAAATATTGTTCGATGTTTGATCAAATATTGAAAAATGAAGATAAAATGAACAGGCTTCATGTTAAGATACCCCTATTCCTAAGATTTTAAATTAATTTAAGACACAAGAGTCTTGCAAATCCGCTGAAAATTCACTAAGTTATGAGGTTTTGAAGATCAAGTTTGTGCGAAAGCTGACACCAGAGACCCCAAAGCGACTTGTTATTCAAAAAAGCTCCAAAATCGAGGAAGTTCATCCAATGCCATACCTCTCGTTAATATCAGAGCGAACCAAATAGGATTTCGAAAGTAATTTAATTCTTGTAACAATTGTCAAATTTGCTTTTTCAAACTTTGCTCAACAGAATTCCTCAAAGCATCCTTGCGCTTGAATTAATATTTGGGAGAGTTTGGTTATCGAAAATCCTTTCCAAATCAAATCCCATTTGCTTTGCTCTGAAATAAACGAGAAACAAAACAAACGACAGCCCCATGCTACATTCACTACAAATGCTATAGAGAATCCTCTGGTTTCAGCTCTAGCACAAACTCAAACATCAAGAGCTTGTAGCTCCGTGAATATTGAGCGGATTTGCAAGATTCTTGTGTCTAAAATTACGTTCAGATCTTAGGGAAGGATTGTCTTGCCATGGAGCCCTTTCGTTATATGGTTATTGTTTAATATTTAATCAAATGTCGAACAATTTTTTTGAGACACCCTGTATATCAAAGACAATTTTTAAAATAGAAAGCTTATTAGATAGACGTTATAAGAAAAGTTACCAAGTTTGTTTCGATTATGCGTGGAAGGATATTTTTATTATAGAGCTTAACATAGCCACTTTACCCACACCCTATGCCATAACAAAAAGGAGTTTTCCCCCTTTTTGAAATTTAATTTCCCTGTGTCATTTTCAAATCCAGGTTTTTGTTATATCATGCCAGAGCTGGACCCCCAAGGGTGGGCATGTTGCAGTGAGGACAGTGGTCCTATGTATGTCCACATAACCGGTTTAGTTCTTCCATACTAAAATCAGGTTTATTTTGGACTCTTTTCAACAATATCATTTTGCAACTAACTTGGGACTGTTCGTGTTCTTGGATGTTGGTCAATATTTGTCCTCAAAATTGGGTTTTATCGGATTATTCTAAAATGTATGTCCCCAAAACTAGTCTTTTTGCGAGCGGCGCAATTTGTACTTGTACGCTGAAAAATGGGTTGGTGAAATCATTTTTCCAAGACATGCATAGGACCACCAAAAACAAAGCACATGCCCACCCTTGCTGGACCCAACCTGGACTATGGAAAATGATAGCGATTGTTTAAACATGGCAGAAAATGGATTCCATAGTTTTTAGGACTTTTTCAGAGCGCAGTCGCTGCTCAGAATACACAAGTAAATAACTCAAAAGACCTTTTGACTAAATGTGAATGTAAAATTGGATTTCATAAATACTACACGCAGTTGTTGGTCGGTAGACGAGTGAAAAGACATGATCACCATGACCCCAATAGCTCTTTTCTTGGTATAATTTCCCACATTAGCAACGATTAAACTTTTAACTTTGAACTCTGACTGGCGTTTGCAGCAATTCCCTCACCTCATCATGGTTAACAATAGCCTGCGATTCTTTTCAGTGACTGTGTGGCTTATTTAATTTAAATACATTTGATAGCCTTGATATACCGGGTGTCCGAAAATGACGTATCTGCGCTTGCCAAAACGTACTGTCATGGATTATGCACCGATTTGACTGAAGTACCCGAAAGTACCAATAATTTCGTAGCAGAAAGGCAAACTTAGATGCACAGATTTATTTCTCTAAAATCGGTGTAGCCATGCCATTCTAGTGGTACAGGTTATTTTCTAGGGAGTTATTTTTTAGCATTCTTAAAAGAAACTAAAAATGTCGATAACGTTTTCCCCAAGTTTCAGCTTCAAAAAACGAAAGCGGGCATGGTCATCCTCCAAGGAGCAAAACCTAATGAAAAATATGTGTCTCCTGCGTGTAAATGTATATGGGTTGCTTATTTAAGTTCCAAACAAAATAATATTGATGTAATTGCCATCTTATAAAAGCTCAAAACGGGACAAAATTATCTTGTAATTTTTAGCTTTTCTCAAGAGTTTTCAAAAATAGCTTCCAATAATATTTTCCATAACTCTAGAATTATGTGAACGATTTTATTGAAATAAATTTCTACATCTAAGTTAGGCTTTCTGCTACAAAATTATTAGTATTTCATTCAAATCGGTGCATAATTCATGATGGTACATTTTGGCAAACGCCAATACATCATTTTGGGACACCCTGTAGAGAGGAAGTAGTAGTCCTATCAAGTTCGAATTTTAGCCATTCATTCGCGTTATATTCTTTTGCTGCCTGAAGTAAACCAAAATATTCTATTTGAGGTTGTGGCCTAAGTTGTATTCGCCAAGAGTTTGTTGAAATAAGAATGGTGCCAATGGTTCTGTAGTATAAGGCTTAATTACACCACATACAGTAAAAACCCGCGTATAAGAACCTAGTGGATTAAGAACCTACAGGCTGAAATTTTGAAATTAGACCCCCATTTTATAAGAACCAATTCAGCCTGAAATTTGAGGTTAGGTTCTTATTTGTAGATTATCATTAAAACTCCAGTTGCTTTGTGTTACTGAACCTATATGTTTATTGCAAAAAACCTGCAACAAATGCATTTTCAAATGTCCTTTTCAGTATTTCCAGTACTAAGCTTCAAAGTATTAGATGTTCATAATGTTACTGAAACTCATGTCTTTGGTAGTAGACCCATTTGTTTTCATCTTCCCCAACACCTTCTTCAGGTAGAAGGGATTTCAGTGAACTGACCATGAATAATAGGGTTGAACTTTGAATCAGAATAAAATAAATTGGTAAAAGCCCTGAACAAATTAAGAACCAATTTAAGAACCTCGACAGCCTCATTTCCCACTAAATACCCAATATATAAGAACCTAATCAGGCTGACTTGCAAAATGGTAGGTTCTTATACGCGGGTTTTTACTGTATGGCAAAGTCATTGTTAGACCTATGTAGAGTTGCATTCACGAAGTTGCATTCACGAAGAGCCATCTATCTACCACCAGAGTTTGTACTGTCGCGTTGATATAAATCTTGGAATTATAGCTTATTCTCTTCCCTGATTAGTTTAACTTAAAAAATGACGTGTTTTCATGCATTATTGAAATAAGAATGGTGCCAATGGTTCTGTAGTATAAGCAGTATAAGGCTTAATTACACCACACATGGCAAAGTCATTGTTAGACCTATGTAGAGTCTAAGTTGCATTCACGAAGAGCCATCTCATCTACCACCAGAGTTTGTACTGTCGCGTTGATATAAATCTTGGAATTATAGCTTATTCTCTTCCCTGATTAGTTTAAGCAGTATAAGGCTTAATTACACCACACATGGCAATGTTATCTTTAGACCTTTCCTAGAATGTAAGTTGTTCACGCATTGTGAATGGCGCCAGATGGGTTCTGTAGTGCAGGCTTAATTACAACACATCTGGAAATTTTATTTTTAGACCTGTATCATCTTCCACAAATCCGCCTACTTCTAACACCAGCTTGAGTGCTACGTTCACTGTCGAATCTTGGCAGTAATGTTAGACGCCTCCCAGAAACCGTATCCACGCTGTCTTATATCTCGTACAATCTGCCGTAGCGTTAGACTTACGACGTGATTCCTTGTATTCGTTCAATATTTATAATCTGATTTTTTTATTTTCTCTCATATCAGTTTGAGCGATAACCATCCAATTCAATGAGCGATACTGAGACTTATGTAATGAGTATACCGTAGCGTGCCATTGGTGCCTATCGTTGGTTTGGGTACCCAAGCCAGCAACAGAGAAACAATTATGACATTACGCCATGTTCTACACTTACTACTTAAGAGATACTTCTGCATGGTAAATCCCCCTTCGTAGACTGGATGTTTACTGGATTCAATTGCAGCGATTCGGATTGACCCAACGAAATTTCCTCTTCTTCAGAGCTTCACATCTAAGCATGGATGTAGTAAAATTACGTCGCGTCATAAAGATTTCAAATTCAGAGTCATACTTTGAAGAGCCCAATACAAAGCAATTGAAGTGTAGGAACTTTGCGTTCCAGATGACTTTTCCCGAGTCTCTTTGCGAAAATGAGACCAAGGTAGACAAGTCTCAACACGTGAAACTAAACGAGGATGTCGATTTTGTTTTTATAGTAGTCAAAGATAAATCGTGCATTTCCAAGACAATCATGCGCGTTGGGAATCAAAGATAACTGGGAAAGAGGTTGAGATTTTTTCATTTCTTCTGTCAAATTGAAATCGAGATTCGGGAAAGGTCTATTGCAAATATTTAACGATTCTATAGGGATTTTATTTAAAAAGACAATGCATCTTGGTAAAAAATTCCTCGCTGCTATCTTCAGTGTAATCGTCTAATGACTTTGTTATTTGCATCACTTTCGGCGATTATTCTGCAGAGAGATCAACTAGGAAAAAGTAGGAGGAATTGGTTTGACTTCAAGAGATATGTATTACCAACTTAATGATTATTAGTCGCAATAGAATTCCAAATCTGTATATTTGTGAGATGCGCAGAGGTTGGTTGGAAATTCTATAAAATCTTTCAACTCCTTGCCAAATTTTTACTGGAGCTCTAAACAAGTTGCTTGATGAAGCTTTATTTTTTACACTTTGTCTATGAGACTTAGGAGATCGTCAGGGCAAAAGTGCCATCAAAAGCGGTTTATTTGAACTTTAAACGAAAACATGTGGATATCATTCAATGGGACGGTCAGAGGAGAAATTGTGAGTGAGGTAGCCAAATTCTGGATAAATTTATCAAAGTAAAAAATCCGTATGAATGAACATAAACGTAAAAACCAATAACTTATGCAGGAAACTATGATAGAATGCTGTTAATTATATTTCATTTCAATGATCTATTTTAAGGAGAATCTTATTGCAGTAAAGGAAGCTCGTGAATCTAGCTGATGAATAAGGAAATGAAAAATATAATCCGTATTTTCAATTTTAATTATGAGGCTGGAAAAACGTTATTTGCAGACCGTTAATAGTCATTCTCAAAGAAATATTTGATTGAAACTCTATGCAATTTTATAAAGAAATCACTACAGTATGTAAATTAAAATAGACTAATAATCCACATTTCATGTTAAATCATGAGGCTGGAAAAACCATAGAAAAACGTAATTTCGAGACCGTTAATAAGTCCTCTTTGAGAAGCATTTAATTGAAACTCTAAGTGATTAAAAGTAATTTCATGAAGAAATCGACAAGGTACGCAGATCAAAACATACTTGTTCTATTAGGTAATAAAAAGATGGTAGACAATTTTAACCTAAGTACGTCAGATTTTCAGTTTGGTAACGAGATATGGTTAGTGTTAAGGAAAAGCAGCGTTTTAGCTTCGCAGTTTAGGTGAGAGAGACGATTGAGATTATGTTATGTAACTGTGACTTTATGAAACAATCGTTATATGTGTGCTTTGAGGATTTAATTAAAAGCGATAGCAAGTTGCAATTAAAGCGATAGCAAAGAGCGAGACTAGACTGATATGCCAAAGATAACTATCTTCTAGACAGTATCTTTCAGTTTCTAATGCCTGGTTGAGGCGTCGAGCCAGAGTCGCGCGGAGCCCATCTAGCATGGCAGTACAGTAGCACGTCATTGGCTCGACGTCCGAATGGGGCCAAGATTCTAGCTAGAGCTTGATTCAAGATTCACTAATTTGTGAGCTGGAACTGTTGGAACTACCCTTTGACTTAACAGTTCATGATCTATCGTTTTTCGACCGAGTTCCGCAACGAGAAATTGCTAAGTAGGGGCCAAGGAATCCCATTTGTTCACTTGGCTATTACGCTTTGTTTATTTTTGTAACTAAAATCCTCATTTTTTACAATTACCTTGTAAATCATGGCCTCCTGTAAATCAGTTTTCTAACTGAGGGGCTACCATGGGTAAAAAAGATCAAATCAAATCAAATCAACCTTCCTTTATGCTGACTCGACTACTTTGTTCTTTTGAATGCAGTAGACCATTCTGCAGGCGAATGCGAAGGCGCTCAACGCCATGCATCATGGGATCGTATGGGGCTTGTTTACGCGTGAAAACACTAGCTTCGAAAGCTTCGAATTCGAAACTTCCATGCGATCCCAAGATGCAATGCGAACAGCCCATTCGCATTCGACTGCGGGAGGGTCTATTTGGGTTACTGTAGCACTTGTTTGGGGTCTTTAATATGTTGAAAAATTATTAAATAAAACATTTTGAAGCAATTTATGATTATCATGGTTTATCGGTGCTACATCTCAGATTTTCTGATTTTTGTAACGTCATTGTAGAATGCGGCCCCAGGCCCTGAGCAAGGATCTTCCTAAGGTCCTAAGCAAGGATCAACCTAAGCAAGGATCTTTTGAGTGCAAGCCATAAACACCACCTGGTGTGCGTCATTGACAAAATCTTTTACTTATGAAGACCTGCTTGCAACACCTATGCTAGATGTGACATATTTAAGAGAATTGTCGCATTTCGAACTCATTTTTGGAAATAGGGATTCACTGGAATACAGCCAGCGGCTTGTTGCACTGATATTTCGGCTCTTAAGAAATAAAGTTTAAATTCAATCGCCCTTTTAACCTTGCTATCACCACTTCGATTCTTTTGACTCTTTGATCATTTGACTAAAACGCTTTGTGGTATAGTAACAGATTCTTCTAGTGATAATTACGATTCGAATTTTCAATAATAGAGATAATTGGCAAGTTTTCGCTTCATTTTGAATGTGCTAATTTGATTTACATAGATTAACGCAAAATGTGAGGATTTGAACATTGCGCAGAAACACTGATCACATTTTATCAGATAAGACCCGAAAGAAAATGATCGAGAATATGGATTTTGAGACATCGTAAATTAGTGCCATAAGTTCTTTGCAAGTGTTAGACGTGGCACCTAATTTCCTGGCAAACAAAAAGCAAGAAGTGTTTGCCAAGCAAATATTTTCCCAGAATGTGGGACATGTCGCAAACATCTTTTGCTTGTGATGAGCCAAAAAATACAAGAGGTGACGGTGAATCATTCTTTCGTCAATGTTCAAGGCTACGAGATTTTTTAAAACAAACGGAATTTTATTCTTTTTTGTTGAAGAGGAAGGTGATTTTTAATTGGTAAAACTTTAAAAATGTGTTTTCGAAGCATTAGGCTACTACACAAACTCTGCTTGATTTTCTTGTTAAACAGTGTTTGAAATGGTGGCAAAATGTAAGAAAATTGCTCTTTATCTAAAATGTTTGGCCTGGGCGTGAGGCTCCAAGTGGAATGGTGAAATTATTGGTGCATATTTGGATTGGTCCTAGGGTTACTTCTTTTGCAAATCCGAATTTTCGCATCATTGGTTGCTAATGTAGAATTGGTTGGCTGTGCTTCATTTCCAAAAAATGCAAAATGTTGCTAGCCAATTGTTAAACGTATTTTGCATAGTTATCCATGATAGAAACGGAACCCCACTTTCGCTTTAGTTGCTCGGTTTGGGGTTGCTGTGGCGATACTAAACTGCAAATATTGCAAAAATTACAAAATCAAGCCGCAAGAATTGTCACAAGTAATGCTTATGATGCATCTGCCACTAACTTGATCCAAGGTCTTTCCTGGCCAACAATTGCCGACATAATCAAAGCTGAAACATCGACGATGGTCTTTAAGTCAATTAATGGTCTTACACCTGAATATATTTGTCTGAAATTTTCACAAAATGTTCGAAAAATAGCCACATGAACTTAAGAAATACTGAGTCTGGTCTTCGTGTCCCACTGATGAGAACTAAGAATGGGCAAAAGTCCTTCTCGTATCGTGGGGCCAGTTTCTGGAACCAGATGAGCTCTGATGCTAAAATGGCGCCCTCAATTGGTATTTTCAAAAGACTACAAAATAATTGATACCGCTTGTGTCGCTATTATTTCTTTTTCGTTTTTCTATGTATTTAGATACGTATTATTTCGTTTCCTTCGAAAAATTGTAAATATTATTGCCATTAGTTAATTTTCTTTTCAACAGGGCCAATTGTAAATCAGAACTCTGTATTGTTACCCTGTATAAATATGTTTAAAATGAAATGAAAAAAATTAAACGATATTTCGATCGTACAATTCAGCAAGATTAGATGCTGCTGTGCAGCAGTTTATGATCTTTTCGCTTCTTCACAACCATAGCAAGTAAATGATCTGTTCCCTAGGAATGAAAAATAATAGTAGTTGTCTCTTATGTGCCCATCATCATTATCATCATTATTAATTTATTTATACAGTAGGCGAGAATTAATTATAGCTAAATTTACAGCTAATTTAAGCCTACTCTACAATACAATATATACAATATTAAAGAAAAAATAAATTAAAATATATTAAGGCTAATTACATGAGGACAAAACATAAAAGTCTATCCTGTTACACAAGACGTGCAAACAAAGCATTGCCATTGTTCAGAAGACAAAAGTTTAAGAAAGACTTGTCTCGTCTGTTCACTTCCAGGTTTCCAGGGCAATTTTTGCACATTCTGAGTTACTTTGAAGGTTTTAATTATGCTTACAAAAAAAATCTCTTTCTAGGCCTGTCTTCCTGTGTCAAATAATTCATTGACTGGGTATTGAGAAGCTTGAAATTATGATCGATTGTTAGAATTCAACTTCATCAAAAGAGAAAGGTATGTAAAGTCTTGACTTTATCATAAGCCGTTTTATTTTTGGTAAAAGCACTCGCTTTGCTCACGCTTCAACATTGCTGGCTCTTGTCTTCCTGTGTCAAGTACTTTGCTGACTTTTTATGGAGAAGCGTGAAATATGATCGATAGTTAGAATTCCACTTCATCAAAAGGAAAGGTAAGTAAAGTCTTGACTTTATTGATAAGCCGTTTTGATTTTAGTAAAAGCACTCGCGTTGCTCGCACTTCAACATCCCTAGCTTTTGTCTTCCTGTGTCACGTCCTTTGTCGACTTTGCATTGAGAAGCGTGAAATTATGATCGATTGTTGGGATTCAACTTAATCAACATGGAAAGGTAAGTAAACTCGTGACTTTATCATAAGCCGTTTTAGTTTTAGTAAAAGCACTCGCTTTGCTTGCGCTTCAACATTCCTAGCTCTTAACAGAAGACTCACATAGCCAGCAAATAATCTATTACAATGAAAATTGTCTCCAGCTGAAGAGAAGGCTTTGCCATCCCCCTAAAGATGTGATGCTCTTTCCTTCATTATCATATCTCACTACCCACGTTACATCTGACAGTCCTATTCCAGTCTCGTTTCCCTGCCTAAAGCAGCTTCAATAAACACCTCGCATTCCTTGTGCCTCTCTTCTTTAATTAGTCCTAGCTTTTATGCATGTGTTTCAACTTTGTGTATTACAGAGTCGTCCTGTGCATTCTATATGCTTCTTTCATTGTAGCAGTCCTTGACATTAGGTCCTTGTAGAGGTAGTTTGATTTGCTTCGGAAATGAGGAGAGGCAGCAACCAGACGCTATATTAAACACAAATTGCGCTGCGATGTTTCACCTAATGAAATACTCATAGACTGCGACTGAAGATGGGGGTGAAGGCGAAGTTGCGTTTTTTAGCGCCAAGCGCTGGGATCGCAGAAGTAGAGAAGACCTAATCGAGTCGGCGACCCCTTGTCATCTGTCATGACGCTCTAATGGTGGGGCTCTACCTAGGATCGAGCCCTGTCCGCTTGACTGGTCTGGCTGCAAAGTCAGAGGATTACACCACTCCGCCACAACACCTAGACTGAAAAGCTATTGATGTCTGTTTTCGATAACCACTGTCTCTTGATAAAGTAGATACGACTGAATTGATAAAAATATACTCTCTTTACCAAAATTATTTTGAACCTTTAAACAAACAGCCTTTTGAGCGGGTCATCAAAAGACAGTTTATCGTTGGATCTAATATGAGGATTGTGCACTTCATATAGTTGATTTTCAATTGAATCGAGTTGCTTGCTACACTTGCAAAAGTTGCTCATGACGTGGCTATTGATTGATTAAATATTTCGTTGTAGATATTAATAACTTCGTTAATTTCCTTGTAATCAATAGGTGCCCAAGACTCCTTCCTTGCTCTTTAGTAGTCAGTATATGCTCGATACCTCCACATAAGGTCTAAAAACGTTTTATGCGCCCAAATAGTGGCGTTGCTTGTAGTTGTGCAATGACCTTGCACACAAATGATTTGTGATCTGAACGCTGCGATGCGGCTGGTCGCCAGGGGTAGAAGGTTTATCGTCGAGATCTGCTGAAGTCGTCATGACGTCATAACTTTGCAGCCCTACTGAATCATCACTTGAACATGTTTCAAATCGTTTTGAAAAGATGCTGAAGGTACCTGTAAAATTGAGCTCAAAGGGTAAAATATGTCCTTTGAAGCAGGGCTAGCACATTTGGAATTCAATTCATTTTATCGTCGAGATATATATATCTCGATATATATATATATAGAGATATATTCATTTTATCGTCCACTTATCAAAAAGCTTGGTTGGAAGACCATTGATGAACTAATTGCTAGTGAGTCTAATATTATGGTCTTCAAATCTCTGCATGAGCTGGCTCCACAATACATGTGTAATCTTTTCACAAAAACATCCCAGCTGACCTCTAGAAATCTTAGGAATACAGCAACTGACCTAAGGTTACCAAAGAAAAACTCCAAAAATGGACAGAAATCTTTTTCGTTTAGAGGTGCCAAGTCTTGGAATGGCCTCTCAGCTGAGTGTAAGCTGGCATCCTCCTTAAACGGATTTAAACAACGTATATAGGGGTAGCTTGCTGTAAATAATGTGTTTGCCATATGGATTTTCTTTTATTGTAATCATTTATTTTAGATTATAGGGTTTTTATTAATATATTAGAAATTGAATTGTATTAGGTTATTTTAGGTCATAATAGTATTTTAATTTTTGTAAATTTTGTAATGGAGGGCCCCTTGAAAATCAGTATTGCTGAAGGGCTACCCTCCTTAAATATTTGAAATCAAATCAAAATCAAATCTGCTGAATTCGCCATGACGTCCTTACTTTCCGGCTGTATGAAATTATCTCTTGAACATGTTTTAAATCTTTTTGCAAAGGTGCCGAAGGTACAGATTTTGTGCAGATTTTGATACAATTTACTATCGAAGTAATGCGATATTTAAGAAGCAAAGCAGGAAATAGAGGGATGAATTCTCTCATCACTCTAAAAAAGCAGGGATGATAGCGTACAGGACTTGTTGAATAAAAAGAAATGTGGTAGCTTCAATGGGAAATAAAAAGCTGCAGATTTCTCTTCTGCGTGTTATTTTGAAAAATCACCCACATTTTAAAATGCTTCCGGGCTAAAAAAACATCACTGTGCCTTTTTGTGGCATCTGAAAACAACAACTCGAACTGACGTCAATTCTATGCACAAACAAAAACAGATTTGTTTCTTGTAGAGGACTTTGTTTCAAAGGGCTTTCCAAAGCAAAAACATCTCACATGAATCACCTAGAACGCCTCAAGGGAAGAAGAATATCATGCTATTTCACATCAATTGAGTAACACGTAGCGACTTTCAAACTTTGATTTAGTGGAATTGACAGACGTGGATTCTGCCCATCAAAATGAGCTTCCTTAACATTTAGAAAACGAAGACTGATATAAAATTGTATACAACAAACTCTTGGACCAGCTGACAAAGAAAGTCATATATCTGCTGACTAATGACTTATTTTGTGTAAAAATTTAGATTGATGACTAGAATTAACCTTTGGAGCAATAGCTGGATTGACTTACCAATTAGAAACATTTGGCTAACGACTCATGATTTTGCAGAGCAATTAACCCTTGACTATAGTGACTAAAGCCTGGTTCACAAGTCGCTGGGGTCGTTGAGGTCGCTGGAAAAAACGACCATAACACGCCAACGACTGAGTTTTTTGTCTTTCACATTCAGTCTTTTGGGTCTTTTGGGTTGTTCATCCCAATGACCCCAACCACTCCAGCGACTGCAACGACCTATTATGAACGAAGCTTAACTGTAGCCCCCCCCCCCTTTATACCCTCAGATTACGATGTATTCTAGAAACATAGCCTGAAGCCTGAGGTGAGATATTTCTTAACAAATAGAATATCTATCATGTCTTATCTTCTCTGAAATTAAATTATCAGTTAACATAATTAAACCAAAGGAAAATTAAACATCAATAACAGTATTGTAACGTACAAAAACCTACAAAAGGCTGCTAGGAGACGCGGAAAGGGAAGGTCATAATTCGGAAATTCAGGGTCATGAGAAGTTGACCTTGGATACCAAGCTGATTCTGGTGAAACTTATTGAAACTAATACCAAAATCAAATCATCCGATCCGGACCTCCATGCTACCAGACCTAAACAAACTAATTCCAGATCTCTTTAGATGGTATAGAATTTCCCTCTCACCTATTTTCAAAGTTGAATCATCATTACAAGAAAACGTTACTCTTTTCATGTGGCTTGCGCTTTTTAATCCTCTCTTGTGATTTATATAATCTTTACTGGAAAAGATTTACAAACTGACCAGGTCAGACATCGGCTAAGTTAGATAATGTTATAGTTCGGATGTTTTGGATTTCTCCGAGATTGTCGGCGTGTTTTGAAAAACTGAGTCTCATTTTCATGTCAGTGAAAATTGGCTTTAGATTATAAATGAATCAGAAAAAGAAGACGCGAAAAATATGTCTTAATACCACGAGAAAGACAAGAGATGGTGTCATGGCAATATCTATTACTAGGAAAAGTTACTGATAGTAGTCATTAAAGTTCTGAAATATTTTTATTAAAACGTTGTTGAGACCACCTCGATGAAGCTTCAAGTCGTCTTTGTATTAAACCAGCTTGCACTTTATCACCCACGGAATAGCAAAAAAAATGATGAAATGACGAAATTGGTGAGAATGGATCAGAAACATTAAGTGCACACCCCAAAGACCAAGTAAAAAAATGTCCACACATTTGATCGACTCCTTTAATCCTCAAAATTTGATCAAACATGGGGAAATTTATTTGCTACAGTCGTTATGTGAGCAAAGCGATAACTTTATGACATAGTAGGACTACTGTACTTTAAGTCTGTGTTAGAATTGTATTTTCAACTTCTGACCTGCCCAATGTAAGGGCTCATTTGTGCAGCTAGGCAATACGATGCCCATCACTCATCATTGGATGCCAGGTTCAAATTACTTGATGAAAAGCTCGTTGGTAGGTGCAACAAGAAGACAAATTTACCCTGGGTCAAACTTTTCTTCTGAAACAACAACAGAGCACAGTTTCAATTTGCTCTATCTTCTCTTTTCGCTCAAGAACGCTTGACCCAGGGTAAGATAATCTAAATGGACATCTCTGTGCATTCTGTTGGTGTGGAGATGGTTGTACAATGGCCTACTATCTTCTTGCGTGACTCTTTGAAAAGATGACACTGAACTATTCATTCAAATGTCAAGCAACAAATCAATCGACAGTAATCTTGCACCACATCGACCAAACCAAAAAGCTTCCCGCAATTGATTAACCAGTTTTCAAGAACAGGATACCGATGCATCCTTCCAGTCCATTAATCAGAAGACTGGTAACGTGAGAACGTTACACCATTTTATCCTTCGCCTATCGATTATCTGTGCGGTGCAACACATTTCCTTGCTCACGGGTATGCTACATTGATGATAGGTTTGGTAAGCCAACTTATAATCCACGTTTGCCACAGATATAAAGTTACTTTTAACTTTTATGATACAGTGGTGTCTTGCCGTTTGCAAACTTAAATTTGCACCGATCCTCGCACTCTAGCAATGCTTAAAACAATGTTCTGTAAAGTGTTGGAACCGTTTTGCCACGGCTGTAACTTGAACATTTATGAGATTTCTTTTCTAGTTTACGCGTTGCCGTTACGTTCTTTCCAAACGACTTTAAAACTGAAGTAAATGTGTAACTTAAGAGCACCTTTTACGAAACCTGGGCCATGTCTTCCACCTTTGCTATCCTACAAGGAGGTAGCGAGGTTGAAATTCATGCTGTCATGGCAAACAAGAGTAGATTTTTTCGAGCAAATGGCTGAGAGAACAATAGCGAGAACGCAGATTTAGATGGCAGGGAAGTAAAAATTTTCGACTTTTCACAATATTGTTCCTAATTCTTAGGTGAATACTTGTTCAAGGGAACTGAGGCTTATCACAAGATTTGGCGGAATTGCAAAGCAACTTTGCTTAAGAACTTGACAGTTGACCGAAAACGTTATCGTTATCGACCAAACTATCAACGACCAAAAAGCGACCAAAATGTGCGTTTCCAATTGTTCTCTCCATTGTTTTCTCAGCCATAACTTCTTTTGTTCAATATTCAGTGCCTATGCTTGATAGCATACCTTGATTGACACGCCAAAACAAATTGATTAACAATCACAAACAACAAGATTTCTACGGCCGATTAGTCAAGTTGCAAATATAAATAGAGCAAGTAATAAAAGATTCCCGAAACCTGGATGGCTAACTTACTAGTTATGTACACAAGAAAGGTTTCTCAAGAGAAGACATTAAGTACAGTACCACGTAGATGCATGCCCTTATACTTGAATATACTCGCGGATGTGCCCTTATATGCAAGCCGTCTTGAAAAGCTAGACAGTCTCGAATAAACGGCAGTGGCGTACGTAACGCAGTTTAGGGCACCTTAGTTCGAGAATTAAGGGTCCCCAAAACAGTTTGTTTCATAGGCTGTGCTTTGTGGCCATATTAGCTGCAAAAGGGCTTCTTTAAACCATAGTTGTAAACCCATCTCAAAACCCTTGCTAGCATTTAAGCCTGGTTCACATTAGGTCTTTGCAGTCCCTGGGGTCGTTGGGACTGAATGTGAAAGGCAAAAACTCAGTCGTTGGTATCGTCAGGGTCGTTGGGGAGTTTATTTTCGCCGTTCACATTCAGTATTTTGGGTATTTTGGGACGTTTGTTCCAGCGACCTCAACAACTCCAGCGACTTCAACGACCTAGTGTGAACCAGGCTTAAGAATCTTTCATCTTAATGTCTACATTCACTACACGTTCCCTCATCATGCTTTACGCCTCAGAAATTTGACATATTCTCTGAAGTTATCTAAGTCAAGAATATTTGACCTATTGATATGAATCATAGTTTGCTTTGAAGATGTTTGACAGTACAGTTACACGTGGAGTCATATACCACCACAATCAGTCTCTTCCACGTGAAGGACGTTTTCTGAGGCTTTAAATGGTGTGATTGCATACATTTTCCTGGGGGAGTACCCCTGCATCCCCCTTGGAGCTCTAATTGCTTTCTCATTGCCCCTATAACATGACCGCTTCACGGTCACTGCATTAAGAAAGGCACAAGTGACTATGTACGGCTATGTACGCTGACGATACAGCGATCTCCTTTTCTTCCGATAAGATTGAAGAGATTGACGCTGTTGTCAATGCTGAACTTGCCTGCCTTGAGAAATGGTTGCAAGGTAATAAGCTTCCTTGAATATCGTCAAAACACAAGCCATGATAATTGGTTCATCCCAAAAGCTGGGGCAGATAAACAAAACATCAGAAATAACTCCTTGCTTTCAAGTAAATGGGAATTAAATCGATCTTTGTTCATGAAACTAAATATCTTGGTGTCATGATTGACGAAAGTTTGAAATGGGGAAGTCAGGCAAAGTTCCTTCAAAAGAAATTCTTACGAGCCCTTGTGCTTTTGAAATACGCCAAGCAATTTCCAATTTGTCCAAGAAGAGTCATTAAGGAACATGTATTTAAGTATCGTTGAGCCCCACTTTAGCTATTGTTGCTCTGTTTGGGGATGCTGTAGCGGTACTAAATTGAGCACCTTGCCAAATTGTTGAATAGAGCTGCAGAATTGTTACGAGCAGCCCTTTTGATTCATCGGCTGCTCCTCTGTTGCAAAGATTGGGCTGGGTTTCTATTGATAGGCTAGTCCACGGAGAAACATCTACTACGGTATATAAAACCCTTAATGGACTTGCACCCGTCAACCTTATCTGATGTTCATAATCGGGTCTTGCGAAATACTAAGTGTGATCTAGCAATACCTCGAATGAGAACTGCTTTACTTATGGTCAAAAGTCATTTGCTTTCCGCGGAGCTGATATATGGAGCAAACTCCTTACTGATATCAAATTAGCTCCTTCCATGTTTAATATTATCGGTTCAAAGGGATTGACCTTATATCGGCTTCTATATGGTAGGCGATAAAGGTGTTCATGTATCATACACAGTACGGCATCAGTTACAGTTTTTGTATAAGGAGGCAACTTAAAAGATCTTTTATTATCCTACCTGATATCGAAGATGACGTCACTTATCAAGCATATCAAATGTGCCGCACACAGCTTTGCAAAGCTAATAACTCGACTCAAATGCTCATTTAGCAAAACAGATGAAACAGTCCGGCGTCTGAACCAGGGCTATTTATCTCACCAAAAAGGACACTATCTGGATTAGTTGTATGCAGAACTTTCATTTACTTTGAGCCAACAATTAAATATCTGATCAAGCTGTGTTTAAATCATTTAGCACAACTTCATTTATTTTGCCGATGATAAACTTTGGCAAATGTCACGAGGTTGGCGCCAATTATACGAATCAAACAGCACATGAAAATACGTATTAAAGGTAATCGGCACTGATAAGACACGCGAGTTAGAATAAGTCATATGCCATCTGATTGGACCTCGCTTTCAAAATGCCATCCCATTGGACAGACCAATTTAACCAATTTAACTGTGTCGATTCCCTTTAAACGCCTCCTTAGCCTCGCCTAAATCAGTGCCAAATATCGGGTCAACTCAAATTTCTATTTTGGTATTTGCAGCCTATGAAAATTGCAGTTGCAGGGCCTAGAAAAACAAAATAAAAAACAGTAAGTGGGAGACCCATAATTTCAGCGGCACGTGCTATATTTGTTCCAAAATTCCCTTTGCCATAGGTTAAGATTTACTGAGTTATAAATCTAGAATGATGAGTATACCGGGTGTTCCAAAAAAGTGCTCCTGATTAAAAAATCACCAAAACTCAAATTTCAAACCTAAGATAAAATTTTCTTTTTGATTTGTTTTTTTCAATGAACTATGCTGTTATTTATGACCAAATTAAAAGCTTGATATGCGCAAAGAAATTGATCTGGTAATTCTCAGTGCTTTTTGCAGTATGCTTCAAAACCAGGTGGCCCTAAAAAGAGATAAATTTGCTAGTTTTAAAACCAATCAAAAGATCAGCTATACCTGGGAAAATAATTTGGTCTTTGGTCTGCTTGACAAAGAAAAAAATTTGAAGATCGGCCTTGTTATCAAATTTTGGTGATTTTTCAAACAGGAGTACTTTTTGGGACACCCGGTAGAGAGGCCAAAGTGGTAGACCTAAATACTTTATTGATGTAGATGATATCAGGATTTTAAACTTTTGATGTTTTTACCAATGGTATCAACCATTCATTTCCATGTTTCAATTACAAAGAGATATTGTTAACCCTATTTTTGTTGCGGGGCACCCCTAGCAGATTTTTTCTCATAACTCCGCGAGGAAAAAGAGTTTAGCACTGAAACTTTCTTAATTTTAGCATCTACCTATTGTGCAGTTTTTCTGGTAAATTTCATTCAAATATTTTAACACATGAAGGGGAGGAAGATGATTTTTTAAGATTGACCCTGTCAAAATCGCACAAATTTCTCAAATTTTAATTTTTACCAAAAAAAATATTAATTGCAATCTTATGCAAATTTCTTATGCAGAAGAGTGTTATTTGATGTAGTCTATCACAAATGCTATGTTTGGATGGAACTTGTGCTCGAAATAAGATTTTATGCGTCTTTTCTGATTTTGGCTGATTTTGCCGCATTTCTTGACCACATAAAGGAAAATGCTGACATACGCAATCTTGGTTGCTAATTTTGGATCCACTTCTTACATTTTTAAAAATTTATTGCCCATAGCTATTTTAGCAGACCAAATGGGTTGCTCTACCTACCATCAGTCAAGATTTTGGTAGTGGGGGTTTTTTTGCCCCCCCCCAACCAAAATAGGACATGTTAGATAGCTCAATCACTATAGAGTTAAAGGGGGACATCGAGTTTTCGGGTCGTCGCATCGAGGCGATATTTTCATACGGATTTTGGATTTTTGCAATTTTGTGCTCGGAATTTCGGATCGAACATCGGATCGAAGGAACTGTGAACGGATTTTGGATTCCACTGAAATGTGTTAACTCGTGCTACTCTTCAAGACCCCCTCATTGCGATTTATCTGAACAGAACATACAGAAAATTTTCCGTGCTGACCGTTCTTGTATGCCTTTTCATTGTAGGCCCTTCAATTACAAGGACCCACAATTATTTTAACGTTTTTGACGTTTACTAAACCCCCCCCCCCACTCCCCACCAAAGCAACATTTGGAACTAAATTGATTTGGTACCAAGGGGCCTTTCGTTACTATCACTGACAAAAAGTTATTTGTTATGAAATGCTAAATAGTCAGTCATGGTAGAGGTATTGTAACTAACTTTTTAATATTTTGTTGTTGTTGTAAAGTTCATTGTCAAATAGACAACTGATGTTTCCAATCAAAAAAAGGAACCAAATTTCGAAAACTTTGGTGCAAGACTACTTTTGGTGCTCATTAATCCTTTAGTTACTATCTTTAAAAGAGGCTGCACAAATATCTGAAAATATTAAGATTCGGATTATTTTGATCAAATGTTAATTGAAATTTGATAGCATGGGAATTAATGGTAAGATTGATATCATCAAAAAGATTAATAAACTTTTGGTACCAAGCAATCCTTCAGTTAGTGTTGTCGAAAATTGTGTAACAAAAAATGTCTAAATATTAAGATTCAGTGTATTTTGATCAAATGTTAATTGAAATTTGATAGCATGGGAATTAATGGTAAGATTGATATCATCAAAAAGATTAATAAACTTTTGGTACCAAGCAATCCTTCAGTTAGTGTTGTCGAAAATTGTGTAACAAAAAATGTCTAAATATTAAGATTCAGTGTATTTTGATCAAATGTTAATTGAAATTTGATAGCATGGGAATTAATGGTAAGATTGATATCATCAAAAAGATTAATAAACTTTTGGTACCAAGCAATCCTTCAGTTAGTGTTGTCGAAAATTGTGTAACAAAAAATGTCTAAATATTAAGATTCAGTGTATTTTGATCAAATGTTAATTGAAATTTGATAGCATGGGAATTAATGGTAAGATTGATATCATCAAAAAGATTAATAAACTTTTGGTACCAAGCAATCCTTCAGTTAGTGTTGTCGAAAATTGTGTAACAAAAAATGTCTAAATATTAAGATTCAGTGTATTTTGATCAAATGTTAATTGAAATTTGATAGCATGGGAATTAATGGTAAGATTGATATCATCAAAAAGATTAATAAACTTTTGGTACCAAGCAATCCTTCAGTTAGTGTTGTCGAAAATTGTGTAACAAAAAATGTCTAAATATTAAGATTCAGTGTATTTTGATCAAATGTTAATTGAAATTTGATAGCATGGGAATTAATGGTAAGATTGATATCATCAAAAAGATTAATAAACTTTTGGTACCAAGCAATCCTTCAGTTAGTGTTGTCGAAAATTGTGTAACAAAAAATGTCTAAATATTAAGATTCAGTTTATTTTGATCAAATGTTAATTGAAATTTGATAGCATGGGAATTAATGGTAAGATTGATATCATCAAAAAGATTAATAAACTTTTGGTACCAAGCAATCCTTCAGTTAGTGTTGTCGAAAATTGTGTAACAAAATATCTCTAAATATTAAGATTCGGATTATTTTGATCAAATGTTAATTGAAATTTGATAGCATGGGAATTAATGGTAAGATTGATATCATCAAAAAGATTAATAAACTTTTGGTACCAAGCAATCCTTCAGTTAGTGTTGTCGAAAATTGTGTAACAAAAAATGTCTAAATATTAAGATTCAGTGTATTTTGATCAAATGTTAATTGAAATTTGATAGCATGGGAATTAATGGTAAGATTGATATCATCAAAAAGATTAATAAACTTTTGGTACCAAGCAATCCTTCAGTTAGTGTTGTCGAAAATTGTGTAACAAAAAATGTCTAAATATTAAGATTCAGTGTATTTTGATCAAATGTTAATTGAAATTTGATAGCATGGTAATTAATAGTTCGATTAATATCAGCAAAAATAGTAATCAACTTGTGGTACCAAGCAATCCTTCAGTTACTGTCCCTAAAAGTTGCGCAACGAAAAAGCGTTTAAATATTAAGGTTCAGAGTATTTTGATCAAATTTTAATTGAGACTTGATCTCTTGGGAATTAATGGTTAGATTGATATCATCAGCGAGATTAATAAACCCCTTTCACGAAAGCAAACATTATCTTTAGAGATAATCGCGAATTTAACACGGTCGAATCAAACACCAATCACGCACGCCCAGGATATGCATAATTTCCATCCTCGCTTCAATGTGATTGGCTAACACGATCTTGCGGTTCTTGTGTCCTACGTCGTTCGGTGCTATTTAAAACCGAGTTACAGACTTTGATTTAGACGTCAAGATTACTACGATCGTCTACCACGAGTTCTCAACACTGACGGGAAAAAATGTTTGTTTTACAAAGTTGCTCGATCTTGGTGTTCATTAGTTTGGTTGGAGATTTTTGTCTAGGTGAGAAGTTATTCTGATCGCAAATCAGTTTCATAAATTTTTGCATTATTTCCTTTGCATTTTAAACACTTGATTTTAATGCTGATTTCAGTTGCTGTGACGTACCGTCAAACATTATCTTGCCTCTTTTACAGCCCTCGGAAAGCACGTTCATTTGCCTAACCCCAGAAGACTAGATCAAACCATCTCAAGCACAGACATGTGACTCGCTTTATTACACCGTGTAGTTTTCATGAATTTATCTCTAAAGTCGCCTGAATGTGTTTGAAAATTTGAAAAATATTTTACCTCCACCGGGGTTTAATAGGGTAAAGAACTTTGGCACAGCCAGTGACCAACTTTGTCTTAAAAGCGAGTTGTGTGAGGATTAAAACATTTGGAGTGAAAAATTTGCTTTCCCTTGGTTGATACTGAGGCATTTCGATAACATTGCGCCTAATTTTTTCGTTAACTCTTGTGTTTTAACGTATGAATTTTATCCTTCAGGCAAACGCGGTATATTTTTCATCGGTTAGAATTTTGAGATGTGGTAATTTTCCTTTTTCGCCCTTTGATCTTCACCCATGTCGCACTGTCTACGGTTGTGTGGGTTTGTTGTAAATAGACGAGTCATTTATGGTTATTCGATTATTAACCTTTTGTAACGCTTTCATAGTTTGAGGTTACAGATGAAAAAATCTTATTTAACAGACCAAGAAGAGTTTGATGAATTAAAAAAACTTTATCGGGTCTGCGGCGGGGGTAAAAAAGGAGTTAAAAAGGTTAGACTTAGGTAAAATGGGTAGTGTTGACAGTGGCGTGGCGACGTTTCCGCGACAGTGGCGTTTCCGTACGACGGAAAAAGCAGAATTGGAGAGAAAAAACACTTAACTGTAAGACTATGCAATTGTTTGGTCGTTTGCTTGTCAAAATCCTGGTTAAGGCGCCTCATTCGAACGATCTTTGCTACGGCTACGCCTCCGGTGTTGATGATTGGACAACGGTAGATCGTAAACCGTTAGATAAACATTCACAGCAGGGTAGTTGCAACAGTTACAGCTGAAAAAAAATATGCGAATAAACTTTCACAAAATTTATCCAAATTCTTTTGCTTCACTATGCTAACTCTGTAGACCCTACAATAACAATTGCAGCCTTCAGGCTAAAATCTTGAAAATTTATTTTCTGTAAACCTTCGTGTGAACAAAAAATGAAAAACCGTACAGATTGCTAGAGGCTCACAGCGTGCAATGTATATGCCTTTTGGGTAGCACAAGCCTTCTCCATAATTTCACTGTTTTCCCCTGAAATTCTAGATCCTAGAATCTAGATAAGGACCGTTGTTGGGCTAAATTTTGGCTAAAACAGAGAAGCATCTTTATTTTGATTCGCAAATCAAAGACAAAAAGAATGAACGAATTCAGCCCAATTCCTGATGGCACAGTTCTCAAGTCTGTCTCAAATTAGATGCCACCTAAGATTTGCGATAACGTAAAATTGCTCATATAAAACTCTTCAATTGCTTTTATTCGCGGGCATTTTCACGTGACATTACTCATTGTCTATCCCGTAGAAGGCCTGGGATGAATAAGGTTTCTGCGACTCGTACACAACGCCATTATGTCCGACAGAGCCAGCCTCGATCTTTATGAAGCCGTGTCACTGTCAAGACATTATTCGAATACCTTCTGATTAATACAATAAAAGAAACAAGTAAAAACATCATGAAATTATGCTGTGAATTTCCTAGGAAAACATTTCTTGGGTTAGTTTGTTCCAGTACTGAAGTTCTTAATTTTTTAGTGATGGAGAGTCGAGCTGAGAGTTGAGTTCTTTATAAAGAGGTCTTATGAAACATACGCTAAAAATCGTGTTGCCTTTTTAAAACTGTATTTACAATGTATAAACTTTCTCAACCTCCGTATGAAAGGACGTTTTTATTAGTATGTTCTACTTTTTCATTCTAAACTATATGACACGTTGAGCAGTAAGTAGCAAGTATGAATGAAAACAGATTAACCTAGTACGTAATAGGATCATAAGTAAAAAGTCTATCTATGAATTAAGACAACGCTATGTTCATTTCCTTCTCCTAACTCGTGATATTAAATGATCACACGGCAGGATTGAACTCACAGTAAGAACTCGACGATTTATCTTTTTTAGTACACAGTAATAGAATAGAAGCTCGGGAGTATTTATTAGGTGGTTCCAACTGCGCGATAGGAAATTATCACCATCATCGGACATCGAACAATGATTTTATCGCGGTATCGTGCAGTTAGTGCCCAGCCTAATCGTCTTTGCTCTTAGATATATTGCTGATTTAGTGCACTGTCTGCTCGAGGACATCTCGAAGCCTAGGAGATTTCCTCCCTCCCTGTTATACCCTACTGCCTTGTAACCACAAGGAGTTGGAGCTTTTTCTTCTAAGTTTCAAAAAGAGAAAATCGTGGAGTTTGGAGAGTCGTAAATGGCAGTAGCAATATGGCTCGAAGTTCGAACTACTGAGCCCACGAATATCTGCCCAGATGCAGAAGTGTCAAACATTCGACCACATTCGAAATTGTTATTATGTATCCAAAAATCCAGTCGTCTTTCATTATTTATGAAATTTTGAAATATTATGAAGGCCTAAGCCCCAGGGTATGTATTAGGTTTGGTTCCAATCGCGCGATAGGAAAATGATCACCACTATCGGACATATCGAGCCATGATGTTATCGCGGTATCGTGCAGTGAATGCCCAGTCTAATTGTCTTTGCTCTCAGATATAATGCTGATTGGTCAAAATGTTCTGGACCCTGTGACCCAATTCTTTTCCAAATACATTGTGTACAACTGTGAAACAGTAACGAATGGACCCAAAAAAGATCATTGTATGCCTGAAAGTTTTTACGTTTGCCAGTTGAGCTTTATTCAAGTTTCTTTTAAAGCAAAATGTGTGAATAAACTCGATTGGAACGAAGAGTACTGTAGTGCAGGAGGGAAGGCCCTGCAGAAAAGTGGGGGTTAGGGAGCAGATTGCCCCAGGCCCCGACTTCAGAGGGACCCCAAAAAGGTGGAGAAAAGTGCGAAGTTTTTATGTTTTCTGAGAGTCTGCAGAGTGTTGTGGAGCAAATTTTCTCAAAATAGTGGAACAAAAATTAAATCCCATGATTCTCCAGTCCATCCCTGTTTTTCCAGGGGATCCAGCTCCGTTTCATCCCACAGGCCCCACGAAGCCCCTTGGCGGGCCTGCAGGAGGGAGACGAGGAGAGAAGGTTTATCGGACATATTGTTTTAAACACACAATTAAATCTCCAGCGGGAAGACGTTCTGCTTGTACTGCAAGGAAAAGAATCTCACAGCGAATGAGCGAATCGTATTTAACTATTCGTTCAATCATATCACAGATATCAAAACTCTTCTTGGTAACTCTCGTTTATTTTAAATTGCAATCAATGTCCTTACATTCGAACTCCGTCAAAACTTTAAGCCGGAAAAATTCACCCAGATAACGACTGCTTTCACTGATATATTCTTTGTGGCTCTTTACCAAGCATCCACTCTATACCCAGAAATTGCTTTGAACATCTCTAATAGTACTGTAGTTTCAAAGTAAACCATAACTTCTGTAGGACTTCTTGATAGACGATTGTGCTAAAGATGGTGTCAGGGAGTTTTTTTTACCATGATCCCATCCGTGCCATGATAAATTGACCAATCAAATTAATCGATTCTTTCAGACGCAAAGGATCATGGCAAAAATCCCTGATGCCGTCTTTGGCGCAAGAGACCCTTTAGCTATTCTACAAAAGAGTTTGGATCGAGCGATATTGTTATACATTTTTATACATACAGACGAATTTTCAAATGTGCACAATAGTGATAGAAGCTATAATGTCGCTCAATCGAACCTTTCGAATAAAAATGTATAAAAATATCGTTCGATTCATATTCCTTTTTAGAATAGTAAACATGCCTATTGTCTATTATAACTTCCAGAGCCATTTGGTCTATTAGACCTTTTTACTTGCCAGAAAAGAGGTTTGGATCGAGCGT
>REGM01000135.1:248742-324811 GCA_004194415.1 Aurelia aurita | reverse complement strand
GGGTGTACTTGCGCATCAACCAATTTCGCACGTGTGCTTTAAAATTCCCAGCTCGAGCTCGAAGGTCGATGCCTTGGGATGCCTTTCTCGTTCATTGCACGAAATGAGCAGTTTAATTTCGGTTTGCAACATTAACCGACGTTCCAATTCATTCCAGATTACGCAGTGGCCTAATAGCTGCTCTTGATGTCACTCAATGTTGTTTTAGACCAGTTTTTTAACGAATTACCGAGTTTGTTGGACCAAGCATGAAGGCATGCTTATAGCAATAACCTGAATATTTTAGAATTCTACGACAGACGACTTCACGATGCACTCAACTTGTTGATAATTTTTGCAAACAGATGTGAGGATGTGAACTCTCCAAACAGTCTGTTGCAGGACGTTCGACGATTAACACGTGAAATCCAAGAATTGTGTGAAAGGCTTGAAAACGTTATAGCGACGGATGAGGATTATGTTTTAGGCCTAGAAGATTTTGGCTGCTGTTTCCTTCGCTCATCTTGCCCTTCCAGCAATTAGGGAACAAGGAGAGGGCAAACAAGCAAAGTTACCAGTAGTCATACACACACGTGCGAAATTGGTTGATGCGCAAGTACCTTGCGCAGGTTCCTTATATACGTTTACACTTTATACGTTTATACTTTATATGTTTATACTTTACATTGCTGATGCGCAAGCACCTTGCGCAGGTTCTTTGTACTTTGCGTTTACACTTTATACGTTTATACTTTATATATAAAACAACTTTATACTTGGACTACAATACATATGTATTCGATATGTAATGGTTTATACTTTCAAGTAATGTGTAAACAGTGATATGTTCTTTATGAATATATATGAGGTGGATGGAATCTATATTATTGTTTCAACTTTATATCTTTAATTTCGATAATTTATAACAGTTTTAAATCTATATATATTGCATATTTTTTATAGAATACATGCAATATATTCAGGTTTCATCTATATATTCGTGCTTTACAATTTATAAGTAATTTTACACTTTTGTCCTCTTTGGCGGGGTATACTGAAAGGTCTCACGTAATTAGTTAAATTCTAGATGCTTGATGGGAAAGTTTGAATACGCAGAATCTAAAGGGCTGATTGCGTTAAAGTAAATCAACGGGGTTAAAAGGCAACTTAGCTAGGGGGACTGGGTCCATGTAAATAGAACCTATTGTATTTGATGTTTTCGATCGATGAAAACAATAGGAATATAAGTGGCGCGTGCCGTTCTTTTGTGCTATGTTTAGACTAGATCGCTATATCTCCGTTCATTTACTTTAAGGACCTGGGACCGGCCCAGCTAATCGAGGAAATTATTTCAACGATTACCTGCGAAATCCCTGCCCGTGCTTTAGATTTATTTTAACATGCCGTTGGCCGGAACAGCGTCCGGTGGCTCGTTACTGAAGACGAACAGGCAGCCTCCTCTTGCGCTTCACCTCACGACCTTTGAGCTTCTCTCCAAAGAGAGAAGCATACGAAGCTTGCAGGATCAATGGCTGTATTTTCTCAGATTGCAGCCATGGTATTCATATTCATGACCTTCTGCACAGAAGGTGAGAGATGGAACCCCTCGGTCACCTACCGCCTACCCCTATATTTGGTGCATGCATAAATTGCACCTCTATTAAAGGACTCCAACCCTCAACATCGGGCAAACCTAACAGGTAAGAGTTGAGTGCTGGGAGCTGGGAAGCCCGTTTGTCATGCAATTGTGATTCTGTAACCTTGCTGAAGCCGGGCTCTCGGCTGAAAATGTGCAGTTCGGATAGTTGGGCCGGCCCGGTCAAATATTTTCGTGTCCCAACAATTATGTCACTGACTCAGATATCTGTCGACAAAAAGGGTTGCATTGCACACAAAAGGATAAATAGGCCCACAGATCCGTAAACCTTTTCCCCCTAATTCATAGACTCACTGACGCTACTAAAAACCTCAGCCAGCCTTCTTCCTGATGGGAATAGATGATGACGCTGATGGCCTTATTATTATGCTATGTATATACTATGCTTATTATTATTATTGGCTATGGATTATTGGGATACAATATGGAAGGTGCAAGTTTCGTCTGGCTAAAGCACAGAGCCCCAGACATTATGTGTTAACTTGCAAAGGAACAGGATCAATTTTTAAAGACAAAACCGACTGATATCAAACCTGGAAAAAATTGCAAACATTAGAAGGAACGGATGCAGAGATAAACAATATGGGGAATAAGATTAGGACAATCTTCAACTGGATCAATGCAGAACACTGAATAATAAAAAAAAATACATAAAAGAAAAAGAAAATTAAAAACAGAAAAAATACAAGGAAGAAAAGAAAGAAAGAGGAAGTGCGAAGGAAGAAAAAACAGGAAAAAATGAAGAAGAAAAACATTATCCAGCATATCACAAAGATTGTATCTAGTGATTGTATCCTTGTGTACTGTCCAAGGATTGGAATAAAATAATAATAGTAATGGCGGTGAGGAACATTTCACCAAGATGCATTGCATTCTGCTCTCGAATTGCTATAGAACCGTTAAAGATTCGTGATTGGAATTTGGATCGCAATGCATCTTAGTAAAAAGTTTTGCACCCCGGTCTCTAACGTAATCGTCTGTTACATGTTTATGCCTGTTTCTCACGAGTGGGTCATTGCAGAAAAAGCAGCTTTGGAAATCCACAGATACTAAAGATGATCTTAGTAAATCTATCTGAAGCTTATATTCCACTTTTAGTGCAAATCCGTGTAATTATTTCATAGCTTTCAGGGTGTGGCATGCAGTTATCTTGATAGCGACTACGTTTTGCCCAATGGGGAGTTATTAATGACCTTGCCAACGCATTTTGACTTGGGATCAATCATAGCAATCCACTATAAGTCAGAAAATCTAACGAAAAGCTTTAAATATCCTTATGTTCTCCACTGTTTAGATTCAGGTGTTACAGGAGGAAAGAAGATAGACTTCTGAATTGATTTATTGCGCGAATGTGGATTATTTATCAATTCTTTATGTATTTGCCAACAAGAGACACGAGGATACATAATAGGAGCGCCTTGACATATCAGGACAAAAAACGTTCCAAATTTATTAGCTTTATCAGCATGTGATTTGTAAGGTATGCTGGATTCCACCAGACTTGATCTTTTCTCGGTGTAGTTCACTAGAAATACAGTAAATCCCCGCATATAAGAACCTACATTTTTGAGGGTCAGGCTGAAAAGGCTAAATTAGGTTCTTATTTATACGTCACGTCAAAATGCCTGCGAATAAAAATAACTGAAGTTTTTGGATGATTAATTTTGCGTTATTGCAAAATCCTGCAAATCTCACGTGACATCTAATTTGAGACATACTATAGATTGATTTCAGGGCATGAAGGTTGGTAAAGATTCTTATTCGAAGGGTCCCTTATGAAGGCCTTTCAGGAGTCGTCACCAAGAGATTTTCAACCCTGTTATTTACTTTTGGCAATGTTATTAATGACCTAATAACCAATTCTAAGCTTAGAATCTTGGGAACATTTTTTCTGTTAAATAGAAGGGGTGGAGGCTCAGATTTTAACAGCCAACAGGGACAAAAACATTTTTTCATTGACCCTCAAACACATTGACATGATTATATCAAGTTTCTTGAAAAAATTCCAGGCAGGTGCTCTACCGACTGAGTTAAAGAAAGAAAAAACCCTCCAATAAGAAAATTAAGATCTTTCTCATTTCCTTTCAGCAAAGACACAAACAGCTGTATCTTTAGCAAAATGCTGCAATGAAGGAAGAAAAAGAGCAGGCATCGTTGTTGGGTTCTCATCATGCACTAAGAAGCCTCTATCTTTTTCAAGCCCATCAAAAATGTGCTTGTCTGTCTACAAAATCTGCTGTATGAAGAAAGAAAGACACCAATGTTGTCAAAAGGGGGAGATGTTTGCAAGGTATGCTTCAACAACCTCCTTCATTAGGTAGCTTGCTTCAACAAGGACATTCCCAGGGAATGGAGGGCATGGGTCCCACTTTTCTCAGGGCAAGTTTTATTCAAAACCGAAAATATGCAATAGAAATAGATTGGTTTACCTTATACTGGGCTAGTATTGCTCAACTCAGATCTGAACATCCTCTATATGCAGCAAACTCCAAGTACACTTTAAATTTTCTTTACTCAAAGATAAAAGCTTTTCTTAGTGCCCTAGAATTGCTTGTATGCACTCAGAATTTTCTTTTGAACTGCGAATATCTCTACAATGATTTAGCCGATGTTAGTGGAATAAAATTCTTCATCAAAGTTGGCCTTTTTTCTTCGAACTGATAGGTATTACACCAAAATCGGTGCGTAATTCATGATTGCATGGTTCGGCAAACGCCAAGACATCATTTTGGGACACCCGGTATTAACCAATTATGAAATATTTTCTGAAGAAGGCCCTGATTAAGCAGTCACCCTTGACTTACGACACGAGTTCTTATCTTAGCTCAATTTACACAAACAAAATTTATTTCCAATACCGGTCCTCTCAAACAAGGACCGGTATTGGTAATATAATGTTGTTTGTGTAAATGGTGCGAAAACAAGGACTCCTGTCGTAAGTCTACAGTTGCCTAATAGATTCAAGGCTTAAATATGACTTTTCAAAAACTTTGTAATTCCGTCCTGTACCACAAACTGTATTTCCTAATGTATCTCCTTTTCAGGGATGCTAACAAGGATGATATTTCATGTTCCCAATCATCGAGCAAGAACACCCTTCATGGTTCGACATTTTTGGAATGTTGTGAATGTTGCAAACTCGGAAAAACAGCTGCAAAGGAAAACAAAAGTTGTGGACACGATGATTTGCCATTCAATGGTACATGTGGTGGAATTTATCAAAGATGCTGCGCCATTACAAAAAGAAGTAAGATTTTATCATGCAGTTTGTTGATCAATCAATCAATCAATCAATCAATCAATCAATCAATCAATCAATCAATCAATCAATCAATCAATCAATCAATCAATCAATCAAAATTGTGTATAGCTAAGCAAAAACAAGGAAAATAAAGTAAAGATACCTGGAGATGTGCCTCCTAAAGGGTCTCCATTTCCGAACTTTTCTATTTTGCAATTTTGGTCTAGAGTTGGCGATTTTAGAATACATTTTCACAAAAATTAAAGTCTGTCTTATGTTAGATGCCAGGCGAAAATACCCACGAATAGAAAAAAATTAAAGAATTTTGCATGAGCTCACCTGACGCCTAATGTGAGGCAGACTTTAATCTAGGCAAGTGTGCTTTTTTGCTGAAAATTGGTCTAGCCAAAGGTACCTTTTCGAAAACTCTGCCTGCACATTCCTACTCAAAATCTGTTAGGGACCCTTTCCATGTCGCAGTGATTAACAACATTTGTAAACTTCGTATTTTCTATTGTGTTGAGAGTGAATAAATTGATTAAAATTTGAGCTAGGCCTATTTTTTATGCGTACCAAGCTGATATTTATGCTTTTTCTCGTGCAGTATCTGTTACAAAGACCGGACCAGCTAATTGTGCTGAAGCAAAATGCAATCATGGATGCCAAGTAACAACATCCGGACCCATCTGTTCGTGTAGAAGAGGACATCTTCTTATGAATGACAGCAGAACATGCAAAGGTAAGCATGCAAAGGTATTCGAGGGCAGTCTTTGGGTTTTTTTTAGCTAACAGAACAATAAGCTATCATCAAGTTAAGAACTTGTATGAACAGATTTAATCGTGAACAATCACAAAAAATGGGTATTCTCAGGCATGCTAAAGGCAGGCAAGGCTAGAGTGCAGTTTAGCGGGCGGCATTCAAATGTTGTGTTGTTTTATGTCATATGGTAAGGGTTAGGGTTAGTTTTAGAAAAGGGTTTTTAGGGAAAGTTAGGGTAAGTTAGGGTAAGTTAGGGTTTTGTTGGGGTAAGTTAGGGTTAGTTAGGTTAAGTTATGGTTAGGGGTTTGTTTAGTTTTTTTTAAACAAAGACTGTAAATTAGTTCACATTATGCTTTTTGTAACTTATTTAACTGAAGGTTTTTTCGAGTCAAAAAATTTAAAATGAAAATGAAATGAAGTTCAATATCTGCAAAAGGAATATGACATTTAGCGCCGCCCGCTAAACTGCACTCGTCCCGCAGCCAATTAACAGCTTTAATCTTTAGACAAGAATTTGTCGTATAGTTTTTGTTGCGAAAATTTTATTGCCTACTATTCAGCTTCTGAATTAGGTACATAAAGGCCCAGGGCAGACTCTTTTGCAGCTATCTGCCTTTTTCCGATAAAAACGTCCCTTCTCCTAAGTTGACAACCCACTTTCCTTATGCAGAATGAGTGACTTAGCTATACAGGGCTCAGGACCTCTTTTATGGCTTGCTTTATTTTCATTTGTGGCTTGACTAATAAGCCGTAGAAATCTCTTTATTTATGATCGCTAATCGCTTTGTGCCGTGTTGTTAATAAATATCAATAGATGCTATTGTTACTAAGGGTGTGTTTGATTGGTAATTCTAAACCCACCAAATTCTGAAAATATCAGATTTCGCAGAGACGGAAATGTATTTTCCAATGAAACACAAAAATCCTCAAAAACGGTAGGTTTCGAATTCACTATCATGCAGAGTCCAAAAAAGTTTAAATCTTCCTCCGGATGCCAATTTCGTTAGCCTGCTTGCAGACTTCTTTCCCCTCCTCCCCAGTGACCAACAAAGTCTGCACGCAGGCTACAATTTCGCTAGTTAAACCTTCCTCATTCTATCAAGTCAAAATAACCAGATTTGTCGAACTCCGCGCGTTGTTTATAACTCTAGAATTTTGCTGTTGCCAGCCAAAATAACCCAAAACTTTCCAAGGTTTCTTCTAAAATAAACCGTCCTCAAATATGATATTAACAAGCAAAACTTTCCTCCAGGCTCACAGCCGTGGAGCCCAGCGGCGGGGCCAGACCAAAAATAGTGGGGGGGGCAAAAGTCTAAAATTTTAGACNGGAGCCCAGCGGCGGGGCCAGACCAAAAATAGGGGGGGGGGCAAAAGTCTAAAAATTTTAGACTGGGGGGGTAAAAAGGTATACCCAGACATTTTTATTGCATTTTTCAATTACAATTTTAGCCGAAATATTGGAAGTGGGGGGGGGGGCATTTGCCCCCTCATACCCCCCCCCTGTGGAGCCGTGACTTTTTTTGGACTCTGCTAAAACTAATTGGCGAAAACTAATGAAAAAGAGAATATCTCCGAAGTTTGCCAAACCTTCTGCCTTTTAGAGCAGAAGGTTTAGAAGGCCTTCCAAGCCAACCAAGCCTACCGTTTTCAGAATTTCGGGGCCAATCAAACACGAATTCCGACCCAAGTTTACTGTTTTCAAAATTGGTACCAATGAAACACACCCTAAATCTGCCTTTGTTTGATATGAAAGAAGCGTTTCGTGGAGAAATGACTTCGAAATGTATGCTCTTTCTCTTTTGACAGACGTTAATGAATGCAAGACAGGAGAACACAAATGTATAGCAGGATGGAGATGTACAAATTTGATTGGCACTTACAGGTGTCTAAGGGCAACACCAACCAGAAAATGCCGTAAAGGTTATTTATTTGAAAATGGAATTTGCAGAGGTAATTATCTTTGTTTCAACTGATGGAAGCAAGGAAGTATCCAGAGGGACAGCTGCACCCCTCCCGTTTTGAGCCAAACACAATTGGTGTATACTGTTCTCTAAAGCTCTATCTTATTTCATCAAAAGATTAAGCACGTCAAAATGCTCGAAAGTGTACAGCGCAAAGCCACGAAATTAGTGAAAGTGATCAAGGACAAGTCGTACGGTGAACGATTACGAGTATTAGACTTACCATCACTCGAGTACAGAAGAAAAAGCGGACATTTAAACTATTAACTGGGTTTATGGACACTGATCCGTCCTTGCTCTTCGAATTGAAGCAAAACAATACAGTAATACAAAGAGGACAAAATCTAAAGCTTTTCAAGAAATGGTGCAACTTAAACGTTCGCAAAACATTTTTCACGCAACGAGTCATTAATGACTGGAACAATATGTTGAGTGAAATCATCAACTGTTCGACAGTGCATCAATTTGAACGAGCATATGATCGACTTAAACACGTAGACAGATTCATTTACACTTAGATGCAGTCACGTGATAGAACATAACAGGGCTTCATAGGTCTCACGACCTTCCATTCCCTGAACTACTTATATTATATATTATATGAGATAAACTCCATGATTTGCCCCCCCCCCCTCCAATCTTTTAGAATCCCTTTTTATCCTTCTGTGGCAATGCGTTTACTCTGAGCAGTCATTTCGTCACACTTATGAGATTCTAAAGTTCGATGAAAACCCTTGAGTTTCATTGTTTCCATTCAAAATCGTCCATTTTCCAGAAGAGGGACTCAATTTTTGAACAATTTAACTCTTTCATTGTAGACATCGATGAATGTAGCTCAGGTACTGCAAATTGTCCAACTGGAACAGTGTGTGAAAACATCCTGGGAAGTCATCTCTGCACGAAAAAAGTTGGAAAGAAATGTCCAAAAGGATATCAGTTTGTTGGAGTACGATGTATCGGTAAGTGAAACCCTTTTCATTTACCTAGAGAGGTTCTGCTGTACGTATAATTCATTCAAATATCAAAAATAGATTTTTCATTAGACTTATTACGATGAGTCGTGAGTCCCAGTAATCGCTCATCAAAACAAGACTTGCACCAAACCGAGACCACTCATCAATAGCGATAACTACGACTCTGTAATCAGTCTAATTTTTCATATCTTTACCTAAAAGTTTTCTGGCAAGCAACTAAAGCAAAATTTAAATAAAAACATAGTCAGATAAAAACCTTATTTGTTTACTTTATGTTTGACTTAATTCGTAACGCATTTGATCGTTTCATGAATATTGGTATTGAATCAGAAAGTGAAGCTGGGCGTTTTATTCATTCGGGAGTGCATTTTTCGTTTTTCACAGCTGCTGTAAATCAACTTTCTTGTGAACTGTAACGAAGTTTCTGGTCTTACCCAAGGTAGTATAGATCTACTTAAATTTTTGGTGCGAGGCCGGCCGTTTCATTTTTGCAGATGACCTCACATCACCTCTTTAAATTCTACCGTAGATTTTAATGAATGCAAAGAAAGGAATCCTTGCAGACGTGAATTTAGATGTGTGAATACATATGGCTCATATCATTGCTCGGCTGTAAAGAAAAATTGTCCAAGAGGTTACATATTCAGCAACACGTCAATGGCATGCTTAGGTAATTCTTTTTATTCTTCCTCCAGCTTGAACTGACATTTTTTGCCTTCCTTTTCATAAAAATTGTCAGTAACGCTTCTTATCTAATATTTCATCCACGATGTGCTTTGCGTCAGTCAGTCAGTCAGTTATTTGTTTTAAGTGGGCTGTCAGGATTTTCTAGCTACTTAAAGCTAATTTAGGCCCACTATGCATGCCGCATCCAGGCATGGGACCCCTAGTTTAACGTCCCTTCCGAAGGACGGCGAAGTGAGTTGCGAGGTCAGTCCCCGGGTCAGGCCTCCGAGGTCACCCATCTGGAGTTTGACCTCACTCGACCGAGCTTAACTTCAGTCACCTGATGAAAACTGTATATGCCGCTCGGCCACTCTGTGCTTTTACTTAGAGATCCTGTAAAATGTTCTACCGGGTGAGTCAAAAATGTATTTCCTGTTTGAAAAATCCTACTGCAAAAACTATCCAACCAATTTGAACAAATTGAAATCCTATATGTCGATGAGACTTCAACTTAATTTTAGAGATCTTTCTTGATAATTTTTGGATCGTTATTTTTGTCAAAAATCATCATTTAACCAAAAATAATTTTCATTAATTTACCCAAAAACAGTTGAAACGACGCTGTTTAATCTGATGCATATTTTTCAAACAAAACGTTCCTTTTAGTGCCTAGCATCTATCGAGAGGATAGATGAATTTAAGAGTTTCCTTGCCAAGCAAGCAATACCCTGAGCTAACAAAACAGTCTTTTACCATGCGCGTATATTTTGTAGCTAAAGCTATCTTTAGGGGAGTTATTTGTTTGGGAGCAAAATAGTGCATTTCAAAATATATGTATAAACTCTCAAAGTTAAATTTAAGCCTAAGTTTGGCAATGTAGTTTGAATTTTTCCAATCTGTTGGGTAATTGTCGCATTATGAATTTTCAAACAGGTGATACATTTTTTACTCGCCCAATGTATTTTGAAACTTGAAACTGGACAGAAAATTATTTTGATTCATATTTTCCATTTAGATCTTAATGAGTGTGTTCTTGGCACTCATACATGTAAGAAAGATTCCGAAATGTGCAGAAACGTTCATGGATCATACAGATGTATTTGTAGACGGGGATTCCTCAAGAAAAATGGAAGATGCGAAGGTAATTAATTACTCATTACTCAGTTAAAATGGTTGACTATTTATATGGTCATTTTTATAAAAGATCGTCATACAGGCTTGTTGAAATCTTATAAGAAAAAGTTTTCTCGAATGTTTATCAATAAAAAACGTCTGTTTTTGTATTTTGCCACAAACTGTACTAAGTGAGTCGTAAAAACAATCCCCGTTGGAATACTGTTCTCTGGATATTAAAGCAATGATATTGGCAGATGCCTTGTTCAATAGCAGACATTATCAAGTAGATTTTGGAATTTACCTGACGAAAATCGGCCACTCCGTTCTGAATTTATGAGGGATTTTCTCGCAAAAGCCCCTTCAAGAAATCTTCAAATCGGTCTAAAATCGCGATAAAATTTCCCTAATATTTCTGCCTTATAGCAAGAGAGGTTGAAAATTTCATCTCTAGGAACATCAAGAAATATTCTGGGACATTTATCCTCCCAAGAGGATAAAATGTGCTAGCGTAAGGAAACTGTTTAAATTTGATCATAACCTACAGCCGTTTTTGAGTGTTTTTGAAGGGCTCTTTTTGCAGAAAATTCCTCATAATTTCAGAACGGATTTGATCCAAGTAAATTTTTAAATCTAATTGAACATGTCCGAAAGTCAACAAGATATTTGCCAATAGTATTGCTTTAATTTCCATGGAACAGTACCCTTTCAAATAGTAAATGTTTTTTGACTGAAGAAATTAATCTGATAATCACCTGTACTTTCTGGAATTATTATGCTTCAAAACCAGGAAGCCATAAACAAGCCAAATTCGCTAATTTGAAACCAATAGAAAATGGGTGATATCTGCGAAAATAATTTGTCCTTGCTCTACTTGCCAAAAAAGAAATTTGAAAATTGGCCTTGTATTCAAATGTTGGTGGTTTTTCAAACATTGGGGCTTTTTGGGACACCTGGTTATAATTGCTACATAATTGTACAGGATATCAAAATTCTCTCCCACTCTCAATACCTTTTCAGATATTGTCAGCTCTAAATGCTTTTTCCCCACCTTAGATCAAGATGAATGTAAAATCTACAGAGGAAGGCTTTGCAATCAAAAATGTACAAATCTGCCAGGATCTTACAGATGTGAATGCTCCGATGGATATTATTTGGCATCAAACAAGAGAACATGTCTTGGTGAGTACCAGAATATATATTTCCTAAAATTTCAAAATGCTCCAATTTGTCAAAGGGGGATAGCTAGCACTACCGCGACCTAGCAGGTAGCGCTGTGTGTCATATTCTTTTCATATTACATGGAAATATTCTTGCTATAATTTACCCCTTCAACTTCAAACGTTAAATAAAAGCTTGCTAATCATTGATAAATCCAACTCAAAGTTGTCCTAGGATACTCTGAGTAACCAGAATCTTATCAATTTGGACAATTCTATGTTTCTGTTGACACAGGGAGCTAGATTTTGACTAAGGATTACTACGGGCAAGAGCTAGCAGCAGAATAAGCATGGAAATGTTACCCCAAAACATTTGATTTATGCCAGAAGTTTCGTCTTGTGTAAGTCCACATGCTTGGAAACTGAACTTTTACCCGCAGATTCCTAGGAAGAAGTTATGTATAAACCAAATCACTTCTTGCCGTGCTGATTTGTCTGTCTTCCCTGTCTTTGCTTACATTATCACCTTGTTTCTTCAGATACAAATGAGTGCAGACGAAGCCCTGCTGGCCAAAAGACCTGCCCTGCTGGCCAAAAGTGCTTCAATCTACCAGGGACTCACAAATGTATACAAACTGCATGTCGATCGAATTACGTTCAGAGAACATCCAGGTAATAAAAATCTTCATATCATCGGGGTGACTTTGATCAAGACGGTGCCTTTGATCATCCACTCCTTCTTAACGTTAATCTCTTTCATGTCAAACCAGCCGCTATTTGTTGGACCATCGACCAAAGGAGGTCCAAACTGGTATGATAAAAAGTTCATATGATTAAATGTTTCCACTCTGGCAGAAGACTGCTAGAGTGCTCATGTACTAAATGTATAACTGCTTATCTCAAAAACTGATTTTTGATCCAAACATGCCCATTGAGTTTTCACTGACTGATCAAAGTCACCCCATCTGCTGGGTGAAATTGATCACTTGCTCATGGCTGCAAAAGAAGTGGAAAATATCACCAAAATACTGCTTCCTTTCTACATATCTTAATCTAATGCAAAATTTCGTTATATGAAATAGAAAAAGAAATTTTTAATCTAAAAACCTTCTCGAAAGATTGATACAATGTTCAATTCTTTTTTCATAGGAGTTGTAAACTGCAATGCCCAGCTGGACTTAATTGCGACACTTTGCCAGTTTCTGTAAAATGGTTTGCTGTTTCAAGGAGGGGACCAATCAAGAGATTTGGTTTCAGATTAATTTATGATGTTGATGTCAGCAATTTGTTTGATGTTCAAAGAGTTGTTTTTACTTACGAAAAAGGTAAGATGAAATTTTTGTTAGGACTCTTGTGCTATTTCTTTATTTCTTTGGTTAACGATGTGATATACTTTGTGAGTGAAAAAAATCTGGTGCGTTTGCCGAGTTATACCGGGTGAGTCAGAAAAAACGTGGGCGTTTAACAAGCCATGTTCTGGTGAAAAACAAGTCAAATCGGGAGTTTTGAACTTTTATATTGCAGAAGAAAGATTGAATTAGTTATAGAAATTTATTTTGTTAAAATCGGTCATTTCTTTCCTTATTTATTTGCGATTTTTTTATATAGCCATTTTAGTGAAAAGTATCGCTAGTAAAAGAACTTTCAGCTTGCTAACAATGAGAATTAAACGACTAATCCCCTAGGGATACACCATAAGTAACATTAGTTTTCCTTTTGTTCTCTAAAGCCTGGTTTCCATATGATCTTTCTTGTCGTTCCCGTCGCTCCCGTCGCTGAAAAAACGTACCAGCGACCGTAGCGACACGAACAATTTTATGGAAACTATCACTTTTTTCTGCCAGCGATCGTAGCGACGTGAGCGACACCCTGTCGCTGAGATAGAAAAATTTCTATCTCAGCGACGCGAGCGACTGCCAGCGATCGAGTTTTTTTAATGGAAACCACTTTTCAAAAAGTCAGCGATCCCAGCGATTGCAGCGATCGCAGCGACGTTCTGCGCATCTGCGCATTTGAGCCCAGTCTCATTATTTTGAGCCTGTGATGCAAACTGAGCGACAGCAGCGATCATATGGAAATAGCTCGATCGCTCCCGTCGCTCCCGTCGCTCGCGTCGTTCGTGTCGTTCTTGTTGCTGAAAGAATTTCCAGCGACGGGAACGACAGCAGCGATCATATGGAAACCATTCGATCGCTCCTGTCGCTCGCGTCGTTCGTGTCGCTGAAAAATTTACCAGCGACGGGAACGACAGGAACGATCATATGGAAACCACGCTTAACGCAATGCATGCCTTGTTTCAATTTTTTGGTAGAGAAACAATATTCTTGTCATGGAGAAGGTCACCCATGCATGACTATGGATCTATGGCCTATTTTAGCAATCTTGCGAAACACCATTTTACTAAAATCACGCGTAATTATGGAATGGAAAGACCGATTTCGACCAAAAAAATTTTCTTATCTATGTTTGTTTTTCTTCTATGCAAGGAACTTTAAAGAAACGAATTTGCAAATTAAACTGCATCAATAAAAATTAGGAAACACCCCACGTTTTTTATGACTCACTTGGTATTTATGGACAAAGAACCACGCAATAGTGTTTCTTTAAGATTTATCATTAAGAAAGGAGACTGCTATGCTGCAGCTACCAGGTGAGTGAGAAAATTGTATCATCAAGTTTGAAAAGTAGTACTACAAAGACTGTGAAACCGAAATGAAGGAGTATAACTCCATTGTTTGGCTGAAAGTTTAACTTAATTTCGAGAATTTGTTCATAATTTGCAATGGACAATTTTAATCTCAAATGAAGAATCCTGAAAACTAGCTTCCATGGGCTTTGGCTAAAAATATAAGTGAATAGCTCAATTGAATCCACTTTTCAACTATCAAAATGGTAAAATAATGTTTTCCTTAGCTCATACGTCGCCTTCTATGATAGAGAAACTGTTGAAATGTGGTTATGCTCTTTCGTCAATGTTGAACATCACAAAAGTCGAAATTTACGTGATAGTGAAAAGTCCATTTTTGGTTGTTTTTGGGCAAATTGAGAAATAGGACTTTTGGCCAAATCCTGATTTCAGAAGAAAGTAATGCACCTAAAATTACGAGAAAAATCTCAAAAATTAAGTTAAAGCCTCAGTAAGGTGATGAAATTAAAGTTTCATAAATTGGTTGCATTGCTTTTTCTGTACGATTTTTCAAACAGTGGATACATTTTTCTGACTCACCCGGTATAGAATTATTCTTTTCTCAGACCGGCTATTCCTTTCCACAACTTTTGGATGATGTGTTCGTAACGTGTTATATCATGTGAATGTGTGTTTATACTGTTTCCAAGATATTGGCAACATGTTGGCCATTTGTTGAACGAGAACGAACATGTTCATTCTTGGCAGCATTGCCAAGTCTATTTCGCTTTCCCCTTCCCCTCATTTCTCTTTCGCAGAGGCACAGAACAAATTCGCTCATTAAGACTCGAATTATGCAATAAATAGATTTGGAGCAAGCCTAAGCCCTTGCCAAGACGAGCAAAATATTTTGCCAAACAATTGAGATTTGCTTGCCAAGTAAAATTTGTGTCCATATGGCCACGTCACATTGCTTGACAAATATTTTTTCTCGTGAAAGGCGGAACATGTATTTGAACTTTGTCAAAAACATTGCCCAACAAATTCTGCTAAATTCTGCTTGTTAAACAATGTTTTGCGACGTAGCCAAACACGCGAGAAAATTGCTTGGCAAGACAATCTCAAATGCATGGCAAACAAAATGTCTGCTCCTTTAGCCAGGGCTTTAGAAAAATGAAATGTTATGAATATTTTTATGTTGCAAGATTCTAATCTTGGAATATTGGAATTTAGTTATGATAATGATGATAGCTGATGAAACTTCTTTCGTAGGAAACGAGGAGAAAGAATTCCGTCTGCAGAAATATGGCTTCTCTAAAGTGATCATTTACAACAACAAGCCACTTGAAAAGACAGGCTATCATCACTTGAGGGTAGTCGGGACTGCACAGCGGCCCTTAGGAAAATCAGTCAAGTTCGAGTATAATTTGCATGCTTTTATTTACGTACCTTTGTAAATGCTGTACATAGTGGCCTAAGTGAACTCAAATGTGATATTTCACAGTTATCCAAAGATTAGTTATTGTGGATGAAAGACACTTTGCAAAAATTCTCGAGTTCAAGGCCTGTGATGCGTTTTGAGCAAAATTGAGGATTTTTCGGGTATCGCACGATAAGCATAAATTTTAAATAATGGCAGCTGTATACGCATTGCCTTATCCAACCGATGGCAGCGATAATTTTCCGAATAATTGTGCTCCTCGCGCAGGCAGTGCTACCAAGCCTTAAAAGTTATTTATGCAAAGGTCATCGAATGCCAAAGGTTAGCCTAGAATTACTAAATTCGTCTCTCAAACAACAACAACCACACGATGACGTTGATCATATGCATCGATCCGCACATCAAGGCCTGTTGGCGTTCCACGTGATCTTTGGATAGCATTTATGTATATACTAGCAACATACTAGCAGTTTTAGCGTGATAGTTTAGTTATGAATGTTGAAACATGGAACACAATAAACATAATACATTGTTATGTGGTACATTTGCACTTCATAGCACTATAAAATCATGGCAGTATCGTCGTGAGAACAGTAATTACGAAAGCTCCAATTTAGATCAACATTGTAAAGTGCTTAAATTAAACTTATCAGAACTGATATTTCTAAATGTTGGAAAACTACCAACTTTTGCGGACGTTTCGAAGATGTAGGCTAAAAAGTATCCATGTTAGAGGAAAATCTGCCCACCCATATGAGTGACACACAACCGAGGCTACCCTCTCACAAATGTTAGAGATAATTGCTGCAGACTTCCCACGGTTAGCGATTACGCAATTATGCTTAGTTTTGAGGTTTTAATGAACCTGTGTTCGTAACTGTATTTATCTTTTAAAGTTTGCTAAATATCATATTTTGATTGATAATGATTAGCTCCTGTGATATAAAGAATTTTGACAATATTAGCATCAAAGTGAACTTCCAAAGGGAAGGATTACGCATTGTATGTAATATTAAACGGTCCGAGGAGTCAGAAAAAATGTGGGAGTTTGAAAAATCATTGATATTCGAGTACGTTGGGGGAGTTCTATGCCAAATTTCGAGTAGGATGTGCCGCTTGCACCTTCAAAATGGTACTGTTGAGTAGACCAATATTTCCGAAAGTTATGCCCTTGCCTAGACTAATTTTTAGACAAATTTGCCAAAACTGGCAAGTTATGTTGCCTTCGCTAGACCAAAATTGGCAAAATTAGGCCTAAACCAGACCTAAAACTATACCCTTCCTACACAAAAAATGGCCAAAAGTATACAGTTGGTTAGACTAGACTTGCGAAAAAGTATACCTTTCAGCCGGACATCCCCATGTACAGTTACTATTGCTAAAAGTATTTTTATTACTGCTAAAAGCAATTTTGCCTGTAATATAACCAAACAGCATAGGTTCCAAATCTTTAAAAAGGTCGGTGTAAAATTCTGTAACCTATTTCTTTGAATGGAATGGCTTAGAAGAAACTTTAGCTACTATGCTATAACTCTACCATTAGACTTTTCAGAAATCTTCAATATTTTCAGAATTAGAGTGTTTTTCTTCTTTTTTAAGAATTCAAGAAAAATTTTGAAAATAACTTAAAACCATTGTAATTTCTAAATTCTTTGAGGAGACATAGAATAATTTTCAAGAAAAGCATATCTTATGAATGTCTACAATATGGTATGAAGCAAAAGTCTTTCACTCTTCTGGTTTATGATTTAGAAATTTGATGACGTCACATCCTCAAATGAGTTGAAATATAGAATGCGCTGTAATTTCGAAGATATTGCAGATTTCTGAAAATCCCAACAGTGGAATTATAGCAAAGTAGCTAAAGTTCCTTTCAAGCCATTCAATTCAAAGCAGTAGGTCACAGAATTTTACACCAACCTTTTTACGCCAATTTAAAGATTTGGAGCCTTTGCTTCCCCGTGTACAGTTACTATTGCTAAAAGCATTTTTATTACTGCTAAAAGCAATTTTGCTTGTAATCAACCTTGATACAACGGTCAGTACGGTTGAGATTTTGAGAAGACTGTTTGGGGCCTGGGAACGAGGCTGGTCGGTAATATAGCTAAACAAAAAGAAATTATCAAAATAAGTAGCACGACCTAATTTTGCTAATTTTTCAAACATCGAAACTTTTTACTGACTCTTTCGGTATTCTCCTCAAATGTAATCTTTGTATTTGTATCTTGTATTTGTATTGTATGATCATCACTGTTATTATTGTATAACTTAAAACATTATAAAAGCTTAATCCAAAATGGATCAAAGATATGACCTGTCTGAGTACTTATTTATTTTTCTTCATCGCTACCTCTACTTCCATAGAACTCATCAAATCAACTACATTAACAACGAGACAATTTGAACCAAAAAATTTCGGAAAATAATTTTCGAATAGCAAAATTCGCGCCAGACTGACAGAAATTCCGGACTAAATTGTTCGTAATATTGTACCGGGTTAGTCAGAAAAATGTTTAGACGTTTGAAATCCTGTAGCCCTCAAAGAATTTATCAGATTCCTATAAACTGATAATACCTGTGTAGCTTACATATCAACGTAGATCAGAAAATTTAGTTTGTCAAAATCGGTCGTATCGTTCTCAAATTACAAGCGATTTTATATGAATGCTTCATCTCAAAATCCTTCGAAACAAGCCTGAAATCCTTGATCAAATTTGCTAGTAATCCAGCCTCATGAAAATAAAATAGGCGCAACTGGCTGATTGACAGTCCCAAGCAGGGCCGTCGAGAGACGGCCGGGGCCCCAGGGGCGAAACCCCGAAGGGGCCCTCCCGCGCCGAAGGCGCGGGAAAATTTTTCGGACCACGCCCCATTTCCCTTAGGCCACACCCCCCTATGCACTGTCAAAACGCTGTTTTTAGATGGAAGCGCCCTCCTATACTTACCTGAAGGAAAATTGACAACAAAGATAAAATACATGCCTACTTCCTTGCGGGCCCCTACCCCCCCTCTCGACGGTCCTGGTCCCAAGTGTATGCGATTGGGCAGCTGCCTCTTTATACATGTAGTAAATGCTTCAGCAATAAAGATACACAGATAGAATTTGATTATCATAGCAGTGGAGCTAAAAGGCCAGCAAATTTGATCAAGGCTTTCAGACCAGTTTGAAGGATTTTAAGATGAAGCATTTTTCTAAAATCTCTTCTAATTTGAGAACGATACGACCGATCTTGACTAACTACGGTAAATTTTCTTATCAAGGTAGATATGTTATCTACACAGGTATTATCAGTTCATAGAAATATGATATATAGTTTGAGAGCATTTAAACATCTAAACATTTTCTGACTCACCAATCACTAAAGTTTGACTTGATATTTGGCGGTAAAACAGACTATTTCTGTCTTTAGAAAGATAAAAACAAACTGGCAATTCCATTACTGTATTTTACAACAGTCTAAGGTCGATTTATGTCATATGGTATGTTGAGATTGGTTGAGCGGTCACATCACTAACAATTGGATAGGAGGAGGGGGTGCAAGATGATACTACGTAGGCTTCACCTAGACTTATTACATGAGTCCTTGTTTTCGCTCCATTCCCCCCTAACCATACTCCCACAATACCCATTCCGCTTTTCCATTCAAAAGTTTTAGCGGAATATGACTGTAACAATAAATAACAATTCAATTCAATGGAGCAAAACTTTGACTCATATCATCAGTCTAGTTTTCACCATCAAATTGGGAGGTTCCAGTTTTCAATTGTCTTGGAATTTTCGGAGACGATTGCGGGGGCATCCAACTCAGAGGACGCAAATATCATTTACCATGTTACCCCTGCATAAAAGTCCCCTTGATAAGCTCATTGGCGTGTGTGGCTCTAAAAATTCTGGTAGTGAATGTGAAGTTGCGGTTTTTAGCACCAAGCGCTGGGATCGCAGAAGTAGCTAAGCGCTAATCGAGTCCAAGACCCCTTGTCATGACGCTCAAGAGGTAGGTGCTGCTGGGATTTGAACCTCGTCTCCGTCCTGCTGTCTGCAGGTTCTGCTAACTGGAAGGTTACTGTCGCGGAAATAAAAAAGTGGTCCAATTACTTTACTATCAACATTAATGAAATAATATTTACAATCAGTAAAATAGTAAACAACAGCTTACAGAGATTCAGAACTAGCATCATAATTGTCACTCGCTGGGTCACTTTCTTGCTTCTTGACTGCGTCATTCACAGGTTGCCTTTCTTCTTTCCTTATCTCCGATCTTTCATCCCTCCAGGACATAATTTTCTTGACTGATGGTGTCTCGTTCAGTCTAATGAACTTTGCTAATTGCTCAAAACGATCATTGGCTGATACAACACCGCATTCCACTCTTGTCTCCTCAATTATGTCTAATTTGTTGACATCTGTGCAATGTACGAAAGCTTCATTCAAATATTCGGTGGCATGAGCATAGTGACCCTGGGAAAATAATAATAGGCAAAATCTATATTATTTTACAGAACAATGATTCAATTCTCCAAGTTTTGGCTATTCGTATGTGTATTCATTTTCTTCGAGACATCATACATAAATTAAGCCTTAGATAATGAAATTGATACTATCAATTGTCTGCGTTTTAGTAGAAAATCTAAATCATAAAAAGCTAGCCTTTAGCCTCCGATAAAACGTTAATAAGTTTGTAGCTTTTCACGTACAGCCAGCCTCGTTCAGGATCACATTTAACAGTTATTTTGACTTACATCCACAATTTGACTGAAGCCCTGACCAAATCGGCAAGCCATTGTCCAAGAGGCATTTAAAGTCAATGGCCTGCGCTAAATGGTCTGGTCTATAAATAGGGCAAAGAAAAAAACCGACACAAGCCATTGCTTCTCTGGCTTTGTATTGGTAGTGCACGCATCGAGATTATCGAATACAATAGGCTATTTACAAATCTATGAGATCTCATCTTTTATATCAGGTCATTCGTTTGAAGTATTTGTTTCCATTTCACGATCCCATAAAGCTTTGCAATATGTTTAAAAAATTCGCTATCAAACTTTTAAAAAGATACAAAACGATATTTTTTCGCTGTTACGAGCAAAACGTATCGGCGAAGTCATATTTGGTAGGATGGTCAGGTGTCTATGAAACATTGTTCGTGTGGCAAGTCTTCAGTGATCGCAGACAATCTTTAATTTAATACACTCATTTTTTTATAAGAAACTAAGGTCCGGTGTTGGTAGGCAGTTTCTTAAATTTTAGGGCTATGTTGGTACCAAAAGTTTCTGATGTGTTTCTTATATTGTTAATGCCCAAAGTGTAGAGCTAATATATTTTTCTAGAAGGGCTTCCAAATTACTCAGTAAGATCTCAAAACATGTTATAACATAATTCGCACTCAAAACAATGCCAAAATCTACTATTATTGTACAGTGTCAAACATTTTCGAGTGACATGGGAAAATTAAAGCTACAAATTACAAAAGTTTCTTAGCTTTTTTAATTCAGGTAGGGTAGTCTCTTAAGTTTTAAAAATTGAGCCTACCGTTTCTTATAAGCTGTTTCTTATAAAAAAATACGTGTATGCCTTGCTGTTCATTCATGTAACACCTGGTATGGATTATCTTTCTTTTTTGAAAACAATTCTTTATAAACTTAAAAAAAACTAAACAACATTGTTTGTGCATTAAAAACATTGTTTGTGCATTAAAAAAAACTACCGGGTCACCCAAGAAAAGTGGAACTTTTTGAAAAATAGTCAAAGTTAATGATATTACTGATCATCAAATTTCTTTTGTGTACATTTGTGTCAAAGATCAAACTAATTTTAACCATATTGCGAAGTCTTGAAATGGCTTTGAATTTGTGGGAATTTGTGCTTTTAAAAGTTACCTGGTTTTGAAGCATACTCCTCAATAACAAGAAATGATTATCAAATTGGATTTTTATGCCGAACCATCACTCAAATAGGGTTGATTAAGTCCTTGATGAAGGTCTTCCGTCATGAATGACTCGAACTGTCATGTAAAATTGTAAGAAATGCCTTTCTGGCTCAAATACGATAGTTTGTTAAAAAACTATAGCTCAAGATATGACTTTTCAGGGTGTAATTTCGTCATCTGTCTCCCGAGGGAATAAAATAACGATCATCTGTTAAAGGGGCTGTACAAGATTTTAGTAAACAAACGGCGCGTGTCATCGAATTTCTTAAACCTGCAATGGGATTTCGTGTGTTTAGGCTAAATACTTCAAGAACTTGATCCTAAGAATCCAACAGTATATCCATAATCGTTGATGGTATGACAAATCTGATTGCACTGGCTACTTCTACACGGTTCAAACCTATAGAAAATATATTCATTTGCAATTTATCTGCTGCTATTTTTGCCTGCATTAGGGAGAACAAGTCATGGTTTTTTTAAGTTTGGCTTGTACAGCCCCATCAAATCTATTTGGTCTTTGATGCAAATGCACCAAAATCAAATTCAAAGATCAGTAACAAAATAGAATTTTGGAGATTTTCCAAAAGTTTAACTTTTTATTGGGTCACCCGGCAGACCTTCCTAAAACGATGAATTCATTACTGAACTCTAGGTGCAATAATATCAGGTAGGAAATAATATTAAAAAGATCATTAGTTGCATGGAGGTCAATAGGTAAATAACGATCTGCTGACAAAAGAGCAGTACGTATTGTCATCGGTCGAACTGCGTCTGTTCTCAAACAGGATTTAAATAAATGAGCTTTTCTTATCTTACCATTGAATTATAGATAGCACCAAGTCCACTGCAAGCAAATCCCTGTGCCTCGCTCTGTCCTGATCTTTTGGCAATGTCCAAATACATGGTGAGGTAATCTATTGCATTGTTGAAATCACCTCGCCTGCAGAAAATGTAAAGAAACTTTCATATAAAGAAGGAATGTTATAGGCATCACAAGGCAGCTCACAAAACTAATTGAAACGGGTGGGGTGCGTAGCAGCTATCTTTCAGAATTCCTTTCCTAAAATGGTCCTAAAAGCTACAGCAATGTTTATCAAATATCAAATACAACAGTCTTCAGTTTTAGAATAATTGCAATTTTACTCTCTGAGAAATTTATAACATCAATACTGATACATTCTTAGGTAAGAGATATAAATCTATTGTAGGTTTTTGCTCCCTTGAGAGTGGCCCTGTTCGTTGTCACTGTTACGAAACAGGAAACTTTTATAGTAAAAGCGATACTTTTATACACTTTATAGCATAGGGCTCAAATCTTTAAAAAGGTGGGTGTGAAATTCTATTACATTTTTCGTTGAATTAAATGGCTAGAAAGGAACTTAGGGTAAATTGCTGTAAATCTGTCGTGGAAATTTTTTGATATCTAGAATATTTTTAAAATGGCAGCATTTATTATATTTGAGGTTGTGACGTCATCAAATTTCTAAATCCTAAACCAGATAAGCGACGGACTTCTGCTTGCCACCATATTGTAGGCCTTTATAAACTATGGTTTTCTTGAAGATTGTATCATTTTTCCTCTATTGATTTAGGATTTACGGCAATTTCAATTTTTTTCAAAATTTTCCACGAATTCTTTCAAAACAAATAAAAATGCCGCCATTTTGAAAATAATAAAGATATCAAAAAATTTCCACGACAGATTTACAGCAAAGTGCCTTAAGTTCCGTTCAAACCATTCAATTCAAAGAAAAAGTAACAGAATTTTACACCGACCTTTTTAAAGATTTGAAAGATTTGAGCCCTATGCTACACTTTATAGTAATCTGACGAATTTTCGAATAAAAATGTACAAAACAAAGTTTCTCGATCCAGACTCTCTTGTTGAGTAGGTAAGGTATATTCTACTTACGAATGATGAGCGTCTGCAAGAGCATGACAGGCTTGTGCCTTTCCAATATCATCACGCAGTACATTGCAGATCTCTAGGTAATCAGCAAAGTACTAGAATAAATAAAAGATAATCTTTCAAACATGCATGTAACTTAGATGCAAGATTATCATATTTCGAAAAATTGGTTTTGGGAATTTGCGCTTTTACAAGCAACCTGGTTTTGAAGCATACTCTGAAATCACAAGAAATGATTATCAAATTGGACTTTTATGCCGAGCCACCGCTCAAATAGGGTTGAGTAAGTCCTTGATGAAGGCCTTCCGTCATGTATGACTCGAACTGTCATGTAAAATTGTAAGAATGGTTTTGCTACTTTTCTTTAAAATTTCTTCTTTTTCAGTTGCATCAAAGGGGAAAATATTATTAGCAATAACACCAATGATGCTAAGTTATGCGAAAGACTTTGAAATGATAGCTTGAAAAGCCCACGTTTTGAGACATAAAGGCTTTAGGGCCTGTTCATATGGAGGCGAGCCAGCCCGCTTACAGGGCTGGCTCGGTAGGCGAGACGCTTTTTACCTTGTGTTCATATGGAGAAATTCCAGCCCACTTGCCGAGACAGAAATTTGACACGTGTCAAAATGAGACACGTGCCTATTGTCTACCCATTGTCTAAAATAGGAGCGCATGAGCAGTAAAGACCTTTTCGTCTCGGTAGCCGGGATGGAGTGTTCATATGGGAAAATTTCCATCCCGCCTACTGAGATCTCGCCAGTGCTCCAGTGAGATCTCGCTAAGCGGGCCAGCCCGCCTGCCGATATGAACAGACAACGAATTTTGTATTAGAATTAGGGGTAAGGTGAGATCTCGGCAAAGAGCTCCAGCCCAGTAAGCGGGCTGGCTCGCCTCCATATGAACAGGTCCTTAGAAGAAATCGCAAATCTTGCCCAGGATTATCAATTTTATCATTTCACATTAACTTTCCATTTGTACATGATTCCAAGATAAGTTTCTGGAGTAATAAACCGTGTTAACGAAAGTAAATGAACAAAACGATATATCTGCTTAAAATTTTGTGCAATAAGAAAACCAGGTAGCTAATAAAACCTCATAATTTTGCTGAATGGAAGACGTTGATAGGATAATCTACTTTCCTAAATTTAATTTGATCATTGATGCAACATCTCAAAAAGAAAAATTCAAGGTTAGTTGAATGTTGGCAATTTTGCAAACGCCGGTTACGACTCACTAAGTAAAGAACTGCGAGTGCATTAGTGATTAAAACGACTTCAATTGCGATGTCAAGCTATGTCGATAAATTTATGCCACTTTCAACTGTGAGATAAATAGCATACTGCGCTAGACATGGCGCCAGGAAATTTTTTTACCATGATCTTTTGCATTCCATGAGAAACCGACCAATTAAATCAGTATAAATTTTTTCAGACGCAAAGAATCAATTCAGACGCAAAGAAGAAAAAATTCCCTGACGCGTTCTTCAGCGCAGGTATCTATTACAGTTCATTTCGCCTCACTTACTTTGATTGCAGTATCTGAATCACCGTAATCTTCACACGCTTTGCCAAGTCGAAAACCAGCTTTTCCTTCTTGCTTTTGATTTCCAGCTATGAGAAGAAAATATTACGTTAGAATATAAAAGATGGTCGCACCGGGCGGGCATAACTGGGTTAATAGACTGCAAACACTATTTCCTCTAGAAAATCGAAACTTCTTCAAGCAATACCGGGTGTGCCACAAAAAAGTATCCACTTTCAACAGGACACGATCGTACACGTGGCTGATTTTTACGACTGATGATTTAATCTCTATTTAAAATCCCAAATAATACTTGGCGACGTTTCGTCGATTTTACGGTGCCCTACTTCCTGAGCTATAAGCATTTCCTTTAAACATATTACCAACAAACCTACCTTTTTTTGCTATTTCAAAGGCTTTCTCAAGGTATTCAATTGCTTGATTAGGATCTGCCTCCTCGATCTGAAAGCAAAAAATATACAAACGATTCAAACCAATTTTGAACTAACCTTGCCAGGCTACGCTTGTGGCGCCATCCTGGCCTGATTTGGGCTCAGTTTGAAATCACCAAAACATCTTTGGTGGCACATGGCATCAGCACAACGTTCAAAATTTTCTCAACTTTAGATAAGGTAGGGTAAGATAGCGTAGATAAGGTGAGGTGCTTTGAATCTCAAGGGTGGGTATGTGCTGTGTTTTTGGTGGTCCTATGTATGTCTTGGAAAAAAGATTTCACCAGCCCATTTTTCAGCGTACCAGTACCAATTGCGCTCTTAAAAGACTGGTTTTGGGGACATACATTTTTATAATACTCCGATAAAACCCAATTTTGAGGACAAATATTGACCAACATCCTCCAACATACAAGAACATGAACAGTCCAAGTTAGTTGAAAATGATATTGTTGAAACGAGTACAAAATAAACCTGATTTTAGGGACAGACATTAACATAGTATGTGAGAAATAANCCTATGTATGTCTTGGAAAAAAGATTTCACCAGCCCATTTTTCAGCGTACCAGTACCAATTGCGCTCTTAAAAGACTGGTTTTGGGGACATACATTTTTATAATACTCCGATAAAACCCAATTTTGAGGACAAATATTGACCAACATCCTCCAACATACAAGAACATGAACAGTCCAAGTTAGTTGAAAATGATATTGTTGAAACGAGTACAAAATAAACCTGATTTTAGGGACAGACATTAACATAGTATGTGAGAAATAAACTGGTTATATGGACATACATAGGACCACTGTCCTCACTGCAACACGCCCACCCTTGGAATCGGTGAGAAAATGCTGGCTTGATTTTTGGCATACTGGATGAGTCAAAACAACACCTGACGCTTGAAAAGCTACTGTTTCCCAACCTCGTTCCCATGACCCAAAAAGAGGCTGTTGAAATCCAGCATTGTTCTTCAGTATTGACGTAGGAAACTGGCCCTCGGAACCAGGTTGACTGTTCCCTGAGTATAAAAGCAATGATATTGGCGAATGTCTTGTTTAATAGCCGATACGTTCAGTTAGATATAAAAATTTACCTGGATTAAATCGGCGTCTCCCTGCAGGAGTTATGGCAAATTTTCTCGAGAAGGCTCTTTCAGAAAGTCTAAAAATGGCTAAAAATTATGATCAAATTTTGTCGGTTTTCATGCCTCACAGCAATGGTAATTAACTGTCCTAGCACGTATTATCCTTTTGGGAGGATGGTGTCCTCTTCAATAATTGTGTCACATTAGTAGGGATGATTTTTTCATTCTCCCAAGAAGAGAACAAGTGCCAACACGCTTTCGAGTCATTGCTGTAAGGTAGAAATATTTTGGAAATTTGATCGTGATTTTAGGCCGTTTTCCAAGTTTTTTCAAAGAGACGTTCTCGAGAAAATCCCTTATAAAATTGGAACAGAGTGACCAATTTCAGACAGGAAAATTCTAAAATTAATTGAACCTCTCTGCTATTCAATAAAACATTAAAATATATCATTGCTTTGATATTTAAGGAGCAATAGCCTTTCAAATAGACTTGCCCCAAGTCTATTTCCTGAAGTCCGTCTGACCGATCCCTTTCGCATAGTTCCCGGATCCGGATTCTGTAAAGAATGTTGGAATGGCGGATTCGGGAACTATGGGAAAGAGTAAGGTCAGACGGACTTCAGGNTCCTTTTGGGAGGATGGTGTCCTCTTCAATAATTGTGTCACATTAGTAGGGATGATTTTTTCATTCTCCCAAGAAGAGAACAAGTGCCAACACGCTTTCGAGTCATTGCTGTAAGGTAGAAATATTTTGGAAATTTGATCGTGATTTTAGGCCGTTTTCCAAGTTTTTTCAAAGAGACGTTCTCGAGAAAATCCCTTATAAAATTGGAACAGAGTGACCAATTTCAGACAGGAAAATTCTAAAATTAATTGAACCTCTCTGCTATTCAATAAAACATTAAAATATATCATTGCTTTGATATTTAAGGAGCAATAGCCTTTCAAATAGACTTGGGGAAAGTCTACCATCCAAACGGTGTGCGTTTTTCTGACTCACCCGGTAAGATAAGTGAATACAACACCAAGGACTATAGATGTCAATTGTATGTAGTTATACTGCACATTAAAGTCTGTCTCAAATTAGATGTCACGTGAGATTTGCGATATCGTAAATTTGATCATGCAAAACTCTTCAATTGTCTTTATTCACGGGCATTTCCACGTGACATCTAATTTGAGACATACTTTAGTTGTGAAGATGTACCACAGCATTTACATTTGATGTCAAGTTTTTGATATTTGATAACCTACTGTATACAACCTGTGTTAAGAACCTACACCCTAATTATGCAATACCCCCACACATATAAGAACCTAAACAGGCTGATTTGAAAAACCTAGGTAGGGTAGGTCCTTAATGTATGTGCGGGTTTTCATTGTACTCATCACAGTCTCTCTGAAACTTTTCCTGTTTACACTTATCTTCCTGCAGTGCTTTCTCTATTTTCAAAACTCAGTATTTCCCTTAATACCAACTCTGTTCTGTCTTCCTCTCTCTTTTCATTTGGTTTCCTCTTTCCACTCTTTACATGCTGCACGACCCTTTCAATTTCCACATTACTAATTCGTTGCTTTTCCTTTTTATCCAGTTGTTAGAAATGGTTTGAGCTCCCCTAACAATTTCAGCTATCAAATTTAGCTGTATCCTTGCTCTTTATTGCATATTTGCTTTTCAATAAATTTTAGATCTACTTATTGGTGCTAACACCCAGCCATGTTGTCAGGGAAATTGTAAAGTGTTTGGAACCATCATATTTTCAAGACGTTTCTGAATTTTTCTGGAATCGCTCGAGCACCAGTTAAAATTTGGTACTGTCACATTTCTAGTCATTTTCAAATTGTGCTGGTAGAATGTGATTGTAGTCTTAAGTATAAAAAGACAAAAGAGTAAGGCAGCTTTCGAATGATGTACCACATAGGAAGTCTTAACTGAGAATGAAAAGCCTTTTATGGGACACACTATACATACCTGTTCTGCAATAGCTGTGTACATTCTTTGCAAGCTTTCACATCCTTTGTGATGAACTTTTACACCATCCGCATCTTCCCAGTCTCTTCCCTTACTCAAATTGCAAGATATTTCCATGTACGCTAACCCCTCGTCAAAGTCTAACTTCTTTTCTGCAGATATTCCAAGATTGTAATTGGCCTCAGCTTCTCTTCTCCTTCCATCTCCTCCTATTTGCTGACTTGTTTCAATGCATTTGTGATAGAAGTGATCTCTTAACCAAGTATCCTCTTTTGCAAAGAAGTATTCAGCTAAAGTTAGCTGGGACTGGTACACATGGTCGGTTCGACCTGCATAGAAAAAGAAAAAAGTAAATTGGAAAGCAGGATTCCTTGCAAATTCTTGAAAATTCTTGTGGGTTCTTACAGATTTTTGGATGATAAGTTATGAAAGAATAGACGATTACGGAAAAGATGGTGTAGGGGGCGTTTGACCAAGATGCATTGCGTTCTATAATGGAATCAACAGTGATTCTATAGAGATTCGATCATCATCTTGGTCAAATGACCCCTGATGCCATCTTTTCCGTAATCGTCTAATGTATTGAATAAAGCTCTTTCAAAAGTTCAAGAATTCTTGCAATTTTTTTGTAATAATTCTCATCAATTTTTAAGAATGTTTGTGCAATTATGAAATTCATGGGAGCTACAGCAAGTTGTGGAAGAACTGTGATGTACTATTCACGACCACAAACATACTGTAGATAAAATTGAATGAAGTATAGTACAGGCTTTGTGTACATTATACTGTAGGGCTGTCCAAATGAAAGATTCTAACTATTCAAAAATTTGGTTGTAATTTTACCAAATATTTGGTTATTCAGCAATTCGGTTATTCGGAAAATAGGGGCGTGGCAAGGGTGTGACTCCAAAAAATCGAGAATTTTGGTATATGGCACAGATCATTCCTCGTATGGCAATTCGTCTGTAAAGGATTCTCCCCTACAGCTACGAGATAACTAAATGAAGCTTGCTTCATTATTACACACAGTAGTAATTCACTAGGCTTGCCGCGCAGCGCCTGCGGCGCCGCGCTGGCCCGCCGTCGTACCGAGTAATAGTTTGGGAAGGAATTTTTTGCCTGTTGGCGCTGTTAGCCGTGTATCTTTATGTGAGCAAAGTTTTATGATAGGTTCGATCTATCATTGGTAGGATGGAAAGCGATAGTAATGGAATCTCAAATTCNACGGTGTTAATTAAGGACCAATATGTTTTTCTGGCAGTCCCAGGATTGGCTAAAGTTTCCCCAGCCTTCAGAAAGTAATTCCGTTTTGCATCCTCAATCAATTTCGAACCTTCACTTACCATCCTCTGTATTCCTTCAAGTTTATTTTCTGGCTGACCGTTCCTCACAAAATTTTTGTAGGCATGATTCTTTTTCCTTAAGAAGTTTTTAATTGTCTGCGTTATCCAGGGTGCTTGGCGAGGCCTAATCGTTTTAACGTTATTAGGTATGAAATTAGTATAAATGTTCAAGAGGACTTCATTAAGTAACCTAACCTGCTCATTAGGGCATGTCAAGTTTTCAAGATGCTCGCGCCAACGAAACATTGCAATACTTTTCCTAATTGCTACAAAATCTGCCTTGTCATAATACCAAATCCTTCGGGTGTACGGGGGTACTGGTATACTCGAGACAGATACTTTTCCATAAACAATCTGATGATGACATTGCTCATTGTGGAAAGTTTCGCGAGGATTGGTTGAGCGGTGTTGGAGTTTTAGGGTTAACAAATTTTGCTTCAGTGCTTAGTATTATAGATTTATAAAACTGCTAAGCACAGTTTCACCCATAAAAATTGGAATACAATAGAGAAAGGCATGTACTGTAGCTATAACATAATGACTCTAGACTTCTTACATTAGAGCTCATATAAGAGACCACACAGTCATTTTTCCATTGAATTCATTTTGTTTTAGTTCTTATCTAACAGCTAAAATACAGTACCTCTTAGCCCCTCTATATTTTTGAAACACTCTGTAGCCCCTGGTCCATATCAAGGATTTATAAAAATTCTTAATAATTCTTACAGAAGAACTGAAACATACCTCTCCTCCTCGCTGTTTCAATCGCAATCAAGTTCTTTGTCAACACATCCAATTTTACATGGTCTTCTGCCAGATGCTTTAGTTTCACTCCAACTACATCATGACTGTCAATTTTTAATATTTCTTTGTGTCTTTCTAGGAGGGCAAATAGCTCACAGAATGCTCGATGAAAACCATCCTGAAGCATGTTCAGGCAAATATTGTGTTTATGTGAATTCCTATACCTGAAAAAGACAAGAAATTATCAGACCCTCTGTAAGAGAAAATGTGATGTCTTGCATCAACTAACAAATGGCCTTTAGTTATGCACCAAAACCTTACAGGTTGGGTTGTTTTTAGGGATGGGTAACCAGCAGATAGCAGTTACTCAGTTGGGTAGCAGCTACTTCATTGGTGAACGGAATCTGCATGGTTAATTTAGCTAAATTCAATGAAAAAATTTCAGCTAATACAGAGATTTTGAAAATTTTTCAATTATGACATCACAAGATTTTTGCAAATTTCACCCAAATGCAAAGAGTTGCATATCATTTGAAAGGTATAATCAAATGCAATACACTATATCTGAACCAGTTTGACATACAGTACCCACACAGAGATATGGCCGTGTTGTTAGTTCTCAAAAGTGTCACTTGATGATGTCATCAGAACTTTCATTTCCGGTCAAAACTAAAAAACTGGTACAGTACATGAAATATTTTGAATCTAGTTGATTTAGTATAAATGAAGCTTAAAATCAATAGTTAGGCAAGATTAGACGGTTAGAGAGAATTTACCCCATCTATTGGTGCTGCCAAGTGGTGGTTAAGGCGCAATGTTTCAAGCCTTGAGGATGGGGTCTACCCACATGGGTTCAAATCCCATCGTCAGAACTACAAACACAAACCAACACTACCCAGCAGACCATGAGGTTAGAAAATGAGTACTCAGCTCAGGAATAACTCTGCGGGCACAAGCCATAGTGCCACAGACCTACATCACCGTTATGTAAAGAAACAAGTGAGTGCCACATGTACAGAGTCCCTGGTTGGTTTCTATTGTGTTCTTCTGTTTCCTATTGTTTCTAGGACTAGGTGAACAAGTGCAGTGCACACAAATTTAAGTTTTAATACAGGCCACATCAGCTGTATAGCTGCTTATCACCCCAGCCTGCATTACCAATTAAACATCCCTCGCTGCTGTACAATGCTGACTGAGCCACATGACATATCGAGCCATCTGACTGAGTGAGGAGAGTCTGACCAATAAGCAAAGGCTATAAACTACTACTAGTTCCAAAAACCATATCTTTAACCCAGTCTTGGCTTAAACATCCAAACAAAGCAGTTAGTAGATACCTTGCAGTATCGAGAATCCCATCTTCTTTGCTGGATTTTTCTTTCCTCGTGCTACCTGACGTCGTTGAGGATCGTTCATATTGCTCAAAAGAATTGAGCCTATTTTCTTGCTTGGATCGCTTCTGCCTGCTTGATCGAAGGCTTGACTTTGAAGGTGGAGTTGGAATATGCTTGATAACCTCTTGAGTAACCATTCCTCCAACATTGAGACTCGGTAGAGTAGTTACAGACATGGTTTATACTATTTTTCTAAAACAAACTCCAACATCGAAATTGGACTACATGTCCGCCATTGATTTTTGTTGCGAAGGAACGGGTAGCAACATAACTCAGCCTCGCAATCATGTATGACGTCATAGGGAAACAAATGAAGAGAAGCTCCTTTCATCTTTTCTGTTTTGAAACCCACCCCAGGTGGGGGGGGGGGGTTCATATTAGACGTAGGTCGGTTTGCTGAAATTGGCAAAAAATCGTTAAAAATGGGTCGTTTCCCGCCAAAATTCATCATAGAAGTGGGTACGAAGGCGAATTTTGGCAATTAGAAGAGGGTAGCTTTCTGAAAACCGGACGGCAGACCCCCCATACATCCACAAGTTGTGTACCCCCCGGGAACCCACCGCCCCTGCTTGTGGCAGGAAATGTCAACAAGGATAAGCACTAATTGTTAAGATAACTTCGCATAATGTAGACTCTCCCTCTCTATCGGTGAGTCAAAAACATGTTAAGACGTTTCAAAGCCTGTAGCTTTCAAAGGCTCAAACTACTCATTGAAGTACAAAAAAACTGATAATATTTGTGTAGCTAACATGCAAACTTAGATATAAAAAACGTAGTTTGTCAAAATAGGCTGTACAGCTCTAAATTTACAAGCGATTTTATAAAAAAAATTCATTTCAAAATACCTAATTTGCTAACAATTTACTTCTGCAGCTATCATAATCATACCTCATATGTCTGTATACCTTTCTATCTCATTGCTCTAAAACCTTGCTTGGTACTTTAAAAGGCGGCTGCAGATATATTTTGCTGATTTTGCACACTTTGGACTGGCCTTTTTCATCTTTATTTGTATTATAATGAGGCTGGATTGGTAGCAAAGTTGATCAAGGATTTTTAGGCCTGTTTAAAAGGATTTGGAGCTAAAACGTTCTACCGGGTGAGTCAGAAAAAACAATCCCCGTTTGAAAGGCCACTGCCCCCTGGATATCAAGGCAATAATATTGGTAAATTGTAAATATATTGTTTAATAGTGGACATGTTCAAATAAATTCTAAATTTTACCTGACTGAAATCGGCCTCTCTATTCTGAAATTATGAGGGATTTTTCTCAAGAAAGCCCCTTCAAGAAATCTTCAAAAGCGGCATAAAATCACGACCAAAGGTCCGTCATATTTCTGCCTTAATAGCAATGACTTGTACAAGCTTTAGCACGTTTTATCCCTTTGGGAGGATGAAAGTGACATCCCTAGGAACATAACAACATTATTCCAGGAGATTTCATCCTCTCAAGAGGATAACACGCACGTGCTAAAGCATGTGCAAGTCATTGCTGTAAGGCAGAAATATTAGGAAAATTTGCTCGTGATTTTAGGCCTGTTTTGAAGGTTTCTTGAAGGGGCTTTCTCCAGAAAATCGCTCATAATTTCATAACGGTGTGGCCGATTTCAGTCAGGTAAATTTTAAATTATATTTGAACATGTCAACCATTAAATAATATATTTGTCAATATTATCGTTTTAATATCCAGGGAGTAGTAGCCTTTCAAATAGGTATTGTTTTTTTTACTCACCCGGTATGAAATCATTAGTAAATTGAGAACCAGACCATAATATTCATTTCATTTTCATTTTATAAAAAGCACGATACAATAATTATTACATTGTATAAGGCCTAAACAGAACAAAATACTATAATACATTTCTAACGAACTAAGATAGAATGTTACAGCGAAAAAAACAACCGTACAATATATAAATTTGTTTTTGTTTTATGGGGGTTATGAGAACATATTTGGTTTTGGTGTGTTTTAAAGTGAATGATCTGAGTTAAAAGATGAGATCTCATAGGACTGATGTTGACAAACTAAATTTGGTATCTAAGTTGACATGTTTGCTATACATGTGCTATCAGTTTTTGGAATCCAATTAGTAGTTTGAAAGTTATAAGGCTTTCCAACTTCTAAATATTTTTCTTACCCACCCGTTAGCAAATGTATAGATTTAGATCTATTCTATCTAGATTAGTTGCATATATGTAATTATGTATTTGTATAGCTAGATAAATATCGCAGTAAAGAAGTTGACAAACAAACAGACAAAACAAGGAAAGGAGTACTATACATTCACTTGATGATGGGTTTATGCCCGAAACGTCGTACAAAATTAAACTCTGTTCAAAGTACAATTATTTATACTATATTTGTTTTGCTATACATTTATAGTTTGTCAGTAAAATTTTAAGCAGTAAACACTTTTATCAATGTAGAATAAGTTCTAAAATGTAGAATAAGTTCTCAAATAACTTCAGTTAACTTTCCACGAGAAAGCGAGAGAGACTTGTAATACTTGGCAAGCTCATTAATATTCATGAATTATCGAGCCTCGTTTCCGTTTCGTGTCTGACGGGGGTTGTGTCATGATTCTTAGGAATCCCGCCACTACTCAAAAAGCGCGCGAATGTTGAAAACTCATTTCCACGTTAAAAAAGATGGCCTCGCCGGCGAGAACTCCTAGAAAAGCTATCAGATTTATATCACCGAGCAGCAGTGGAAGGATATGTATTGTGTGTGCTTCTGACTTAAATAAATATAAAGATCCCACCACAATGACAGTTCGACTGTGGAAAACGAAAGGAGGCGAAACTACTTCGAGTGCTGCCTGCGACATCTTAGAACGATTTTTCAAAACTAAAATGGATGAACATTTGGATTTCAAGGTTGTCTGTAAAAACTGCCTGCGAGAAATTAAGAACTGCGAGCAAAAATTGATTTGTCTGAATGAGAAATTTCAACATACAAGAGCTGAAGTTCGGGCAAAGTGTACAAGGACAAAGTACAAGCGATGCCCAAAGTTAGATGGAAGCCCTACAAAGAAGCGTTTAAAATTTACAGATGCACAAAGCAAGGAAAAAGGAGATATGCCTGTCCTTCTCAAAGGAGTATTGCCAATCCNAGCTATCAGATTTATATCACCGAGCAGCAGTGGAAGGATATGTATTGTGTGTGCTTCTGACTTAAATAAATATAAAGATCCCACGACAATGACAGTTCGACTGTGGAAAACGAAAGGAGGCCAAACTACTTCGAGTGCTGCCTGCGACATCTTAGAACGATTTTTCAAAACTAAAATGGATGAACATTTGGATTTCAAGGTTGTCTGTAAAAACTGCCTGCGAGAAATTAAGAACTGCGAGCAAAAATTGATTTGTCTGAATGAGAAATTTCAACATACAAGAGCTGAAGTTCGGGCAAAGTGTACAAGGACAAAGTACAAGCGATGCCCAAAGTTAGATGGAAGCCCTACAAAGAAGCGTTTAAAATTTACAGATGCACAAAGCAAGGAAAAAGGAGATATGCCTGTCCTTCTCAAAGGAGTATTGCCAATCCCACTGGGAGAAGAGATACCTATGAAGGAAGATGCATTAAAAGTGACAGTAAGTGTGGGAATCATACCTAACCTGAATGTATTGTGCTGCACAGTATAGTCTTTGTTGTATCTTTTTGTAGTAAATTACTATGAATTACTTTCTGAAGAAATATATAAACTGTTCTTTCATAATTGTGGATGCTTCCCCCAGGGGGGTCACTTGAACTTTTTATATACGGGGGGGTCCATCTGATAATTTTGGGTAAGAATTTACTTTGTGATCCGATATTGTTGGGTCTCATCAAACATTTTTAGTTGATACTTTAGGGTCAGTAAAATTTCAGTTGATACTTTTAGGATGGACCCCCCGTATATAAAAGTTCAAGTGACCCCCCTGGGATGCTTCCACAACAGTGTTTCGACTTTTTGAGTTCTTGTAGCAGCATTTCATTACATTTGTAATAAATATGAATTAACTTTTCTTATCATTGTATTTGTTTCATTTCAGTTGATGCATGAGAGTCATGGATTTGTTTGCAAAACTTCTGTGCCAAAGAAACTGGTGCCATTGTTCCAGCTCGCTTTAAGACAAAATACACCTGGGTTAGTAAGACACATATACAATGATCCTATAGCTAGGAAAGAAATTACTGAACTTATTTCAAAAGACATAAACAAGGAGTTGCATGGACTCTGTTCTGACAAAGGGAGTAGATTTCGAACAAAAGATGTGAGTTTACTGCAAGAAAATATTAACTTTGAATCACAATTGCAAGAACTACAACAAAAGACCCCTATTTATGCCAGAGTTCTTCTCGCAGCTGGTATCAATGAGAGAAATGTTAAAAGAAATAAACTGAAAACCAAAGAATCTCTCATTCCTGCTTTAATGTCAGCCACAGGTATAATACTAAACAGCAGAAGTAATGAGATGAATACCCATGCAGTTCTAATGGGACTTCTATTAAAAAGAGCAGGGTGCAAGAAAATGATGTTCAAAAGGCTAAATGGAATTCATGCCTGTGTATCTTATCATGAAGTCCTGAAAAAGCAAACACAAATGGGAATAGATTTCAGTCAGGAGGTCTTAAACTGGAAAGAAGACATGGAGAAGCTTGCACCGAGTGAGAGTGTCCCAAATACGACAATGAANTCAATGAGAGAAATGTTAAAAGAAATAAACTGAAAACCAAAGAATCTCTCATTCCTGCTTTAATGTCAGCCACAGGTATAATACTAAACAGCAGAAGTAATGAGATGAATACCCATGCAGTTCTAATGGGACTTCTATTAAAAAGAGCAGGGTGCAAGAAAATGATGTTCAAAAGGCTAAATGGAATTCATGCCTGTGTATCTTATCATGAAGTCCTGAAAAAGCAAACACAAATGGGAATAGATTTCAGTCAGGAGGTCTTAAACTGGAAAGAAGACATGGAGAAGCTTGCACCGAGTGAGAGTGTCCCAAATACGACAATGAAATACAGCTTAGCAGGTGACAATGTGGATATCAAAGCTAAGGCACGACACACTTCAAGGAGTCATGCCAATGCAAGTCATCATTTATTCAACATGCTAGCATTTAATCATCGTATTCCAGAGATCAGCCATGACTATGGATATCACATAGAAAAATCAATTAAACCATCACTTTTGCTGCCAAATGTAGATGACAATAAAGCACTCAGACAAGAATTCAGATATCTGGTTGCTAACACTCTTACAGCATGCTGCAAGGAACTTCAATGGATGGATAAATATATTCCAAAACATCTAATCCACGAACACATGGAATTCTCTAAATGTAAATCCAAAGTTGTGAGTAACATGCCTAATACCTTATACTCTTTCTCCTTGCGTGTTATAGGATACTTTTCCAAGACCTCATTTGCTTTGAGCAATTTTATCTTCAAAGGTTAAAGCTTGTTGTTGATAAACAGAGAAAGTCGCGAATTGGAGAGCAGTGACAACAGTTGAGGGGTGCAAAATTATCCTCTGCAAATAAAAAGGCACAGCGGTTTTCAAGAGGTCATGAGGTAGTCATTGCACCCTATTCCCCTTTTATTGCATTACAGATGTATAGAATTTCATGGTTTACAAAAGTTTTGTTTAAAATGGCTGTTTTTTGGTCCAGTACTTTGATCTTCTCAATTGGTCTGTTCCTTGCACCTGTAATATTGCTATTATTGAAAGGAATGGTCAGCCAAAAGTTTCTAAAATTGAGATTTCCCTGTTGAATAAATAAAGTTTTGAAAAAACTTATGTCATTTTCTCACTAGGTCACACTTGGTGTGCTAGAGAAGAATGAAAATGAGACATCGGATATGATAGATATCAAACATCACATGCATACATTTGTGCCTGCACACACTTCCGGAGAAGAAACTTCTTTGCGACCAATTTTGTGTTTTGGTGACCTGCTGACAGTGGAAAGAGGCTTGCATGCCCAAGAAGACCGACGAAACTCAAATGATCCAAGCAGCCGATTTGAAGGCTTAATTGATGTACTGGCAGACTTTCACACTTTTGGAAACTTTCTGGAGGTAAATCAGTTATGAAATCATCATTTTTGATCACAATCATGATGAAAGTGACAAGAGTATAGGAATGATTGATTCCACTGAATTTACAGCTAAATAATGAGCAATCAATTTTTTGTACTTTATCCTAAAGTCATATGCAGTGTTTGTCTGTTATATGTTTTGCTATAATATTCCTATGCAATGCAGCTGTATGAAGAAGTTTCCATTTCCTTTTAGTAAAAGATACAATTTGCACAAACTTTGCAATCAGTTTGCATTGAGTATGCTCTATTGTTCTTTTGGAATTTGCAAGTATTGTATGGAGTTTGTGCAAATTTGCATCAGGGAGCTTCAAACCAGGACCGCCGAGAGGGGGGGGTAGCCGGGGCAACTGCCCCGGGGCCCGGGCCCCGCTAGGGGCCCGTAAAAATGAAGCTTTGTTTTTCCATTGTATGTTCTAATTGCATCATTGAGCTGGGCCCCGCAAGGGGCCCGTAAAAATGAAGATTTTTTCTTGTTCATTTCACGTTCCAATGATATCACGGGTTTTTTGCACTTAATAATGAACTTTGTGTTTNTATGAAATCATCATTTTTGATCACAATCATGATGAAAGTGACAAGAGTATAGGAATGATTGATTCCACTGAATTTACAGCTAAATAATGAGCAATCAATTTTTTGTACTTTATCCTAAAGTCATATGCAGTGTTTGTCTGTTATATGTTTTGCTATAATATTCCTATGCAATGCAGCTGTATGAAGAAGTTTCCATTTCCTTTTAGTAAAAGATACAATTTGCACAAACTTTGCAATCAGTTTGCATTGAGTATGCTCTATTGTTCTTTTGGAATTTGCAAGTATTGTATGGAGTTTGTGCAAATTTGCATGCATCAGGGAGCTTCAAACAAACTGTTTCACAGTGGTTTGGTGCAAAATTCAAACTCTTTACAACAATGTACAAACTCCTAAATCTGAAACATACTCAAAACAAACTCACAATAAACTTTGGGCAAATTTATTGCAAACTAAATGCAAACCCAATTTTTTACTGTGGGTTAGGCTCCCTAGCTGTGTTAGATTCAAGAATAATCTTGCCAAATTGTGTGTTGGTCTTATTGCTATCTCACAAGGCATGCCAGAGGAATAAAATATAAAATGCTCAAAAATAATACAGGAAACAATTCTACTGTTTAACCATGCCATTTTGCTCTTCTAGGCTGTTTGGGATCTAATTTATGATAAACACTCTGCATCTGACATTGGCACTCTACATGCTGCTAGAAACTTTTTGAATGCAACCAATGTTCCTGCATCTCCAATGGACAACCCAGATGATGCATTTGATCTGTTAGATAAATACACAGATGCTCTAATTATAGCCAGCTATGAAGGAGTTAGATCTGCTAATCCAGAACACACAGAAGAATCAGCAAACCAAATTCTCGACAATATCGTAGATAGATATGCTATTCCTTCACTGCCAGAACTAACAGATGTTGATGCTCAGTTTTTCAAATGCAAATTTTGTACAAAGAAATACAAGCGTGCCAAAGGGCTAAAAAAACACATTCAAGATAAGCATGTGGAATCATTGTCAACAGACATGCCATCAGAGCAAAATGACGAGAGAGACTGCATTCAGAATTATTCATGCAATGCACTAGCATTGGGTTTACTATGCAAAGATTTCAATGATGCTAGGAAGCTTGGTGATGGTCCAAGAATCCTAAGGTTATACAAGTTCATGATGTTATACTTTAAAATTACTGGAAAAACCAAGTATGCTTTCTATAGTTTGCTCACTTTAGCACAAGTACACTATCTACTGCCTCCTTCATTAGCGTATGACTTGGTCTGGAATAGATTCATTAACAACAAAGGCAAATTGAATACTAATGTTGAGGTTGACAGAACTGTGGAACATAAGAACAAAGATTTCAAGATGGACTGCAAAGACTTTCAAGGAAAGCTCACCTCAAGCAGCATAAAGAGAGCTAGCGAGAGCTTTGATGCCATAAGTAAACTGGCACACAGTTTTGACCATTTTACCTCTACAAAAGCACCAAGTGGGAAACATACAAGACCAGACATGAGCAAAGACATAACTGACCTCTCTATTCAGTTTGTAGAGCACAAAATATTTTTATTCAATCCAGCAAGAGAACACAGAGCTTTCCCATCTTTTCCCCAAAGTATCTTGCAGAAACTGGACACAGAAAGCCTGAGAGACTGGATGACATCAAGAACTGAAGACTTCCAACAACTTAAAGTTTACCAAGAGATAAGGCTGGATTATGATCCTTAATTTCGAGAAAGCAAGGTAAGCATTATGTTATTTACTCATAATTGAATTGGATAATTACACTACCCAACAAACCATAGCCAATCAATAATGAGGCATACAGTACAGGCATTGCACACATTAATACTGTTTTACTGCCTAAGAATTCTAAAAGATACTCAAAAATTCTTTTTTTCCTACCTGTCAAGAATTTTAATCAGAATCTGAAGAATTCTTGAAATTGTTTAAGAATTCTTGTCACATTAACTTGCACAAGGCCTGTACTGTACACACAAATTTTTAAAGAAGGAACCCTTGAATGGTTTACCTTTAGAAAGGTGAGTCATTACTTGAGTCAGATTCAAGATCAGCACAGTATTGTTTTCTTTTGTCGCTGAAGTTATCTGATGAATTACTTGCAATCGATGCATCACTTCCAAACTCTAGTGAATCTGTTGTGTCACCTAGATCACATGATACATGCTCTTTCACATCACTTTGATCATTAGAAACTTCAATGGCATCACCACATTTGCAATATATAGACTTTGCTTCTTCTATAAGCTCAAATATTGGCAATAAGACAGCATCATCATAAATAACACAGATCTTTTGAATGTCCTGTTGCTCTTGAATAGATTCAACATTGTCTATGATTTTTTGAATTGAATTTAAGGGCCATCCTGATGCAATGTCCATTCCAACAAACACTTTCCCACATTTGTCATGCTTAGCCAAATGCCTTGTATGACATTCAGAAAGTTTACCAAAAAGGTACTTCTTCCCATCCAATGTCATTTTCATAGCTTGCTTATTGCAAGAACTTTGTGAAGTGTCTTCTACCTCATTTTCATGTTCATTGAAAGAATACTCTAACTTGCTCTGATAAAGCTTGGGACTATTTATCAGGGCACACTGGGTTTTGTCAGAACCACACTTGCAAGTTAACGCACAAATATCACAGCAGGTATGCATTGGAGTGACTGCTTGCCTTTCTCCTGGAAAATTGACAAATATCATTTCCCGCCTGCATTTCACTCTATTTCGGCAATAAGCTTTCATTTCTTTTGTTATATTTTTTGAACCAGTACATCTTGGGTAAGTTATGAGAGTAGCATGACTTGCTTCCATGGATCTACCAGCTCTTCCTGTTTCTTGACAGTAGTCATCAAGGTCTGAAGGTGGGCCATAATGAATGATATTGCTAAGACCCTTGCAATCAATTCCCATTCCAAACGCTACAGTGCAAAATAAGACTCTTACTGCCCCCTCTGTATCTCCAAATGAATCAATGATATGCTTCTTGATTTTATCCTCAGTTGTTGCCATAAACATTTCATAGGGCTTAATTTTGGGTTCTGCAAAGAGAAGTTTTAAGCAATTGTCAAAGCTCCTGTAAAGCTTTCTTACATGCTCTTTACTCCTGCAGAATACTAATGTCCGTGTAGCCTTGCATCCTTCTGTTCTTATTTCTTCTAAGAGAAATGAAAGATTTTTGACAGGGTTGTTTTCTTTTACAGATACCAAAGAGTATCTAATATTGGTACGCTCTGGNCACTTCACAGATAAACTAAGCATACAATGTGCTATTCAAAGCGGAAATGGACAGATAGTCATCGAGTTCCACTATGAATAGCACTTACAATAAATATTTAATACATTATATAGTTTATCAACAAAACAATACTATAGAACACTACATTACGAAGGACAGAACAAAACATTACTACAAAACACTACATAAGAAGGCAGGGCCGTCGAGAGCCTGGACTTGCTACAAGTCTCCCTCGCGACAAACCGGAGAAAGGAAAAAAACTACAGTGCAAAATAAGACTCTTAGTGCCCCCTCTGTATCTCCAAATGAATCAATGATATGCTTCTTGATTTTATCCTCAGTTGTTGCCATAAACATTTCATAGGGCTTAATTTTGGGTTCTGCAAAGAGAAGTTTTAAGCAATTGTCAAAGCTCCTGTAAAGCTTTCTTACATGCTCTTTACTCCTGCAGAATACTAATGTCCGTGTAGCCTTGCATCCTTCTGTTCTTATTTCTTCTAAGAGAAATGAAAGATTTTTGACAGGGTTGTTTTCTTTTACAGATACCAAAGAGTATCTAATATTGGTACGCTCTGGGGATTTTATGAAAGACAACAATCTTTGAAGCTCTAATTTCTTTATTATTGCTATTGAAACTTTCTGAGTAGCTGTCGCAGTTAAAACAAGGAATGGTATTCTTTTTTTCACAAACAAGGAGCGAAGCTCTGAAAGCCTACCATAGCTTTTTCTGAAGGCATCTACTTTCCGGCTATGTGAGCCCCTGTGAAAAGAATGATGTGTAGCTATAGTAGTATTCATTAAGATGGCAAAATTTGTTAAATTGTAGCACTTAAGATGTAGCAATTGTCAAATTGAGACAAAAATGTCTTCAACTATTTGTAAAATGGGTTAGTTGTATTTTTAATATGAACATTTCTGATGAGCCAATAGTAGAACAAGCAAAAAGTTGAAAATAATTAAATTTTACAAAAAAGGCATGTTGCAAGCACTAAATAGGCAGTGTTAATGTTTTTGTCCTTCAAAGTTTAATACACACGCGTACTGTATATACTATGCACTGGTGTAAAACAACAAAAAGCACAAAAGGGCTCCATACCAGGCTTAGTTAAAGTTGAACTTTATTTGGAACCTCTGAACCTCTTTTGCAATAAATATGAGATTCAATCCATATCAAAGAGTAAGATGGACTGAATGCCCCTGGTAGGCTGAGTATGTACTTACCATTTTACTATACAATGGGCTTCATCCACAACAGTACAAATTAGATGCTTTTGAAAGTGGTCTGACTTCAGCAGTTTCCGATACTTGTTTAAGATTGCCTCAGGTGAAGTGAATATGTATGTAAATGTCCCTAAATCATATAACCTTGAGTCAAATTCATCATCCAATGTCAAACAAACATGNATTAGTTGCATGACAAACTCCCTTGCTTCAAAAAAAGAAGAATTAGCTGTGTTCTAGGTCATTCTAGAGGTCATATTTACAAAATTTTCCAGGGGTGCATCCCTGGACCACTTAGATGTATGCAGTTCCCGCGCATGTGGCTGGCTTCCCCCTGGTTTCACAGTGCATAACTAACTAATGGTGGACAGAAATGTATGACAATTATGCTGTCCGGTGGAAGGAAATCTTACATATACTTGTCTCTGCCCACAAGAAAACTTGCCAAACCTATTGCCACACCCTTCTGCCACACCCTTTTGACCTGCAAATCTGCGATTTACGGTGTTTTGTGCAGTGATGAAAATTCCTTAAATTAATGCCTGGAATGTTGCATCGTCATCGTGAACGCTTATCTCCATCCTATTATAAAGCAAGTGCTGTTAAAGATTGCTACATGTACACGGCATGTACATGACTACCAATTTTTGTAACAGATTGAAGAAATTTTGGGAAACTTGCAATTTTCCAATAATTTTCTGCGGACTGCGGCCTCGAGGCGAACGCGATAAACACAAGTAAAGCGTCTCTCGACCCAGGCCCCTGTGATCTCACGAAAAAGTGTCGCAAAAGTGGAAGAAAGTTGAGATGAAGTCCGAGAAAGAAGAAATTTAATCAAAATTACGAGTAAACCTGCAAGAATGCAAAGCTATCAGCATATGAAAAGAATAAACTGTATCATGTTGAGCTAAAAATCAAATTACGACCAGACGAAATTCCCTACAGAGGCTGTTGTAAGTATTGAAAGATGGCCAAGTACTGGGCCTACTAATAGAAGCCCGCCCGATCAGCCGATCTAGAGTTGTGAAGCAAATATTTGTAAACGATTCCTTCAGGAGCCTATGATATATTTTACCCAAATATTTCATGTTAACGTTTCTGCAACCCTGTTGGAGTGTTGCGAAAAGGCATGGATGAGCCCACTGACAGAATCGAACCGTACGGAAAGGAAATATCGGGAAGTAAACAAGCAAGACGCTTTTTTTGAATTGTTTTAGGCCCCCCCTCAGTCATTAGGCCCTTGGTCAGGGAATTACAGACAATAAAGGGAGAGGTGAAGTTATCTTTGCAGAAAAGGAAGCCCAAAGGGCATTTTTTTATGCAACTAAAAGCTGCTGCTAGCATTGACATATCGTTTGTGGTTCTTATCACATGACAACAAACAATCAGTTTCAACCTGGAAGTTTTAAGCTCATTGAAACCATTTGTGTCTATGCCAGCTAAGGCTGCGTTCACACGATACCGGATTCATTTGTATCGGATTCCCTGACCCAATCCGATATGAAAACTTGCTCTGTTCACACGATATCAGATTGGTTTTCATACTGTTTACAGCCTGTTCACACGGATGCGCTCCGCTCCTAATTGCGTAGCATAAACAATTGTTAATCTGTGTGGCAATATCATCTTAGATTGTTTTCGATATTCTTTAATATTATTGTTCATGACAAAAAACTCGCAGGATACAAAAGCCTCCAGGTGGCAATTATTTCTGGAAACAATACACTAATCTCAAATAGAGCTTCCGGAGTGAAAAGTGTATCGGATTCATGCCTTCACACGAGCACAAAAGTGATCCGATAAGTTTCCATACCACCTTCAGAGCGGAGTGATTTCACTCCGCAAAAACAATACGTAGCGTATCGGATTGTGTCGTAGCCATGTGAACAGAACGCCTATCTGGTATGAGAAGTAATCCGATACGAAATGAATCTGGTATCGTGTGAAGGGCCTAGGTGTGTGTGTGTGTGTAATTTTGTTTTAATTTAATTGTTTACAAAATAGCTAACAATATATATATATATATATATATATATATATATATATATATATATATATATATATATATATATATATATATATATATATATATATATATATATATATATATATATATATATATATATATATATATATATATATATATACATTATTTAAATGTATACAAGTTAACTAATCAAAATCGCATATACAGAACTAACAAAACAAAATAAGTTAGTAAGCTAAGTTAGTAAACTCTAGAAGACTTAAGAGTTGCCTGCTTATTGTATGAAAGGTCATTGTTGACAAAGACATCCTAGTTTGCCCTTTGTCTTACCAAAGCTCATGTTTGGAATATGTCCTCCCAGTTCAACAATGAAAATTGGCAGACTTGAATGGCCAGTGTGCATTCTATGCAGCTGAGCCATGAATTTTATGGCATACAGAACAGCAAACTATTATATCAACACATTGATCAGAAAATTGCTCTTTGGAAGAAGGGGGAGGGGAAAATCCAGTGGGAGTAGACAAAATTGGACACATTGTTCCTTGATTTTTCATAATCATTGTATCTTTTTCATAACTTATGCAAAGCATCTGGAGTCTTGCTCAAAATCTTGCTTTGAATTAAGAATTAACATCAAGTCTATTCTTGTGGTTTGCAACCCCATAGGCTATTAACCAGTTGTTTAGTGCATATATACAGTATGGTAAATACAGTATGGTAAATACATATGAGAATGTATATTATCTCAAGGTGTTGAAATGTTTATACAGTTTACATCATTAACAGCTGTTTTTACTTCACAGAATTCAAATAGAACAAGGTGAAATGGAGAATCCTACATTCATTGACTTGCAAGTGATTGAAGTGTCTGTCCATGGAATGACATGTCAGTCATGTGTCAAAAACATCACATTGAACATGAAGGATAAAAAAGGCATTATTGATATTCAAGTATCATTAGAAAAAGAGCTGGCTGTTATTAAGTTTGATCCTGTGAGAGTTACACAAGAACAAATTGTAGAGCAAATAAATGAAATGGGGTATGATGCTGAACTGAAACTCAATCTTGAAAAAGACAAAAGAGTAGATGAAGAAATCAAAGTTTTATTGCTGAATATTAAAAACATATCTAATGAACAGTCTGCTAAGATTACAAGTGAAATAAAGTCGAAATCTGGGATTATAAGTTGTGACATTTATCAAAACAATGAACTTGCAGCAGTTTCTTACAAACAAAATCTGATAAATCCAGAAAGAATAACACAGCTGATGAAAGATTATGGCATTGATGTTAGTGTTATGAGTAAAAATAACTCAGAAAGCGATGAACAGATTGCAACTACAATTTTGCATATTGAAGGAATGACGTGTGACTCTTGTACAAATTCTATAAAGACAGCATTGAACAAACTGACTGGTGTCAAGGATGTGTCAGTTTCTTTGAGAGGCAAAAAAGCAACTGTGAAACACATTCCATCTGAAATAAAAAGGGAGGAAGTACGAGATGCAATTGATGATATTGGGTTTGATGCTACTGTGCTTGAAGAGGGTAAGTTGCATTACATCAGTTGTGGCAGAAGTACTATAAATTTTGTAAGAAATCACATACTCATCAAGTTATCAAAATAGAAAAAACTTTGATACATAAATTGAAAACTTTTATTCAAAGATTTTCTCCTTTATGTAGTCTGGGGGAATCCAAAGCATATTTTGCTTCTTTTTTGGGCTGTATTATTCAGTATTGCTTGACCCATCCATAGACAGTGAGCTGCTGTTTCATAAGGTCCTCTGTGAAATATTTGCAAAGGCAGAGTTGACTGTCCTACAAATGTGAAAAACAAGAATTTGAGGATAAAATGTAAGTGTTAAGGTATCAGTTCTTTCACTTGATGGCTGAAGCTCCTGAGAAACTTTCAAGACACTTTTGGTATGCAAATATGAATACTTTTAAGTGGGAAAAAATCTTTCTCCATGTATACTTAATTTGACTAAGCACCATCTTATTTCAGCACTTAGCCGTCAATCATCAGTCAGATCATTTTCAAGTGTTGATAGTCCAGAAAAAATCACAGTGAAATTACAACGGAAACCATCAGAAATATCAATTGGTGACAAAGTTCATATTCAACGACAAAATAGCAGTCATTCAATCAATGAAGATAATGTTTGTAAAGCGTTTTTAAAAGTGAGTGGAATGACGTGTGCATCATGTGTTGCCACCATTGAAAGAAGTCTTAAAAAGAAGCCAGGTAAGTAGCAGTACTGACAATTTTTATTTGTGATTCACCCTGAGGCCACCTTTAAAAAATGGGTTAAAACTTATCCATATAATGAGTCCATTGGAAACCATCTGATCCATAATAACAGGGAAAACAAAATGCTGATCTAATTAGATGTCAAGACGAGATCACTCGGAATGATTTTGTTATGCTTGTAGGGATGGCACGTTCATTATCACGAAGGGATAACATGTGCTAAGGCATGTTCAAGTCATTGCTGTAAGGCAGAAATATATTGGGGAATTTTAGTTTGATTTTATGCCGCTTTTGAAGATTTCTTGACTATCAATCTCAAAAAAATCATTTATGATTTCCGAACAGAGTGGCCGATTTTTGTCAGGTAAGTTTTGAAATTTATTTGAAATGTCAATTATTGACTGATATATTTGCCAATATATTTGCTTGAATATCCAGGGAGCAGTGGCCTTTCAAACAGGGATTGCTTTTTTACTTTCCCGGTAGTGTGACTGCAGCCACTGTATGCAGGTTGAAAAATCCTGTAGTTAAATGACGTAAAAAATTGGACAATAATTCATATTTTTTAAGCATCTGCTTCATTTTAGGCATAAAGTCTGCTGTGGTTGCTTTGCTAGCACAAAAAGCTGAAGTCAATTATGATAAAACACTCACGAATGTTGTGGAGATCGTAAAACATATAACTGATTTGGGCTTCCAGACATCTGTGATAGAAGATAATGCACAAGGCTTCAGTATAGTTGAGTTAGCGGTAAGTCTTCAAAAATGTTTCTGTGTAAACTAAAAGTAAAAAGTTGAAAAAATTTAACTTTCAGAGAATGGATTTTTCGCTGGAGAAATCCTTCGTCTGATGTGCTATGCTCTGTTATCAATTCGCGGGAAAGTTTTCGCTTTTCGCTCGAAACTCATTTACAGTGAAAATGCACCTTTACCATTATGGCACACCATGTTTACTAACCAATTGCATATTGAGCCGTTTGGATAAGTCGAAACAGTTATGTATCTTTGATATGTTAACTCAGAAGCTATATTTTTGCTGATTTTATTGCCTCATTAATTATAGAATATTTGCCTTACCAATAGGGTGTGGTCCTCTGATTTTGCCAAATGATGATCAAAGATGATGCAGCAAAGTGCTCCGTTGTCTAACGTCCATCAAATAAGGGCACAAAATCAGCCCTACAAGCTCTTTTTTCTCACGTTTCGAGGTCAAGATACCCCCTAAATCACCGGTAATTTTGCCCTGTCTGTAGTCTGAATGTTATGCCTTTTCTTCCAAAAATATTGATAGCTATGTCTTCTCCTACCTGCCAGAAATCTAGATTATGTTAATTTTTTACTTGGAATATTCAGCAAAATGCTATACCTCCCTGTAAATTTTAGTAGATTTTGAGGAAATATTTACCATCTTCAGTTTCTATTCAAGTTTGAGGTTTGATTGTTTCTTTTAGATTGCAAATATGACTTGTGCAAGTTGCGTTGCTCTCATCGAGTCGAGTTTACTGAAAGTACGAGGTGTGATATCAGCTTCAGTTGCGTTGCCAACACACAGAGGAAAATTTACATACGATTCGGATAAAATTGGACCACGTGACATCATAGAAAGGATTGAAGATCTTGGATTTTGTGCCTCAATACCAAGTAAAGATCACAGTAAAGAAAGCGCTTTGCATGCTAATATTGTTATCCAACAGTAAGTGATTTCTCTTACGTCATACTTACATAGATCTTTGAAAGACATGTCCATCAGCCTTGGCTGTGTCTAGCTTCAACAAAAACTTTAGTGCAAATAATTTCCTCCTTCAACACAATTTCCATGTTTAGGATTCCTCGCTGATTTGGGTTTCTTGAGTAAGTAAAGAACATCGCCGTAAAATCCTGTTTTAAAGACAGATTACTTTTTCGAAGAAGAGTTGCCCTTTAGTTCGAGATGCATTTGTGGAGAGCTCAGAGAAATGCTTAATCTTCCTCCAGACAAAAGTTTGGAAGGTCCTCATTTTTGAATAGAACGTGGGTGTGTTGTGAGAGTGAAGTTTTAAGAGTTTTGTCTATTTTGAGGCCCAAACTTAACTGTCCCTGCAAGCAGAATTATCTTGCAAGCGACCATTTCGTTTATGACGACAATACAGCGATTAAGCTAGAACCAAATCACGGGGGTCAACCTTCCTTCATTTTGTTGTGTTCTTCTTCTTTGTAAAATAAATAGCATCTTTGTATTACTTGGTTGCAAGTGGCATTCGTAGTGGCAACTCGTTTCTCATTATGAATGACACAGACTGATTTGTTTGTAGTTAAACTGTTTAGTTTTCATTTATGTAGTAGGCCTACTTTGTATTGTTCTAACAAAAAATGATGTTTTTCTTGATGTGAGACCATAATTCTTACTGAATCTACACATATGCCAGCCTGCGTCACAAACCATGACGAGGGGGAGTTATCATAACTCCCCTTCGTTATGGTCTGTAACGCAGGCTACACACATGCAGCCTCGTAACTGCTCACATATGTAGAGATTTTGAGTGAATTTTCATTATCTTTCCTCAGGTGGCGTCAGTCATTTCTGATTTCATTGATATTTGGCATACCAGTGCTGATGATCATCATTGCGTACACTATTGTTGGAGAGCAGAAAGGTCCATACATTGTCAGGGGACTGTCGTTGGAGAATTTTCTACTATTTATACTATGTACACCTGTCCAGGTATATATATATTAACAATCATCAGCAATTTTGATGTTTTAAACCATTCAAAAGAGAGTTCGCGTTTTGGTGGTGCATTATGTAGGTTAGAAAATCGCGGAGCATATCAGGTGTGCCAAAACGTTTTTTTGCCTATTTGATTGTTTGCCAGAAATAGAGTTCGATTTCGTACCGTCAAAGACTGACTTGAACGTTGGCGTTTAACGATAAAACGAATTATGTTTGAAAATTGATTGTATCATTTTATTCTCTTTTGTTTACCGAAAAGGCATATAATGTTTTGGCCCATCCGGTATCAATTTGCACACGGTATTATAGACGACAAATATTTTAAAGCTATGAAAGTTTGAGCATATAAGTAGTAAGCTCCTCTAATAAATTCAAATGCTGCATAGCATGGAAAGCGGAATTGCTGACGTAAATAAGTAAAAAAAATCTCAGAACTCGTCAGGAGCTTTGATGGCCCACACAAGAAAAGTTTAGGAAGCGTAACTACTACGTTGCTCTTCCGTAGGAAAGCCACTGCTTCTTTTACAGGAAATAAAATATAGGTTCCCTTGATATTTATTTAGAAACCAACTGCCGAAGTACACAATTTACTTTTGCCTATCACGCCTGGATGCTTGCTTGACGCATATTAATATTATTCTGTTTCAGATTTTCGGTGGAAGATATTTTTATGTAATGGCATACAAAGCGTTAAAACATGGCGCAACAAACATGGATGTACTAATTGTTATGGCCACTTCAGTTGCTTACATTTATTCGGTAAGTTTTCAGATTCTTCTCACTTTTTCTCATGTGTCACGACATCTTATGGATGTTCTCCGTAATTTCAGAGATTTCGATTAAGTCAGAACTACTTCTCAGCTACTTTGTTGTAGCTAAATGTGATGTGAAAACTAGAAGAGAGACTAAAAACTGAAGTATGAGGACGAAGTTAAGCACAAGTGTCTTAGTGCCCAACGCTCAGTAGTTTATTTCATGCTTTAAAACAGCCTGCAAAATATGTGTAATAATTTTTTGGAACTGGAGCGAAGCTTGGCCAGGAGAGACAGGGAAAGATGTATATGGAAGAACTTTTCTTCAAAGGACAATTCCGGGGTTTGTAAAATTAATGCTATAAAATAAACTTACCATCCCCTGAATCAAATGACAACCATTTTTCTGCATTTAGACTTCTGTTTCATCTGTCAATTCAATAAACATCTTCGTAATTTAGGCCAAATGTTGCCACCAATGCAATGTCTCCATTTTTCCACGAGTACACGATAAAGAGGCTAGTCACGTTTCGGAGGCGAGAAAACAATAGGGCAGCCTCATTCTCGCGTTGAAAATGACTTCACTTTGCATTTGTCACAGATTGTAAAACGTAATTTCGCAGAGAAAAGACAAAACAAGTTGAGAAAAGTACGATACATCATTTATAACAGCATAATCTTTCATTTTATCATCAATTATACCAACCCCGGAATTGTCCTTTAACCTCCTTGATTTCGATTTGAAATCATATCTCCAGACTGATGACCACTGTCCTGTTACCGCTCGATATTGGTATCACCCTCAACTAGCTTAAATTGTTTGTATCTTTGTAGTTTGTTGTGCTTCTAATGGCTGTTATTCAAGGACCACCAGTCAGTCCAATGACATTCTTTGAGACCCCGCCAATGTTGCTGGTATTCATTGCACTTGGAAGATGGCTCGAAAATATTGCAAAGAGTAAAACATCAGAAGCTCTTTCGAAGTTGCTGTCTCTTCAGCCTCCTGAAGCATTGCTTGTTAAGATTGACCCTGTTGATAGCACAATTATAAGGTAAGGCTTTACTCTATGGTAGGTATCTTTAAAAGTGCTATTCGTGGAATCGAGGGGGTGTATGAAACGTGCTGGTGTTTAGATTCATTGACGAGGAGGTTAGCCAAGAGCAAAATATCCGGTCCCTTTTTTATGTTGATACTAGAGAACGTTAGGGTATGTATGTATGTCATCATTTGCCACAATAAAATATGTTTACAAGTTTTATAATATAAAAAATAGATACAATACAATATATAAGATTAAAAACGTAAGGAAACACACCCCTAATTAAAGTGGCAGGGATAGCATTAAAAGGACAAGCTGACCTTATTTCCATAATGGTCCCCTTAGAGGTGTTAGAGTCAACCTCGCCTGTGCCTATTATTTATCACTTCAGTCTGAGGAAATGACCCGCCTTTCGTAAAGTTCGAAATACGTGAAGAAATTCTATTGAAGGATTGATATCGATGGAACTTTTCAGTGCTTGTCTGACTTACGATATGTCGAACTTAAGCAAGTCTATCTTGCATGAAATAGGCTGCAGTTAGATTTTATTATAGGAATCTGCCGTTGATTGCAATGATATCTATTCTACTTGCAACATAAGTGTTCGTATGCATCTAAAGTTTCCATGCTTGCTCTTCCGACCTTCTAGTTGCATAAGTCCTGACGCAATTTCCAATCTGTCCTAGCTATTCTTTGCCCGTTACGTTATATCATAGTCATGACTATGGTTATATGCTATGCATGCGAGTTAACATATATTTGTTTACAATCAACAGCGAGACACCGATCGATGTGAACCTTGTCCAAAGAGAAGATGTGCTCAAGGTAATGTACATGTGATATATAATTCCTTTTCCCCTATCATTGCCTAAGAATTTGAAGCTTTTAAGAGAAGGTCCTTTTCTGTGTTTTCTAAAATACTCATTGAAACTTTTTGCGGAATTCTGTTGAACCCTTTTCAAAGTACCAAAATTAATAGGGCCTTTGCTACCGGCATGTTTTGTGAATACATCCTTTTGTGGTTTCTTTGTTGTCGCCATTTTAATGGTCCACTAAAATGGCCGACAACAAAGAGGTGGCCCGTGCAATGTATGCCGGTTGCAAAGGCCCCCTTTAAGTAAGGCATAGCACATCTATTTTCGTTATGTTGACTGCATACTGTAGACTAACGTTGAATAAAGTTGGGAAAAGTTTGTCGCATTTTTATGATGTTTCTGCGCTGTTGCAGTATAAAGCAGGTATCCTGAGGATACGAAATTCCTCTGCGATGTTGCTCTGATCATTATGGATCATGTTGTTGCTCAGATCATTATTTGCAAAAATGATGGAACAAGTTAAAGAACGCCGGTCAACCAGCATCCTATGCGCGCTTCGCTTGTTGCCTTTTGACTGCAGCGGCCATTTTCATATGACAACATTCTCTGCAAAGCGCGACCGCAAAGGATGCTGGTTGACCGGTGCGCGTTCTTTAACTGCAGTGCTATATTTTAACTTTTGTAAGAATTACCTCAGGTTGGAATTTTTGCTTACATTCATACAGGTGTTGCCGGGTTCAAAAATACCGGTAGATGGCGTTGTATTAGAAGGAAATTCAATGGCCGATGAGTCTTTGATCACTGGAGAGTCGATGCCTGTCACGAAGAGGGTATGTTAGTTTCCTTGTCTGTATCTGCATTTTATTTAGTGGTAACGTATCTAAAAAACATAGGCATTTGCTTTAGCCGTTTCTATCTGTCGTCTTTATCAACGATTATAGATAGCAATCCCGATAACAAAGCAAAGACATGCACAGGCCACATTATCTTTCATGGATCAACATATGCAAGTTTCTGGGAAACATACCATCTTTTGCCAAGCATAAGTTTTTGGATACAAACTATACAATAGTTCTATACAATTGTTTAGAAAAATTTCGATCCTATCTTGATAAAAGATAAACTGGGTGACCCAAAGAGCTTGTTTGGCGTTTCCATAAAGTTGTTTATCAATGTTACCTTTATGTAACTTTGCAGATGATCGTAACTTACTGTTTAGTGTGCATTCTGAACAAAAGTGGGCTATAAGCTAACAAGGTTACAGGCTTATTCTACTTCTGAGCTAGAGCCAGTTGCCACTGTATCGTCGTTCATGGAGGAAAATTTAGCTCCTTAATTGCAGTAAACATGACGTGTCTATTGCCGTACCCTTAACCGATGTCCTAATAGATATCGTAAACTTGAGCTATATCGAAAGGATTGAGAATTCCTTTTCATTGTGGCCTAACAGGCGATTCTTGTTAACTTGTAGAAGGAAATAACCTTGCTACCAGAGCCAAAGAATTAAGGGACACAAACTACGAGACTACAATACTAAGAGGAAATGGAAGAGGGGGAGAGAGAAAGAGGTTGAAAGCTGTCTTTCTCTCTTCCTCTTATTTTTGCCCCATTGTTTCTTTTGTCTCTTAACTCTTTCTGCTCTGGTACCCAGGTTAAGAAGGAAGAAAGGTTGCACAATTGTTAAGGACTTTTACCAAAATATTCAATGTTTAACATAATTTTAGGTTGGCGATCCCTTGATTGGAGGAAGTATCAATCAAACTGGGACTTTATTAATGGAAGCGACCCATGTTGGCTCTGAAACTACTTTGGCTCAAATTGTTAAATTGGTAGAGGAAGCACAGACCTCTAAGGTACACTCTAACTTATTGTCGTAATCTTGTCTGCATTTGACCTGTTAGCTTTATAAAATGGATTTGAAATGAGCTCTTGTTTGCTGTTGCGGATTATTTAGGGTCTCTAAAATCTGGGATGGACTGCCAAATGGCATGAAAGCCACCGAAAATTTAAATGGTTGTAAACGTATGATAAAACGATGGGATGGCCCACACTGTAATGCATTGCTTTCTATTCAATGTTTCCGGCACTTAGATTTTATTAGATTTTGAAAACATAGCAAAATATTTATGTGGTATGTTTATATCGATTTCGATTAGTTTACTCTGTACAGTCTTATAAAAAACCATGGGTTATAAACACCGTTAATGTAATTCGCACAAGGTACCGATTAAATTCATGAAACTATGTTTATCTACTTGTACTTCTGCCCTTTTGGCCTAGAAGCACCATCGCTGCGATCCCGCTACGTAGGCGCAGAGAAAACTTCGCAGCGAGGTACTTCTAAGCCAGGGCAGAAAAGTACTGCAGATAAACACAGTTGTATGAACTTCATTAATTGTGTGTTATAGCCCATGATAAAACAAGCTGAATTGAACTGATTGATATAAAATTAGTTGACAAACAAAAGTAACTTAAAGAGAAATTTCATGTTATAGATCGCTTGAAAGTTGGATTATTACCTTACCAAGAGGTCATTCTCAGTCGGAATAATCCTTTCTTGGTCTCTGAAACGTTATTTTGGAAGTTTGTTTGTTTTTGGCTCAGCTTTATTTTCAGACAATTTACTTAACTTTACTTTGATTTTTTACAGGCACCTATTCAGCAATTGGCAGACAAAATCTCTGGCTACTTCGTGCCATTTGTCATATCAATTTCTGTTCTAACATTAATCATCTGGATAATTGTTGGATTTGCCGCATACGACTCGATAAATCATGATTATGATGTATGTATCTTTAGAATTTTTTCATTGAAGCAATTTTATACATACAGCAGAGCTGCAAAAAATATTTTTCTTTCTGGGAACCTGGCGAACGGGGAAAAAAATTTCTGTGAGGTCACAGTATGCAAAATGCACAATATTAATGCCTCTGCCGGTCATGTGCTGAAAGGTCCACAAGATACTCTGACAAAGCTTTGGGTTCTAAATAGACGCTTTTCACAATGAAGCCAGTTCTTTTGAAACATATCCTTTGCCTTGATATGATCTGGAGCTAAATCTCAAAAGCGTGCATTGCTCCGCAACGCATGGAATAGTTCTGTATGTGTATTCGCATCAAAATACGCATGGCGTATATTTCTTGCTGTGCTGGAATTTGCATCTGTTACATCAAATTGAATTTAATTGTGAAAGAGGTCCATTGTAAAATTCTTGATTAAATATGGAGTGTTCTTCTCTATCTTGTTTAGTATAAATTATTTGCCATTTGGTAAGAATGGGTACTTTCTATTTCGGTACAAAAATCTCTTGGCCAATTTCACATTTTGTTTGTGAATTCTTTCAAGTAAATTCTTGTTCCTGACACTCTATCATGAAATATTATTAGATCAGACTGCCAAAATCCATAAGCTGTTGAGCTATTCAATCTTCGTCCAAATTGGCTGAGGCTGCTAAATTCTATGTAGTAGCAGTTTAACAATGGGAGAATACACAACTTTAATATACCAATCAGTCTCAAAATGCTCATCTGTTCATGAACAAAATTTTGAAATTTGTTGCTGTACTTTGGACTGAAGGAAAATTGGTTGTAATTTAGATTTCCAGAATTATTTTTTGTATAGTGCAGCTCTTGTGTACATTAATTAATACTACAAGAATTCATAAAGATTCCTAAGTATTCTTAGTATTCTGCTGAGGTATGGAAGACTGGCCTACCGGAATTTGATGACCCAGGACCCTGTAGGAGGACCCGGGATGAGGACTCTACAAGAGGACCTCTTGTAGAGTCCTCGTCCCGGGTACTCCTAGAGGGTCCTGGGTCATCAAATTCCGGTATGCCTGGAAGACTGTGAGGATTTTAAGCAACAATTCTAAAGAATTCAAAAATATTCTAAAGAAGTCTTCAGCAAGAATTGCAGGCCATTTTCTTAATAGAAAGTTCAGAAAAAAGCATGCACACTTTAACAACTACAGTATAAGTGCTTTCTTGCCTAAGAATTCTTCAGAATTTTGCAGATTTCTTAGGGAAATAAATAATTTCTTAAGACTTCTTGTTTGAAATTTTTTACAGTCTCTTTCAGTCTTTCAATTTTGTCAGTTTCTTTTCAGTCTTTTTCAAACCTCTCAAGAATTTTTATCAGAATATGAAGAATTCTTGAAAATTCTTAAGAATTCTTAAGATTTCTTGAGAATTCATGTCATGTTAATGGGCACAAGGCCCTGTAACGTTACATTTCTACCAGGGATCATGATCAATAGTAGAAAAGTCAACCAACTTTTGTTTTTAAAGAAATTGCAAAAAATGTTCATTTTGTTCTTATTTGAAACAACTTTTGCTGAAAATTTTTCTGCCAAGGCTGAAAATTTTCTGGGAACCTAGTTCCCAGGTTCCGATACTTTTTGCAGCTCTGACATACAGTTCTGATTTTTTAACGCAGGTCATTAGCTAGGCAGCTTCAAAAGCTGACGTGCACCTGCAAATTAAAGATAAAAGAAAATGAAAGCTTAGGCCTATTTACAATCAGATTAACTATTTACAATGTTCGTCCCTTTGTTTAAATGATGAGTTAGTAAAAGAAATTTGTTCTAAATATCTGCTGTTCTTTGATAACCTATTTTTAAAAATGTCCTAGTTAAAAAATTTCTAGTGCAGGGCGAAGAAATACTAGCATTTGGAGCTAGGAATACACACGCAAAGAGACAAAGAAAAGGATGAGATCGGTATTTTTCAAGTTACAAGCCTTTCGGAAATTCTGGCTATGTCCTTTCCCAACGGAACATGACCCACGTTGTCTATATTCTACGCAAGACACCTTCAAGGCTCTTCGCTGCTGAACCGTCAGCTTTGTACCGCTTCGTAATGCGATTCCGTGGATTGCGGTTTGGTTCCGCTAACTGCAAAGTTACTCTTATCACATCTACCAAATTCAAACTAAAATCATAAGATAAAAAGATCAAACTAACATGAAAGCACAGACGATTGAACTAAGCATAAATTGATATAAAGCATATATAATCATTCGGCATTAGCTGACACGGTGAAATAATATTTATCACAAGTGGGCTACCACAATTGGAAAATTAAAATGTGCCCCTGACTGGGATCGAACCCGGGATCTTCATGCCAACAGTCCCTCCGACAATCCACTGTGACAGTCCCTCCGACAATCCACATTCTTGGCAATAGTTGGAACTGCAGAATCGAGCAGCGAGCATCCATTAGGGGTAGCAATTGCACAAAACTCAAAGTATATCTTAAGAGTCAGATATGCTTGGCCAGTGCACAAACTTCGAAGCTGTTCCAGGCCATGATATAAAGCAAATATCCCCAAAATTTGATAAGGATAGCATTAAAACGGCAAAATGACCTGTTTTTGTTATTGTCCTTTTTGAGGTGAACTAAAATGGAGCGGCAGCATAAGTTTGAGACGGTATATAAGTGAAGGTAATAGAATACATTTATCAAACAGGTGAAGAGTTGGTGTTCACAAGCTTTTGAAAGAAAAGGATGCACTATCTTTGTCATGTTTGATACTTACATGATTTTTTATCATAAAATTACTAGAAATCACTTCGTTCAACCATTCACAATTCTCTTCACAGCGTAACCTGTACACAGAATCAGAGATCACGTTCCAATTTGCTTTCCGATGTGCAATATCAGTTCTTGCAATTGCATGTCCTTGTGCTCTTGGTCTTGCAACTCCGACTGCGGTAATGGTAGGCACTGGCGTTGGGGCACAGAATGGCATTCTTATTAAAGGAGGAGAACCACTCGAGACTGCGCACAAGGTATGTATTTCAACTCTGAAGATTGGGAAACATTCAAGATCATGTAAATTTCTCGAAGTTTTGATTGAACCAGGAGATTAGGAGTAACATGCATAGCCTCCAAGTCTTTGGTAACTTAAAAAAAACATTGCACGGATGCTTAATGCATATTTTAGTTGATTTAATGGCTTGAAAGGAACTTCGAGTACTTTGCTATAATCCTGCATGTAAAAATTCTGATATGTTGATTATTTTCAGAATTACAGCGTCTTCTTTGCCATTTTTGAGAATGTGACATCATCAAATTGCTAAATCGTAAACTAGAAAAGCTACAGATTTCTGCTTGCAGCCATATTATAGACCTTCATAAACTATGGCTTTCCTGCAGATTGTGGCGTTTTTCATATTCTAATTTAGGATCTGCGATTATTTTACTTTTTTTCAAAACTTTTCACGAGTTCTTTCAATACAACCTCTGTTATTGTGAAAGTATGAAGATATTAGAAATGCTACATATAGGATTATAGCAACGTACCTGAAGTTCCTTTCGAGCCATAAAATCAAACGAAAGGAGCATTAACCATCCGTGCAATGTTTTTTAAAGATTTGGAGGCTATGCTGGAGGAACGTGCCAAACAGCCTCCAATCTAGATTTCATCCATACAAGCCATTTTTAGTTGAAGTTCATGTTTGCATTTCATTTAGACTTCTTTTCTTGCATTTATTCTTCTGTAATTGTTATCTGGATGTAGATCGCCCCTCTCGGACTGTGCCTTTTAAATTTTGTGTTCAGAAATGTCCTCAAGCACTTTTATGCTCCAAAAGATTACATGTTTGATACTTTAAGAATCCAAGTAAGGAAACGAACTTTTCTGTGTACACAGTAATGTCTTTCTGGTTTTTATTTCGGTCGACATAATTTGATTACATAAATGGCAGAAAAACAGTGCTGTGTAAACAGAGAGTGAGGGAGAGCGACATTTTGACACTGCATAGATTTATTGAGAATTTAGTGTCTTATTTCCTTATGACTATGCTTATTTCAGTTTAATCTTCTCTTCTAGATTCGATCAGTTATTTTTGACAAAACTGGGACAATAACACATGGCAAACCAGTTGTAACGCAAACAAAGCTCTTTGTCCCCTCAAATGTTTGCTCACTACGAACATTCTTGGCAATAGTTGGAACTGCAGAATCGAGCAGCGAGCATCCATTAGGGGTAGCAATTGCACAAAACTCAAAGTATATTTTAGAGTCAGATATGCTTGGCCAGTGCACAAACTTCGAAGCTGTTCCAGGCCATGGTTTGCGTTGCACAGTGTCAGGAATTCATTCATTTACGATTGGAGACACAAATGGGTTGAAACCACTGGAAGATGCTCCTGAGGGAACATATGAGGTAACCTTGCGTTTAACTTGTGCACTTTGAACTTATCAAGGCTGTGTTTTCTGCAATCCTGTTGTTGCCGTCAATGTTTGAATGCAGCAGGCCTTCTATCTTGAAATAAAAATTACATACAACGTCTTAAAGGAAATTGATAACGAGTACATGTACTTGATAAGGAGTACATGCTCGAAACGTCGTGTTTTATACATCTACGCTATTTTATGGTACTACAATTATTTATCTATTATATTTTTGTCTTAAAGGAAAGACAATCAAGGTAAAATAATACCTTACCAACTTAAGTATTGTTCAGTCATATCATTGAACAAAATCTTTTAAAAGCTCAATGGATAGTCTTTTTTTCGATTTCTTTCTTCTCTGATGTGATAGTTATGGGTATGTTATTTGGCTCCATGTAGAACTGCAATACAAACGCTTTCTTCTTCTCAAAAACTTCTGAACTGGCTTCGCCTTGTATCACAGTCAAGGTAAATGCAATTTCCAGGCCTCCTTGTGGCAAATGAGATCGCCTAAACTTCGTCTCTGACTGCTGCTGTGATCTTCCCGCCATATTCTATGCAAAACGTATCAAACCTTGAGATTTCTCGGGGTAAATGACCTACCAAGGACTAATACCGCATTCACACTGCAGCAGTTAAACCAGCTTTGTCAAGCCCAGGTTAAATTTCAACCAATCAAATGCATTCGATTTGTTGGATCAACCAATTAGAACGCAGCATTCAATAACCTGGTTTATTTTAAGCTGGTTCAACTTTTCCTTTAATTTGGTTCATAAACCAATGGCGTGGGTCGCGTAGGTGCGCGAATTCGAAACTGAGCGAGTATATTATGTGTTGGGTGCACGAAATTTAATCGCGCGAATTTAAAGCTGAGCGAAATGAGTACCTTGCGAATTGAAATACAAGTAAGGTATCGATAATTTTCGCTGCCTTCTTCTAAAGTCTAATGAAAGGCAGTAATATTCGTAAGGATTTTACGACCATTCTTGTCTGAGAGTCATTCGAAGTCGTCGCTAATAGACATTCTTATAATTTTTGCGAATTACTTTTAGCCAGTATTATAGGTAATTAATTGACCCGTCTTACAAATTTTTTACATGGACTGGCTGAGCTTGGAATAGGAACTTCCATCGGATTTGAGAAAAGCCAGTAGTGAGTGGAATCTGTTGATATAGACACGCTATTATGGTAACTGGTGACATGATAGCAACGAAAAATGTAGGCATGCATCTGGGATTGTGGAATGTAAGGATCTATGTGCTATAAATTCATAGCGGAACCCGTCTAGTTTATTAGAGTATCATTTGATTTATTTAACATCCTTCATAGAGACAGTTGTTCGAATGTTTTCTGCTCTTCAATTCGTTTCATAAACTATGGTTGACTGAAACTGAGGTGCTTGTAATGGTGATCTGTAATGATTACTAAAATCTTTTTCGTTACGACCATGCCCTGAAACCCTATGGGATAAATACCAACTGAGATCTTTCCACTCTACCTACAATACGAGGCACTGTAAAGATCTCCAGATCCCTAGATATAGGACGGAATTTGCAAAAAAGGCTTTCACTACGCAGCTCTCAAGATATGGAATGACACACCTGCCGAAATTCGTGAACTACCAACACTGAATCGTTGTAAAAAAGAACTTAAAACGCATCTAAAGAGCTAGACTCTCAAACACAACTCCCTGGAAGATCAGCAATGGCTAGGTTTTATAGAGCTGTAGGTTTATATCCGGGGGGTAACTTCAATAGGGAGATGACGGGGGTGTGCCATTTTGACATGTGGAATCACACCCTAAAATTTATAGATTTTCCTAAAACCATACCCCAAAATTTACTAAAATTTATAGATTTTCCAAAAACCATACCCCGAAATTTACAGGATATGCAAAATGCATACCCTAAAATTTAATATTATGGGTCAAAAATTCCAAAAGTTTACCCCAAAGAATTATTTTTGAACATGATACCCTAAAATTTATGATCGTACCAAAAATGATACCCCAAAATTAATGGTTTCTTATGATCTTACCAAAAATGACACCCTAAAATTTATTTTCTGCCTGAAAAAAGGCACCGCAAAACATGGCACACCCCGTACCAGTACATATGGAAGTGACCCCCCCAGGTTTATATTTTTAAAATTTTTATCGTTGTAAGTAGTTGTTTATATATTTTAATTTGCTGAAGGGTTAATTTGTGTATAAAGAATATTAAATGAAAATGAATGAATGAAATGACTGGTATCGATTTTTTATTTTTCAGGTGTTAATAGGCAACAGAGAATGGATAATGCAAAGTGGGTTACGTATAGAAACAGATGTAGATGCAGTTATGATACAACATGAAGAGCAAGGCCACACCGCAGTTCTTGCATCAATCAATGGGGTCTTAGTTGGTATGTTAGCAGTTGCAGATACAATAAAAGAAGAAGCACCTCTAGCTATCAGGACTTTGCAAGATATGGGGATGAATGTTATTTTGCTGACTGGTGATAACCGGAAGACGGCTAATGCTATTGCATGCCAGGTAATTTGATCCTTCCTATTTGAGAAAATTGCTAAATAACTTTTTGAGGAGGAGGTTAAGCCCTGGTATTGGTCTTTGCTGAATGAATATATAGGTGGCTTCATCTCAAGCTATTTTTGTTGATGATACCTTACTTATTTCGATAAGAGTCACAAGTGCCAAGCCAGCTCCAATCTTTTTGTAAATCTTGCTATGGTTTTCTTTAGCATCCCAATCTAGGCAAGCTGTTTTTCTTCGGTTACATAACTATCTTTCTCATTGTGGAAGGGGATGGCGCAGTGTTAGGGTGTCGGTGGTCCGAAACCCTACTCTGCCAAAACCTGCTGTATGAGGAGCATCATCGACTTCTGTAAATTAAAGGCTAAAGGAATCACGAGGTGTGGTCTTATCGAGAGGAAGGACAAGGACACTTGCTCAAAATGCTTAACTGAGTGTCCGAGGGTGAGTGGCCGAGCGGCTTCTACAGTTTCCGTTAGGTAACTGAAGTTAAGCTTGGTCGCGTGAGGTCAAAATCCGGATGGGTGGCCTTCCAGATGCCTGACCAAGCAACTCACTTCGCCGTCCATTGGAAGGGACGTTAAACTAGGGGTCCCATGCCTGGATGCGGCATGCATAGTAGGCCTAAATTAGCTGTAATATAGCTAGAAATCTTACAAGCCTTCTTAAAATAGAGCAAAAAGTGTCCCAAAAAGCTATCTTCGCATGCTAGTGAATTAATCGAAGGTAATGGTTGCGGTCACACTAGATGCTTTATCCTGTTATATCCTTTCGAAACAACGGTCTAACAACGCTGTGGTATGTGACCACTCTTCCTTTTCACATACAACGCTGTTACAACGCTTCTTTTCTTGAACCAGAGTCCTTAGAAAACTATAGTATCCAAAACAACGGGCTAAACAAGGTGCCAGCTTAAATTTCAGCGTTGTTTTAGCAAAATTAACCAATCACAGTGTAGCAAGGTAATCACGTGACGATTACTTTGGCGCGAAAAAACAGTGTGACCGGGTGTAATTGTATCGTTGTATTGCCGTACTTTCTAACGACAAAAATAAATTTCAAGGAAGTGAAACAATTCAGACAATAACGGAATGAGACTCTGGTGTGACCACAGCCAATATGTCGTCTCTTCCTAGGTTGGTATAACAGAGGTTATAGCAGAAGTGCTTCCTTCACACAAAGTAGCAGCTGTGAAAGCATTGCAGACCAGACGTCACAAAGTTGCAATGGTTGGTGATGGTGTAAATGATTCACCAGCGTTAGCACAAGCAGATGTAGGCATAGCCATTGGTACTGGAACTGATGTCGCTGTGGAGGCTGCTGGCATTGTACTTATAAAAGTAAGTGAGCATTAGACTTATTGCAATCGTTGTAGTTATCTCTATGGATTTGAAAACTGGGCGCTTAAACTACGGCTCAAATCATTGATACATTGCGCTACATTATATTTGCAAATTTCACTCTGTTGCTAGATGGCGTAAATAATCACCGATACCAAACCGCTGAAATTTGACGAATTTTTTGGGCACATGAAGTGGAAATTTTTTGATGAACTGCTGAAATAGCTGATGTTAAATATGTTGGAGTTTAGATTTTTAACAGAAGTTAAAGATTAGATCATCTTACTGCAGAGGTGTAGTATGAGATAAGACGTGCAGAGTGATAGAAAGGGGACTTTCAGGATGGTCGTTTGACAGTGACATTTTTGCAACTTTTGATGGGAAGCAAATTGGAATAAAAACAGGGGAACCTTCTGAGAATATTGTTTGAACTTTGATTTTGTTTCAAACACTCCTCTGCTGGCGTCCTTCATTCATGACCAGTAGAACTAACGGATAATTTTAAGTTTTCTCTTTTCCATCGTGACTTTCACATAGATACCTATCTTTCGGTCCTCTCTCGAGTCTGGAATAAGCGAGGTGGGTAGAAAATTTCCTGAATCTTGATAAAAAGGGGGTCTGGAATTAGAACACGCAGGTGTTTAAGACTGAAAGAATATCACCGAAAAGTTAAGCATCACAGAAATTTATTAAAATGAGAAACACAGTTTGAATCACGTTCAGAAAAGATGATTTTGCAGTTTCAGATTTCAAGAAGCTTGAAATTAATAAACGGGGGGGGGGTCTAGAATAAGGACGTCCTGGGTGATTTTTTTTCAAAAAATAATAAGCAGGGGGGGGAGACGTTTATCCCGGAGGACTCAAGAGTAATGAAATTGTCTTATTCTCGTAGAATGACCTGATGGATGTAGTTGCTGCAATGGAACTGTCACGCAAAACAGTGCGACGAATTCGCATCAATTTTGTATTTGCATTCATGTACAACATGATCGGTGTACCTATTGCTGCTGGTGTCCTCAAACCCGTAGGCTTCTCACTGCGCCCTTGGATGGCCAGTGTTGCTATGGCAATGTCATCAGTTTCTGTTGTTTTGTCATCACTACTTCTTAGAAAGTAAGTAATGTTTATCTGAATTTTAAAAATTATTTTGAAAATTTAAATCTAATTTTTTTAAATGTTTTGAAACTTCTTTCGCTTCGATTTTTTTAACCGTTTCATATCCCGAGACTGCTATCTAATAACAGAGTCCAGTAAAAATTGTCATTTTGCAAGGGGATCATTAGCCAAGAGACTTTATTCGACTGATCAAAATCAGATGGAAATCAAGTATTTAAAAAAAACCATTTCGTTACTCGATGCGATTTTTCAAATTCTGTACCACACGAAGACTTTTGAAAAAATCAAGTATACACGATTTGAAATGGAGCATCGTTCATAAAAATGTATAACTGGAAAACATGTCATTTTGTATTATTTGTCATCGAGTCATATGATCTCTACCTCCAGAGATCGTTGAAGAGTGGCGCCATTCAAGGATGCCAACGCTTTTTGACAGTGCTATGAATTAAGCTGGTAGATGAATTTCACAATATAAAATTTGATCCATTGTCGTAAACTGCGCCTTTTTCTATGCTATGCGTGTAAAACAGCATTAACTTGTATTTGGTTATTTTTACAAATATACTATACTATACTATACTATACTATACTATACTATACTATACTATACTATACTATACTATACTATACTGTACTGTACTGTACTGTACTGTACTGTACTGTACTGTACTGTACTGTACTGTACTGTACTGTACTGTACTGTACTGTACTGTACTGTACTGTACTGTACTGTACTATACTATACTATACTATACTATACTATTAGTACTACCGTACTACCGTACTACCGTACTACCGTACTACCGTACTACCGTACTACCGTAACTTTGGTGGTTTGCAAGCTTTTAAGNATTAGTACTACCGTACTACCGTACTACCGTACTACCGTACTACCGTACTACCGTACTACCGTAACTTTGGTGGTTTGCAAGCTTTTAAGAAGTGTGGGGCATTTTAGAAGACTTCAGCCCACTGGAACGATGAGCTACAGTTCACGTTTTACATTAACTTTTTCACATGACTTTTTGCAACGACTTACCTGACTTTTTTGTTTTTTGTTTTTGCACAGATCAAAAATACTTCCTGCACACCTTAGATATTTAGACCGTTCATACAGAGAGAACAGATGACTATATGAGAGACTTAAGGACTACGAGACGTAAATGGACTCAGAGTATGACCATAAGCTAGGCCATCAACAAATTTAAACGCTGATAATTTTAAATTGTTATAGATACTATTTAAATACTCATAAATTGTAAGAATGAGTATAAACTGCAGAGTCAGACTTTTTACATGAATCCCAATTATAGCTAACATAATGCAAGTTTAGGGTTTGCACAGAGACTTCATGTCAAACCTGAGAGAGACTCATGTGATATGTCTACTTTAGGGTATACCGGGTGACCCCTAGAACGTATCCGCTTTTTCAGAAATCTACGATCATAAATTATGAATGAATCACAGTTTTATCTTCAGTGGAAAAGCCAAATTAGACGTGACAATTATTTTTTGGCATACCGTTCTAGAACTTCTGAGCAACTTTTTTAGGGAATCGTTTTTGAAAGGTCATAAAACACGAGAAATTGCGATCCCACAACAGCTGTGTCATTTTCCTTCTTATGGAACTTTCGCAAGATAAACACATTCTTTGTTTGTTTTTCTGCCTTTTTCAATAGTAGCTCTTGCTGTTATTGTTTAGAAGCTGAAAATTAGTCGAAATATTTTCGAAAAATTTCTGGTTTTTTTCAGATAATTTCCAAAACAACTTTGAGGCAAATGTGACCATAACTCTAAAAATGTATGAACGATTTTAATGAAAGTTTTTTCGAATTTAAGTTAACTGTCCTACTGAATGATTGATGATCCATTAGAGCATAACATAATTCACGATCGTACACTTCGGTGAACGCTGATTCCTTTCCTGGGTCACCCGGTACTTAGCTTAAATTTAAATATCAAAGCTTAATTTGCTAGTAAATTAAAGTAAAGTCTGGTTAACTATAAACTGAAATTTCAAGAAATATTGTCGCTTAGTTAGGAATATAAATATGTTGATAGATGTTCCACACAATCCACAAGTGTGTGTTGTGGTAAAATTTTCAAATTGGTAGGGTCTGCAGGGGTAAAATGGGTAGGCTTGGGGGGGGGGTAAAATGGGTAGCTTTGATTGTCGGAAAACAGTAGACCTTGAACTGATAAAACAACATTCACAACATGAAGCTGTGCGGTTATAACAGTTATAGCTGGAGGAAATCTGTGAATCAAGAGTTTCATGAAAATTATCCACATTTGTTGCCTTACCCATTTTACCCCAGGCTTACCCATTTTACTCCTGTTGGCCCTATCAACTTAGATGCGGAGACAAATGACAGCAGTAGAACATACCTACACGAGGATATCACAAGCTATGATTAACTCATAACACAGGCTATGAAGTTGAATTATTTTCCTTGACAAAACTACTGTAAACGGACTTTAGCATTATATCTTATGAATTTAAAGCTTAGAATTAAAATGTTTGATATATTTTTGATGTGCTTTAGTTACTTGCATGTCTATCTTGGTAGAATACACCACTTCAACGAACGGCCGCCATTATTGAAATTTTTCCAAATTTCATGATATAAAATTTTTGACTCCAGATTCGGATTCAGCACTCGAAGTATTGTCTAGCTGCAGAGTTTCATGTTCTTAGTCCATGTTATAATGATTTTACGGTGATATAAAGCTCTGTATCTTATAAGGGGTTAAACTGTGAATAAGGTTATGGGTAAAAGTTTACCCCTGAACGATTTTTGCGGTCAAATCCTTTATAAAATCACAGACATTATAGCACCGTAAAATAAATATAGCAAGGACTAAAAAGATGAAACGTTGCCCCCAGACAGTATTTTGTGTGCTGAAACCGAATCTGGAGTCGAAAACTTTGTATGATGAAGTTTGAAAAAATTTCCATAATGGCGGCCGTTTGTCGAAGTGGTGTATTTTGAATATACAGCCACGAGAAATGAGGAAGATTCCACATATTTACCTGGTTGAAATGCGTGAATTGGTATCCTGGTATGGTATCCTTTGAAGATGTCCTAACGCATTTGGATGGAATCAACAAATTTTGATTCCATTTGGAAACGATAACTCATGAAAAATGCGTTTGAAACGAATTTAGAAATACGTTATCCTGATTCAAACGCATTTTTACTTCAATGTGAACCGAGCTTTAATTTCGTCACTTGGGTCCCGTTCACACTTCTCCGTGTTTGTTATTATCCGTTTTTGATGCATCTAAGCTACCCGTTCACATTGCTCCGTTTTTGTGCAAAAACGGAGGGAAAAACATCCGTTTTTGTCCGTTCACATTGCTCCGTTTTTGTGAAACTCGTTGTTGAACGTTACAGCGTTTTCAAAACCCTCCGTTTTTGTGCGTTCACATTGATCCAATGCGTTTTTAAAACCCTCCGTTTTTGTGGAGATCTACTTTTGACAGCGTTTTCGAAAACCTCCGTTTTTGTGCTGTTTTTGAACGGATCAGTGTGAACACTTTCACGAAAACGGAAGTTTTTCTCTCCGTTTTTGTACAAAAACGGAGCAGTGTGAACGGGGCCGTAAAAAAGCACTGTAAGAGACAACACGCTCGAACCGTTATAGCTTATAGCTTCACAAACTTTCTTTTTAGAAATTGCACACTTAACGCAATCTTCCAGTACTGTATCACACAAGAAGTTTTCTAGCCTTGCTTTCGTCGACCATTCTTCATATCATCCTTTCCACCTAGCCAGCTGCATTAACATCCAGATGCTTAGGGCAAAAATATTCGGACACTGTTTGAAAATCAGAAACAATTTCCTTTCTTTTTAAATATAGATATTCTCATAAAAATTTACAGAAACATACATAATGTTACAAGACGATACCACAAGGAGCATGGAAACACATAGCAACCCTGCGGCCATTTACAATTAACATAGAAACTTTGTTAACTACAAAAATGGTTTTACAAATAAACAAGAAAGAAATAAAATATTTGTCCTTTTTACAGATTAGTGATCAAATCTTTCGCTTGAAATGGGTTGTATATTTGCGTAGGAACTAACCTAATTTAAACCAAAAATCAACACTGAATGTTTTGATTAAAAGTATCGTGAGCAGGAAACTTAACCAAAAGATTTTCGGACGCTTTTGAGGGTAATTCGGACAGACATGCTGTGGACAAAATTTTGTCCGAAAGTTTTACTGTCCGAAACTTTTGGATTTCAATGTAAGTTGGGCGATTAAGAACGTGTCCAAAGTGTCAACAGATTTAAAACTTGATTTCAGTTTCCAACTCATCTTCTAAAACGAAAAATTTGTGATCTCGCCTAGAGTCTTTTTGTTGGCACCATGTGTGCATTATGCTGAGATACACGAAGAAACATGTATGTTATGTCTCGTTCAATTCCTACCCTGACCATCCTCCCGGGACACCCCCGGGTATTTGCTCAAAAAATATTCCCCACCCCCGGGCATTTGACAGTAAATTTTTCCCCTGCTCCTGGGGCATTAGACAACACTAGGAGCTTTGGATCATACAGTTGCTGGGAATACGGCATATTCTCAGTGCCTGGCCCCCCATAAAAATTTTTCCCGGTCCTTGGGCATTTGTGCAAGCATTTTTTGTTGACCCCCGGGCTGCCCGGGGGGGGGGGGGTGATGGTCAGGGTAGGAATTGAACGAGAAATTAGCCAGATTTTAATTTTCTCTTTTACATGTATTTCATCATGTGTCCTTTGTTGTGAAAGACGTTGAAAATACTAAACATTTCTCTGGACGACTGAGAAATATATTAAACGCAAGGAATTTTTATCAACTGTTTCATAAAATCTCTCCCTTCTCAAGACAGCTGATAACCGATCTGGATCCTCTATTTTTAGTTTTGAAAAAAGATGCCTTGAATTAGAGCTGGAAGAAAAATTTTTAATCGTGGACAGACAGACAAGTATTTCTCTGTAAATCTCGGTCTTCAGGCCGTCACTGGCTTTTGAGAAGTAAGTCTAGGGCTAAATGAAAAGCAGTGTCGCACAGATAGATATCAGCAACAACAAAAACAGCAGACTGTTGGTGGTCAACCTTCTAAATTGTTTTCTGTGACTGGTATCAATAGAACACTGTTAATGAGTTTAATAAGAAAGGTTGAATTTATTAAATCAATAGTAAATTAAAATGCCAGATGAATATCTGTTGCAAACGGCTCTGTTAGTCAACTTGATTAACGAATTTTGTCTTTGTTAGTTGGAAGAAAAAGCAATACAGAAGAGAAAATCAGGACCCTGGTTCTGCATTCCGATCGAAACATGCTTCTGGAAGTCGCTCGTTGAATGAAGGCGCAGTTGAGGTTTGTTTAATCTCACAATTTACACGCTTTTATCATGCAGTATAGACGCGGATGTAATGGTTTTTTGTAAGAGTTTCCTTACGATTTGATTAAGTGTTTTAGGCCTCTTTTCAGGTATTTCGCAACCAAGAAATTTCGTAAAGTTGAATTTACCTATATTTTCAGTGCTCATAAAAATGCAAGAAAAATCACAGAAATACTTCAGTCACTCAGCTATCAAGCAGAACTTGATTCATTCCAATCCACCCAGTACTTTTGGTGCTATGAATTTTCACAAGTGGGAACTTTTTTCTGGGTTACCCGGTATACGATGAATTTGACACATTGGTAACACAAGAAAATGTTAAGATTTTTTTCAGGTTTTATTGATTTCTCAAGCATCATTTTAGGTCGCTTGGTATTATCCTGGACGAAACCTTTGATAGTGAAAAAAGAAAATCTGTTATATAATTCTGTTCAAACTATCCGTCTGTCATGTTAACCCGATGTCCAGAAAATCACCAACTGTACATTAACATAACAATCCCTCTTAGATTCTGGTTCCAGGTACAGGACAGAAAATTCCCAGGTTTTACCGTTAAAAATTTCTATAAATATTAAATATTATAGTTAATTTAAAGTGATTAATAGACGAGTTAATAAATAACGCCTGCAAGAAGTCTAAATGTGAATATATAAAATTTGATAAACCGTTAACTAAAGTAAAAATAATACTGGATGCGCCATACCTTTTGTGAAGCCACGATAAATCGTGCTTTAGACGATTTGCTTGGCTAAAATTGTTACAAATAGTCGGGACGTTTTCTTGCAGGAAAACTGTTATACTTTGCTTTGCTACTATTAGCCATGACTTCTGAAAGCAAGGCATTCTCGCATTTTGAAATTCTGGAAACATCTTCTGGAGTGTTCGTTTGTCAAGTAATTTCACCGTTATGTTTTCTCTAGTTAGCTCGCTTTGAACTGAAATGATCGTTTCGTCAGTGTGTGGGTTTCTCTTCGTTGTCGTGTATATTTGGTTGGCGAGCCCAGCATCTTGTGTTACCTTCCTTTTCCAGTTGTTGATTTTGAAAGTGGTGTCCCATAACAAGCCCAAATTCTTTTAAATACTGGGTGAGGCAAAAAATGTACAGTTGTTTGAAAGCCTGTAGCTCTAAAACTATTTTTCAGATTCCGATAAACTGATAATGCTTGTGTAGCTAACATATGAACTTAGGTAAAAAAAATTTGTTTACGAAAATCGGTCGTATCGTTCTCAAATTGCAAGGGATTTTATAAAAATGCCCCCCCTCAAAATCCTTCCAAACAGGCCTCAAATCCTTGATCAAATTTGCTAGCAATCCTGCCTCATGATAATAGAAAACAGGGGGGAAAGGCTGGATAACAGTCCCAAGTGGATATGATTATGCAGCAGCCTCTTTATATACCTCTGGTAAACGTTTGAGCCACAAGACAGACAGATAGAATTTGATTGTGATAGATGTGGGACTAAATTGCTAGCAAATTTGATCAAGGATTTTAGGCCTTTTTGAAGACTTTTGAGATTAAAAATTTCTATAAAATCGCTCGTAATACGAGAACGATATGATCGATTTTAACTAACTAAATTTTCTGATCTAGGTTGATATGTTAGCTACACATGTGTTATTAGTTGATAGCAATGCGATAAATGGTTTGAGAGCTTATTTCCTGTCAGATGAATTTGGGAAATGTTTGTGGACACAAGGTAGCTTTTCTTTAATTCTTGCAGGCGTCTGAGTCACTGTTACAACGTAAAGATAAAGAATCTCAAAATTCTGAACTTAAAAGGTAATCAACAATTTAATATCGGACACATTACAATGTAGTTGCTAAATTATTTCTAAATGAAAGTATAATTTTAAACCGCTCAGCATGGGTGATTGTTTACGTGCATGAACATATAACCACACGCTCCATGCCGCACGCTCCATGCCACACGCTCCACATTTATATGAACATGTGACCTTTTGAGAGAATTTTTCATTTTCGAAATGAGGAGTTTCTCTTCTTAAAGATTGTAGTTTCCATGCGTAAATTAGCTTATAACTTTTAGTTTACTAATCTTTGCTCAGTTGTTTGGGGATGATGTCATATACCGTGGAAGCCTTCATAAAGAACTAAAATTTCAAGCCAGCCATATCAAAGTACTTGCTCCATTTATTAGGCATGATGAATGCTCCATACACTCTATGAGATAACAGCAAACGAATCTCAGAGATTCGCAAAGATTTAATCTTCAAAATGCTTGTCATAAAAAATTTCTCAGAATAGTGTATTACTGAATCTGAGGCTGTTGGCTCTTGAATGATTGGTAGTTCCTTTATTTGGGCTTTTACTGTAGTCCCGGTAGCTGGCAGCATAGGTGTCAAATCTTTAAAAAGGACCGTGTAAATAATTCTGAAAGTTTTCTTTGGATTGAACAGCTTGAAAAGGAACTTTTGTTATTTTACTGTAATTCTACTGTGGCAGTTTTTATATTTCAACTAGTTTTGAGATTGTGACGTCATTGAATTGCTAAATCATAAGCCAGAAAAGCGACGGACTAGTGCTTACTACCATATTGTAAACCTTTATAAACTATGGTTTATAAAGGTTTTACATTTTTGTTAATTCTACTATTTTTCCTCCATTAATTCAGAAGATTCTTTAAAGTTACGTGCTCTGCTCTTCAACCGATAGCTCGGCTATCAAAGCAACATTTTTACTTCGCCAGATTTAAGGTTTAGAACGTGCAGCGGTTCAATCTAGTAAATTTTCATTATTCGAAGCCTAAACAGCTGTGTTCGAATTTAATTTTCCAGCATTTGCCAGAAAAACTTGTCCATTCGAGTCTCGTTTTCTACTTTGTAAAAAGGTTCACACAGTCTTGCAAATTCCATTTGGAAAGAGGGTGTGCAAACTCTGTGAAGCAAAAGTATGAAAGTTTTGTGACCAATAATGATTTATCTGAAATCGTTCTGATTTTGTCATCTTTTTTTTATTGCAGCTCACGGGATTTTACAACACTGAAGTTAGAGCATAATGGCAAGACTGCGAAGAAACCATATAGCAGTAGTAAAGAGGATTTGGATCAGACTGAATTATTACTTGATTCGGAATTGCCCGTATGATATTGTAATTTGCAGTTGATTTTTGATGATCTTGTTTCTATGGAAAATTGTCACCTGGAATAGGCCGTTTAGCTGTTTTACAAAAGATTCTGAATCGAACGATATTTTTGATACATTTGTAAAATTTTCCAATTTAGACAACAGTGCTAGAAACTCTAACGCCACTCAATCGAACCATTCTTATAAGAATGTATAAAAATATCGCTCGATCCAGACTCTTTTGTAGAATAGGTGAAAGGTCTATTGAAAATGACGTTGCCTTTTTGTAAAGCCGATGGTAATTTAAAGTACTGTAGATCCATTCTTTGGAAAGAGGCTCTGGCTAGTGCTCGTACTTAGCACAGGTGACTTTTGTCTTGCAACAAGCACAGGTGACATTCGTCTTGCAACACATAATCAACGAATTTTTTCAAAATAATTAATATATCAAATTAAAGCTGAAATTCTCCCGTTTCTTATGGTGTAATTTTATTCTGAGTTTGTTTGGTTTTGGAAGGCTGGTTGATCCACGAGGAAGGGGGAATAATTTGGAAAAAAGCGAATGCCACAGACGAATGTCACCTGTGCTCCTTCCTCGTGGATCAACCAGCCTTCCAAAACCAAACAAACTCAGAATAAAATTACACCATAAGAAACGGAAGAATTTCAGCTTTAATTTGATATTGATATATTAATTATTTTGAAAAAATTCGTTGATTATGTGTTGCAAGACGAATGTCACCTGTGCTCTCGTACTTGATTTAGTTCTCGGGAATTTGAAGGTTTTGTGTCACAGTGGTGTATCGTGTGAATTTGCGGCTAGAATAGTTCATAGGGCGGTAGTGTTAGTCCTGTCGCGGGTTCTTTACAGAGAGACTTGGAAAAGACAAACAACGTGTTCTCTTCGTGTTCTAAACTTCAAGACTGAATTGAAATCCCTTACAAGGCGTGGTATCTACTGGAGAGCACATGATTATGATTCATACAATTGACGTCAATGATTGTGCAACACATGACTTGATGCCAAGTAAGGGATTAGTGACAATGTATAATGTTAATTAACACTACCCAAGCATTACAGTCCCCAGAACACCCCATCACCGTCGTGCCAAGGAGTCGTGAACTCGATTAGCGCTTAGTTACTTCTACGATCCCAGTGCTTGGCGTTAAAAGCTGCAACTTCGCCTCAAGCGGAGGAAAGAATTTACAGTTTGAGCAGGGTTTCTCGTGCAATCTAGATTTTGCTAATGTGAAAACCGACCAATGATTTGATGAGGTACGCAAATCAGAACTGCGAAAATTTATGCAAAACCCAAGATGCAATGAGTCACAAACTATAGTCGTTTAGTCTTTTCAGCACACTTGAAAGGGCTATATTCTGGTTCATGTCCACATACATACCATTCACGTGCTAACTTTGTAATAATGATCAAATGCAAAGCAATAGAGTCAAGGACTGCCCGAATGAAATATAAAAATTTATTCACTGATAATTTGCGCTCTCGTCATTTCCGACATTTGTGATCATATTTGCCATTCAGGTTATAAACCCCAGGGGGGACACTCAACACATGCACATACGGGGAGGTAAGTCCGATATTTTTGGGTTATAAGATTGCCGAAAGTGATATTTTTGGGTCCAAATCAACTGAAATTATGGCCATGATATTTTTTGTATCAAATATAGATATATCTGATATTTTTGGGTTCTTTAAAGGCAATCCTGATCTCGATTTGCATTGTTTCAGGATATTTTATGTTCGCTTACAGGTGTCAACTATAAAATGAGCTGATATTTTTGGGTTGCAATGAAGATGAACTGATATTTTTGGGTTGCCTGAAAATATCTCGGACTGACCTCCCCGTATATGAATGTGCTGAGTGTCCCCCCTGGGTTATAAACGATAGTCATGATATTTCGTAGCATTATGGAGCACCTTTTTATGCATCTGGTTATGCAGTAGCTAATATATTTGAGTCAAAGGTGCGTTCTATTCAGGTTTAGATCGGGTTTTGATCGAAGAAGGTTTAGAGCAAACGGGACTACAGTTGACGTCCGTGATCTCACTCTTATGGGAAAGTGAAATCTTAAGGCCAGGAGAAAGACGGCAAACCTTTTGATCATTTTAATTATTGCATGAGTTGTTTATTCCAAAAAGACGCATTCATATTGTGATTAAGGCCAAAATGCCAGAAAGTGAAATCTGTTCGAGAAGTAGAATTTTCGATACAACGGGCAGCATTTCATAAGAAAACGTTTCATTTCATTTTCAAATTCTTTAGGGAAGCATGAAAGCTGGTTTTCGCGGGGCCCTCCATTAAAATCAGAATAATACTTAAAAAACATCCAAAAACTAAATACAGATTAACGATCCTATCAAAGACCTAGTAACAAAAACAATAAGAATGAAATCAATATCAAAATGAAAATTACAAAGGGAAATGAAAATGCATTCGAAATAACGAAGAAATAGAATCATGCTCGAGATAGCAAGCAGTCGAGATCGCGAATGTAAACTGTATTTTTAGATTGAGAATTAACAGTATAATTCTGTATGTTTTTGTAATTGATTAATTGATATTTGATAACGACTGCGTATAGTTATGATTATAAAAAACCGCTGCTTGTCCATTTGAAAAGCTTCAGCTTACCGGGTGAGTCGTGAGTCAAAGTATTAAATGTATCCACTATTTGAAAAATTGTGCTTTGGAGATATCGTGAGAATACAGCCTTTTGAGAGGACCGGTATGGGGGGGGGGGGGGGGGGGCAAAACGATTCAAGGAAAATAAAAAAAAAGGATAAAAATAAAAATAAAAAAAATTTGAATTTTCACG